>CM052356.1:31565175-32078111 GCA_028551475.1 Casuarina equisetifolia | reverse complement strand
GTTGGCAGTTTTTACCATCGCTGGTGCCCTATTAAACTGCCCACTACACAATTAGAGAAAGGAAGCTAACGAATTTCTTTCATAGTGTTAGGAACCATCTAGCCCATTTTCTTTCAATCAACAAGAGATCTTTATCACTGTACATTTCCCACATTTGTGCAACTTTCCTTGGCAAACAACACTTCCTATGGCAAAGTCAAAATTCACTTCTATTCAACCCTTCTTTATGAGATATAGAAGAGTGATGGAGTAAAATAAACAAATCTAATCTAGTTGAGAATTTTCAGGTGATTATAGAAGTCAACTCAATAAGAAATCTCATAAAGAAATAAAGAAACCCAAGCATATGAATTAAATGAGCGAATAATGAACTCTATCATTTCTTTGGTTTACTCTATCAAAAAGTAGAGCAAAAATGAAGATATTGTATTAACTAGAGAAAAAAACTAAAAATTTCAAACTACAGCTATATGCTAAACAAATGATGCGGTAGCTGATTAAAATAGTACTCCCTGGAACTCAAAAGGTGCTCTGGTGTTTGCACAACAAAGTTCTAATGTGCATCTATTTGGCTCCAGCCATTAAAGGCATATCTTAAGTTTTCTTAGTTTATTTCCATGTTCCCTGAGAGTGAAATAGAGGGACAGGTAGTTATTTAATGCACCCTCAATCAGAATCCAGAACTACAACATTAGAAGTTTGAGGTACAGAAATCTCGTAGGAGGATTTGTTATTTGGTCAGTCCTCAATAGCAAATCAGTAACCAAAGAGTAAACAAAATTGATGTTGTCCTTGAGTAGTCATTAACCTGTGAAAAAAGAAATATAAGTGAAAATCATCTTGACAATTTTTGGAAAGCTATTCTTCATTTCAACCCTCAGTTAAGCAGCTCCACATAGACCTAATGAAACTCACATTGGAATGCTATTTATCCAAAGGCATTATTCACGCTATCACACCAAAATCAAGGTAGTTGAAGAATCTAATGATGCTCACCAATTCATGTCATCATTTACAGGTACTAGAACGCACACTACATTGTGTCTTTAAATTTCCTGCATGCAACTATTTTGACATCTCGTTTTATCTTTGTTGAACTCTTTCGGTTGTATTTTGTTCTTTCACTGCTCGTTCTGACTATTTTGCATCATGTTGGACCCATATAGCAAAGAAATTTCTCTGGTCCAGGATTTATGTTGGGAAAAATACTCTCTAAACTTAGACATCTTTTGGGAGGTATCTACAAAATCGTAACAGTATTAGATAGGCTGCTATACCATCAATAGCTTCATTTATGTGCTAGATTACATGCAACCTAGTAGCTACAATGCATAGGGGCATTGAGCAATAGCGAGAAACAACACGCACATGCCGAGGACAAACCAATGCTGAAAAAATTAGAGTAGAAATTGTTGAGAAAATAACCAACAAAGACTGACCATAAGACTTCAACGATGTCCTTGAAGTAGGGAGTGCATGTACCCCAACTAAAACGGACCAATGATGGGAATCCAAAAACAACATGTTTGTGGTGTTCCAACCAGGCCTTGGTTCCAGGATCTACACAAACAAAAACATAACCAGATTCCTCATTCCACAATTACCATCCAATATTCACCAATTTACAACATGTTCAAAAGAGAATAAAACATTTTTCACCTCCAGGATATCCAGAACCAAAGTTTCTGTGCATGCTATCTGCTGTTTCATCCAGCACCCATTCCCGCAAGCCTCTATCTCTCGTGACCTGCATGGATGAATAAAATATAAAGTTAGAAGCAGCCTGCATAAATTAAATGGGAGATAATGGGGAGAACAGGAAGCTAAGAACCTTTGCAACTATGCTGGCTCCGCTGACAACTGGAAAAAGACTATCAGCCTTCTTTGCAACCACAAATTTGATGGTGGGAAACCTCTCAGACAGTTTTATTCTGTATTTCTCAGGATCACCCACCGTATCAACATAAACCTGAAATATCTCTGTGTTAAGATTTTTCTCTTATTTCTATCGCCTCATATAACTGAGTTGAACTCCCAAAAAGCTTGGCAACAGAATCAAAGCTTCAGTTTTTTATTCCAGTCTAGATATGATAGGAAACAGCTAATCAAATGCTATATGTCCTGACGTTTGCAGGTTAGATTTACTTAAAAAAACAAGAAAAGGTTCACTTGATGTCCTGAGGCAAGGATAATGAAGGGTTATTCCGAACAGAAATTTATTTTTGAAAACGTCCTAGATAGGTAAGCATGATGTTTGGTATCAAAAATATAAATGAGATGGATGTTTATTGGACAAACCATTCTTGTTAGTCCTAATTCAGAAAGAGAAAAGGTACAATTCATAGCAAAGTTTTCATCATTCATACATAGTTCTTTGGTTGTATGGTCTCATGTTTTCCATTTTCTAAATCAACATATATCCGATTGCAAATGGAAATACTCCTGTGAAATACTTGTACATGGTATGCAGACAGCATCCAATAGCATAGAAGTAGGCAGATAACCTAATAGCTCATTGCAAAGGCCAAAACCATCCATTAAGTTTTTGCTTGATATGAAGGACGTATTACAGTTTCGTTCCACAGACAACCATATTAAACCAAGAAGCACGTATCAGTAAACAATAAATCACAAAAGTTGCAACGGCATTTACCTCAGTTAGAAGAACACCCATGTTAAGGACCCTACTGACGAGCCCAATTGCAGAGTCATGCGATATTTCATTAAGGTTTATCTTATTTCTGTTGACAAACAAACAAAGAAAATTAGTAAAAGTAGCAACGCAGTAACCCTAGATTCCTAGGATCTTTACTAACTTCTTTAGCATTTTGGCTGAGAGTTCTTTTGGATCTATCACATCAACAGCCCATCCAATTGATTCATCAGACTTGAGACTTTCAAATAATTCCTCCCTCTTCTCTTCCTTTAGTGTCTTTGAATCTGCATGGTAGAGAACAGAAAATCCAGTCACTATGCAGGATGTGTGATTATTGATACCATATTGAGCAGGCAATCAGATCATAACTGAGAAGACTGTAAATTGGTCTGACGTTAAGTAATTCATCCAGATAAAAGTCTCACACTTCAACTTGAAGTGGTGGAACTGGTTGCAAATGAAAGCGCTCTTAAAATGGAAGAGAGCCAAGACAAAACAATAACAATAAGCCTCAAATGTTCGTCTGCAAGGTGATTATGTGTATTTTAAATCAAAATAATTGTTTCCTCTTTGAACATAAAATTTCATGTTTCCTTTCTATTGATAATCTAACTACGGGCTTGGTCTACTGACTACGCTTAGTTTGTCATCCCACTGCAATTAAAAAACTTTTCAGAAAAGAAGCATGTAATAAAGAAAAGATAAGAACCTAAATCAAGCTAAAGCATGAAGTATGCAATGAAAGGCTTATCAACTGGACTCCCCAGAGGCAACCATTTATCGTAAAACTTCTGTTCAAGCGATCAACAAAAGGATTGATGCCTGTGATAAATAACCCTGCTGTTAATTAACAATTCCATAGGATGCGCACTTCGACCACAATTGATTTAAAATGCCAAACCGCATGAAGAAATAAGTAACCATTTTCATTTTACTAGCCCTTGTCTCCTTTTTATTTAATAAATAGGATCAAGAGTGTGAAGGAACACCAAAGAACCATCAAACATTAAGAGTTCTTTCCTGAGCATGAAAACACAATTCTCCGGAACATATAAGAAACGGATAAGAAGAAATAAAGATTAAAGTTAGGAAAGAGCCGAGAAAATGGAGTTGAAGCTGAACCTGCAAAGTTCAAAGACGAAAGAGTTTTCTCGTATGATCGAGCACAGTACAAGCACCCGTACACCATCGGTCCTGAGAAAAAACACACATAAAAAAAAACAGAGAAAAAGTAAAAGAACCTAAAACAGGGCCTCGGCCGGCTTCATCGATTCCCATAATGCAAGGCTTCGACCCCCATGCCGGAGGAGCATCCTCCGATCCCATTCTCTTACTACCTCAGCAGCCTTCCGGTCTGTCCCTCTGAAAAATGGCGCTTTCGCTTTCCCGCCACAAAAGCAGCTGACAATTTAGGTCTTTGGATTTGTCTCTCTGCCGTTTAGACGCCCAATTTTACTTTTTTTTTTTTGAGGTATTAAACTTCATTTGATCATAATTTTGGAGATTTAAAATAATTTCTCATATTCTAGATAATTTATTAAAGTTTCTATCGAAATACATCAAATATTGAATAATATTGTCAAGCTATTGGCTGTTACATTAAATTTTATACCTCTTATAATTGATCTTATGAATTGAGGATTATTTCATTGTAATCGAATAAAAAAAAATACAAAATTTGTTAAAAATGGTACAAAGGTAAAAAGTCATATTGTTTCAATTTTTTTTGCAAATGTATTTTTTTTCATTTTAAAAAAAATTCTTAAGTGGAATTTAGACAAACAGACGTTTTTAGTCTTATCAATACCCAGCTCGCAAAGCATCATGAAGCTTTAAATCGTGGGTCGGGGAAGAAGCAGCAAAACCAAGGTTCTGGGGAAGGGAAGAAAGTAGATAGGCGAGCTCTAATTGCTTTCGATGATGAGGTGAAGGAGCTGAGGATGCGAGTCGAGAAGCTTGAAGAAATGGCCAGTCGAAACAGAAAAGAGAAATTGGTTTACGAGGCTGCCATGAGAAAGCTAAACGAGACTCGCAAAGCTTTAGCAGAGGCTGAAACAGCTCAAGCATCTGCATCGCATGCAGTCGTCAGTGGAGAGAAAGAAAAGAGATGGCTCAAATTTTAGGCTTTTTGTATAGTTTATTTGTCACCGTTAATGTATCATGAACACTAGATTTCAAAAAAACATAAAAAAGAAACGGGGGAAACCAGACTAGAAAATCCCGCATCGAGGGGAAACCAGCTGAATAGAGTTGATTATCTTCCTGCTTGTCTGGTACAAATACAGGTTTACGATTTATCAATTAAGCAGTAATTGATCAATTGAAAATTATTGCCTGTTGTTGATTTGAAGGAGTAGTTATATTAGAATGCTCATTTGTTTTTTTATACCGAGAAGGAAACTACTTTTACATATAAAGAAAATTTAGAACAAAATATTGACAATAAGGTATATACCAAATTTTTTTATCACATACACTCATCTTGAGTGTAAAGGAATATATTTAAATAGATGAAAATTTTAGAAGTGATAAATTTTAATATTAAACTCAAGTTATGATAATAGGTTAAATTAGTACAAGACAAATAATTTTTTATTACATTCTCTCGTCTTGAGTTTATAATTGACGAAATATGACACTTGAAATTTAATGTTTTATATTATGTTGAAATATTTATTTTTATTTTTTAAAATTAGTCGTCAAGAAAAATAATCCCATAATACACAAGACTAAATATATTATCAATATTTAAAATATAAAAAAAAAATTGTTGTTCAAACGGCGTCGTGTGCAGCGCTAACTCAGATTTATTGCACTTCGCGAGGGAAAAGGCTCGGGGCTAGAAAAAGTGGTTATGCCTGTTTACCTTGAACAGCAACATCAAACCGGCCTCTGCTTTTCTTCCAGAGGAATGAGTGCGGCTGCCAATACGAGGAACTCTTTTGCTTCTTGTTGAATTGTATGGCTCTCCATCTTCACTGTTGTCAAGTAAGGGTCCCTTTCTATGCTCAGTATTATTGTTACTTTCGTGATTTTAGTGCTTTTTCTTCTAAAAATCCCATCAAAACTGGCGAAGAAAATTTGGAAAACCCCAATCAGTTTTTGAAATCAGTGAGGGATCGATGCAAGTCTGGAAGATTAGTGAACCTCGATGATGCCTTGGACATGTTCGATAGAATGCTTCACATGCACAATTTACCTTCCGTCGTGGATTATAATCAATTGTTGACTGCATTGCGGTAATGAAGCATCACGGAACTGTGATTTCTCTGATTAAATCACCTCTCTACCAACAAGAGTTCTCTCTTATTTTTCCTACTAACCCACGACACCAAACAGCCCTTCCACCGAAATCAACCAAAAAGAACACAATTAAGTCGTTTCTATAGAGGTAAACGAGACCTCACCCGGTTTTTACAGAGGAAAATCACACCACCGAAATCCCTTCTTCAATTAAACCTAGAACCAAAATAAGCTATCCAAGTTATGTCATTTCTGTGTAACAAAGCAAGCTATATGTTTTATGTATAAAAGTATTTAGATGAATAAAGTTGGCCAAAATTCTATGAAGTATTTCTTAAAAAAAAAAAATCAGGGATGCACTTATGCTCAACTTTTGGTGCACTACCAGGCCAATATAAGCAAATTTCTTAAGAAGATCAATTAGGCTTAGAGTATTATAGGCCACCTTGAATTTTTCCTTTATGTTCCTATGTTTGCAAATTTTGTTGGGCATTATGTTTTATTTCTCAACACGGACAATATGCATGTGCAAGTTTTTGAGTATCTGTTTTGAAGGTTTCGGATGCCAATTTGGTAGTATATGTGCACCCATCGAAGGGTAACAAGGTTTCCCAAGCCGTCCTCCACGAGCTTAGCTCTCTGCCGTTCAAGTTCAATGAAATTTTTGGTGGTGTTGTTTTGGCTTATGACGTCCAAATTAAAGACAAACATGGGAAGATTCTTCCCGGACTTCATCCCTATTTTGGTGTGAGTCTAAAGGCAAAGCTGTTAATTTTTGCTCCAAAACCAAATATGCTATTAGAAGGTAAGGTCCTGAAGCTTACACAAGCATCTATTCACGTCGTTGTTCTTGGTTTTTCATCTGCTGTCATTGCAGATGAAGACATTCGAACAGAATTCAAATATAAAATTAAAAACAATAAGGAACTATTTGCTAGCAGATCTCACAAGCGACATGTGATAAAGGTTGGGGCCATCATACGCTTTTTAGTCAAGAATTTTGATGAGGAAATACTGCACGTTTCTGGGTCTCTACTTCCAGCCAACACAGGAAACATTGGTTGGTTATCTAAGCATATTGAAGACACTCTAGAAATTAACAAGAGTATGAGGAAGAGAGGAGAAAGTGAATCTGTAATTCAAGAGCATTATACTTTGGATGGTGAAGGTTACTCCCAGCACAGTGACCATACCATAAAGAAGTCAAAGAAACAAAAATTTAAAGAGCAGCAGTAAAGACTTCTACAGGATTCCTACGTTGGAAGATGTTCTCTTTCTCTCATGTGATTATGTAATGCAATTGCTGTTGTTTTCACGTACTTGATGTTTTCTTATAATGCCCTGAGGTTTTTGTTAATTTTTAAGTCTTATGGTCTGTTCTTCACCTCATTAAGCTTATTAAATGGAGATATCATGTTTGTAAAGGAAAAAAAAAAAAAGAACTCATCCGTGATTAGATGTTTTCATCCATAATTAGTTAGGCTAAATAAATTATAGGCCTTTATAAGGTACAACAAATGTGTTATTTAATATATTTTTTTGTTTTGTTTAGTTTTATTTTTATTTGACAACTCATTATGTAGATATTTTGTATTTATATCAGTTAAGTGTTTATCTTTAACTATCTAAGATATGATTATTACATTCAATCTTGTTGATAATGATAAATTAAGATGTTGTTCCTTTTTTAAAAATAAAAATAAAAATTTGCTCCTATTTATATTTTAAGAGTAAGGTCTTAAGTATTGCCTTATGCATCTATTACAAGATGTGGCATTTAAATCCACCTATGTTATCAATATAAATGTATATGGTTTCATCTTTTTTATTTTAAAAAAAGAGGTAACCATTGTCTTTTATACAAACCCCATAATGAATTTGGAAATGTGTAAAGTTCTAGTGGGTTGGGCTTGTGCACAAAACATACCACTAAACAAAACAGTCACAACAATAGTTTTGGTCCTTGAGATAAAGAATTCTAAAGTTTTGAAGAGTTATGACTAATAAGCTTATGCAACTTACTTTTAAGATTATTGCAAAATTCTAAATGAAAGACTTGTATGCTTATAATAACTATTGATTTTTATAAAATTAAAACAATATAAAGAACATTAGTGTGGCCCTTGTGCAAGGATAACATGCACAAATTGATAAAGTGTTGAGATTTTCCTTCTCTTTTGCCTAAAAAGAAAAAAAAATATACAAATAACAATCCAATTTTGTGCAAGGGTTGGATATAAGGACAAACTCATAATGTTGACAACATCAACATTGGAATTCTACATTAGGGTAAAAAGGTGAGGCACATGTGGATAACAAAATGGAGATCTATAACTTTTCATAAGTGCATGACGAAACTAGCTGCTAAATTTACTAAGGCACATAAGGTAATTGAGATAAAAAAAAAAAAAAAGAGGGGCTCTCCTAACCCAATGATAATTCACTCGGGGTTTGAATTTTCTCCCCCATTAAGATAAAAAAGTAACTATAATAATTATGAACATAAGTATAACATGACAATTGCATACATAAAGGTAAAAAGCCATCATGTGGAAGATGACATATGGGTATACAAGGGTAAAAAAGAAGTTTTGTAATTTTTCACAAGTACACGATAAAGTTAGATTATTAAATTTATTCTCAATGCTCCATAAGTTAGTGATCCAATGGTTGATTATTAATCTAGCTTGACTACTTAGTTTAGTAGTAAACTAATAAAAATTAGCTGTTAAATTTGAGTTTAATATCTTGCGTACTTGAGTTAGTGGTATATTAGTAAAAATCTCAATTATAAAGTTTGAATTTGATATATATGTGAATTTAGGTGTATGAGTTGTAATTAATAAAAAATAAAAAAAAGAGTAAATTTCCCCTTGACCCACTTCTGCACCAGCGGCCCTACTGTGAGTGGGTCCATGGTTGGTCCCACAAAACGATGCCCATCGGCTTGACGCAACGCTCAAAATGCCCAGAACTCAAAAGTCTCTCGGCTCCCCAAACCAAAAACCCCGCTCGTGCGTTCTTCATTTCTCCAAGCAACCCGGTTTGTGAGTTTGTAAAACGTACGACCGTGTTCTGCCTTTGCTTCGATATCAATGGGGGAAGAGGCGAGACCGAAGGACGGCTTGGTCAGGGGTAATTCGAGAAGTCAGGCACATCCGCCGACGATCGGCTCGTCGGTGATTCCATTGGTCAACAAGCTTCAAGACATTCTTGCGCCGGTGGGAGGCGAGCTGTCCAAGATTTCGCTGCCACAGGTGGCCGTGGTGGGAAGCCAGAGCAGCGGCAAGTCCAGCGTGTTGGAGGCTCTGGTGGGCCGCGACTTCCTCCCCCGTGGCTGCGACATCTGCACCCGACGACCGCTCGTCCTGATGCTCGAGAATTGCCCTCAGAGTCCTGGCGACGACAATCAGTTCGCCGAGTGGGGTGAGTTTCGCCATTTGCCTGGCGAGCGCTTCTACGATTTCTCCCGGATTCGCCGAGAAATTCAGGTCCTCTTCACTGTGGAGTTGTTTAGTTTTTGAACAAAATAATAGAGTAAATCCATGGTTTGCCAGCAGCTTAACTTTCAGTCACAAGCTTAGTATTACACCTGGAAAGAAGCATTTGAAAAAAGGATAAGTGACTATAAATTTATCATTTTCCATTAGCTTAGCCATGAGGATAAAAAATGATTTAGATAGTGTCGGGTTAGATATTCTTGAATCTGGTCCTCAAAAGTGAGAGGTCTTCAAGTATACCATTTACTATTTTAGGCTGAGCTAGTTATAGTTTTTGATAGTCAATTGAAGGCTTCGTTTTATTGAGCATGGATTGCCGGTGCCAAGTCTCTTAGTTTAAGCATTGAGAAAATTGTCTAAACTTTAAAAGGGGACCTAGCATGACAATAACAAAGGGTTATGCCCATATGAATTCCGTTGTATGGTTTAACGAAAATCTTTGCTGAGCTTTGTTTACGGTTAGTGCAGGTAGAGACCGAAAGAGAAACTGGGTACAACAAAGGGGTCTCAGATAAGCAAATTCGCCTAAAGATTTCCTCTCCGAATGTACTTAATATGACCCTTGTTGATCTTCCTGGTATTACCAAGGTTCCTGTGGGAGATCAACCCACTGACATTGAAGCTAGGATTAGGAAGATGATAATGGCATACATCAAGCAAGAAAACTGCATCATATTGGCAGTTACTCCTGCCAATTCTGATTTGGCCACTTCTGATGCACTTCAGATGGCTAAAGAAGCTGATCCAACTGGTATGGAAATGGCTTTATCTATGTTTTTGAGAATTGTTTTTATTTAAATTGTCCTATGAAGGGCTGAGATTTAACCCATGACAAACAAAGGTCTAGGTTTTTAATTTTATTAGTTACAAGTCTGAGTTTTCATTTTGTGACAAATATAATTCTCGAGTTTTCTGACAATCTCTTAATGGAGGACCAATAAAAACATAATATGTGCATTTAGATTGATGTCTTCATACCACAGTCGCAACTATGCCTAAATTAGAAATTAGAAATTAGACATTAAAAAAAAAAAAGAGTGGAGATCCACTCACCACTGGTACCACCTACTCCTGTTGAAGACGGTTATAGAGGTTGATATCCCCCCTTGTCTTTATTTTATTTGTTAATTTTATACCCCAAGGGAAGCCAATTTAAGGTGACTTCACCAAGGGGTCAATGGGGTGGCTCTGTAATTGTCCGTCCACCTCTATGGGACGGATATATCAACTATTGGAGCTACTAGATAGAAGCATATGGGGTCCTGTAGAGTAGGGTTGGAGTGGATCTTGCCTCAGTTTTCCTTTGTGGGTTTGAAGAATGTTGGTGGAAAGTAGATCTCCAGCCCTTTTGTTGGGCATAAGATTTGGCTGTATATGAAATACTTTAATTGATATGATTTAGAAAAAGGATGTTTGGCAGGTTTTTAGCTAACAGATATGGGAAATTTGGTCACTGGACTTAATTGTCACAAGACAAAAACTCAGGTCCTTAATTGTTGTATTTAAAAACACGGACTCCTGGTTGTTGATACTATTCAGGCCTTGATGGGATAAATTCCCTGTTTTTAAATTTTAATTTTTAATGAAATGTACCTTTTTGTACATAAAAATATGCATCTGGTTCTATGCTTCAATACCTAATGTAGTCAAATGCTGACATAAATGTATTAACAGGTTCTAGGACAATTGGTGTAATAACCAAGGTTTGTGTATCTCGCTCTCAAGAGTGAGAATGAACTTTTTGTTATTATGAGTGTTCTAATATCCTCAAGTGGCAGAATGATATGGTAATTTTGTGTTGCCTGTAGCTTGATATAATGGACAGGGGTACTGACGCCCGCAACTTTCTGCTTGGAAAAGTTGTTCCACTTTCCCTTGGGTATGTTGGGGTTGTGAATCGCTGTCAAGAGGTATAAATCTTTCTAATGTCGTATTCCAATATCCATATCTTCTATTTGCACAGCTAAATTCTCGAGTTCCTGTCATTTTCTGGAAACAAGAAGGCTTTCATTGGTTTGGGCAGGGCTTGGGAGTTCCAGACTTAAGAAATTACTTAAACGGTACTTTGATTTAAGTAGAAGCAGAATTTGTTTTGAATGGGAGTTCAAAATGTACCGTTGAATATGGCCTTATTGCATCAAGTTGGCATAAAATGGCATGTTGGATTATTTTGCCTCTACAATCTGTTCTATCTTTGGTTGGTGTGCTTTATTTTGGCATTGAAAAGAGGTTCTCAAAACTAGATAGCTGGAACTTATGACTCCTGAATTCATTTTTGTTTGGATGGTCTTTCTATGGTGCCATCATGTGGTTCCTTGATCATTTATGAGAGCAAATAGTATGGTGCTACATCTGACTAACATTTCCAACCGAAAATCTCGTGCCAGCATGGTATTTGTGGTACTTTTGTAAATGGATAGTGATAAAACAAAGCCAATGAGCCATCATGAGTAAGTGCGAATCTGATTACAACTCTCAACTGGAAGCTGAACCCTGTACTAGTTTTCTGAGGCTACTTTAAGATGCTCCAAGGGGAATTTCTAGATCAACCTTCCCTTCACGAAGGCTACCTTTTAGCATATAATCAAACCATGTAAAGTTGAAGAAATTTTCTTTTGCACTATACATTTGAAAATCTGGAAGGTAATCTGCTTTCAATTTGTAATATGAGTCTTGGATGATTGTTTTGCTTGCTTTATTTGGAAGCCAATACCAGTTAACCATTATATGGACGTTGTACTTTACCTTGGGTGTCAATGGTAGTTACATCAGTTTTTTTTTATTTGTCACAGGACATCAATAAAAACCGGAGCATTGTGGAAGCTCTTGCACATGAGGAGCGATTCTTTCGTGAACATCCTGTACCATAACATTTTCAAACAACTATTGTCACATCATCGACTGTTTATTTTTGAACTTATTGAAATTGAATATTTTGCATTTGTTGATTGCCATTCATATGCAAGGTATATAGTTGTCTGTTGGGTCATTGTGGCATTCCCCAGTTAGCAAGGAAGCTGAATCAGGTTGGTTTCTGCCCATGTCTTTAATCTGGATATTTGCATTTGTGAATGCATTTGCCGTTTATGAATGATTGGACTGAGTTTCTTGTTTAAATTAAATTTTTCCAGTAACGTTATTGCATGTTGTCATTAATTAGGGGTTAATAACTAGTTTATTTCATCTGGCTTATGCCAAGAGTACATGGTCCATGGACCATGGATTACACAGACAGAAAAGCTGGGTGCCTTTCCTTGCCTATAATCTTAGGGCATGCTGTGCGTGATGCTCATGTGAGACAAATTATATGACAAAAATCGAATTTACTTTACTCATTGAACTTTCCAAATACGGTAGTAAAGGAAACTGGAATAGTTAGTGATTATCCATTTCCGATTGAAAAAGTTTCTTGCTCTTTATTATTTCTCATTCCTTTTTTCTTTTTATTGGTTGTTAATGTTGTTTTCCATTCCGAATTTTGGCTCCTTATTATTTTCTCTCCTTTGTTGTTTTGATTGGTCATTGTCAATGTTGATTGTTTCCTATTCAGATCTTGGAGCAGCATATCAGATTAGTACTCCCAGTTTTGAAGGCTGAGCTAAATACCCTTATGGGTGGTATTATTAAGGAGCGGCAAACTTATGGAGCGGCTATGGAATCTAGAGTGAGTTAGCAATAAGTGTACATAAGTTAGAACATTTCAGTAGTCTATGGTGCTTACAAAGTAATATTGGAAGTCTTGGGGGGGACTTTTGTATTTGCATTAAACTACTGAGGGGATCCACTGTTCCTAAAGTATGCTTCATATATACTTGACATACTTTTTCTTGCACTGCACACTGCTATTCTTTTTGGAAGCTTGTAAATTATACTACTTGTTTACAAAAAGTAGTGTCACTGGTACTTCTTCATAGGATCAGATAGAAGAAAAACCCCTAAAATTATATGTATTTAGATTTATATGCTGCTGCAGTTGTTTATTTGTGCCCTATGTGGAACAACTATCGAATATGTCGGTGAGCAATTAGTTGTTGTTAACTTACCACTGAAGCTAAGTTCTTGTAAGCGCCACTTATGGTGATTTGTTTTTGCTCACATGCATTCTGCTTGTTTATAAATCTCTGTTTTTCATTTGGGAGGGATGTTTGTTGGAAAGGAATCTTGAATTCTGTTATTTTCTCTGCCTCTATTTTAGCTAAGCTTTTCTTTTCTTTCTTTCCTTTAACCTTTTCATATGCCAATAACTAGGGGGAACAAGGAGTGATTCTGTTGAACATTTTGACAAGATATTGTGAAGGTGAGAATTCGCCTGCTATGATAATCGTTATGGATTTTTAAATCATTACTATCAATGGGTGAGTTTGTGTTTGCTCTTTTTTTTTTTCGAACGTAATACTATTGCCATCGGCCGTTATAGGTTGGAAAAGAATCTTTGAACTCCATGATATTTTTCTGGGCTGACGTATTTGGATTATGGAGTTCTTGAAAACGTTACGGTATAAA
The DNA here is from genome assembly GCA_028551475.1 of Casuarina equisetifolia. Classification (NCBI taxonomy): domain Eukaryota; kingdom Viridiplantae; phylum Streptophyta; class Magnoliopsida; order Fagales; family Casuarinaceae; genus Casuarina; species Casuarina equisetifolia. The sequence continues at coordinate 32,064,209 of CM052356.1, read as the reverse complement.
GTTGAGCTATATTTGTTAATGGTCTCAAAATATTTTTGTTTTTAATGACAGAAACAAGCATTTCTCCAATAGACTGCTCACTTTCAAGACACAAAACCTGAATGCAAAATGATTTTTATGAACAGAACTAAATTCATTTTAAGACAATAAAACACAATGTAACTTGTCAAAATATTTTGCATTTTCTCATAGGAATATTTAGGGGGAACAAAGGTACTTATTTGTTTCTTATTTTAGTTATAGAGACTGATTTCTTACTAATTTAAAAAAGAGAGAGTGATGATTGTATTGGCAACCCCAGTGGAGGAAGGGGGTGGCCTGTTGCCACCTCAGATAGGGGTGACAAGAACTTCTTCTCACGTGGTTGGAAGTGGGCACATAGTTGTTTTGCATGGCTTCGTAGCCAAATAGGGTGGCTTCGCAATCATCTCCATGAGACAATTTTAGTTGTCTTGTCATTCCACCATTTCGATGCAACCACCCCAGTCAGACAAGGGTCTTTGCAGCACTAGCCCTTCTTTTGTTTAAGGTAGCCACGTGATCAGTGTCATAGTTTTCTTTTATTTATTTTTCAGTTAAAAAAGTTAACCCCTGGAAAGGATAAACTATTCTTATATGTTTAGTGTTTTTTTCTTAGAAAACGTAAATGTTTTTAAAAATTTTGCCAAATACAAAGGTGTACCCTATTGAGAGTATCTCTTAATTTTTTGTGCCATCAAAAGTTTTTCAAATAAGAAAACAAAAACTTCTTAAGTATTATTAAGAATTCTTAACAAATAATAGCCTAAATGTTAATGAATTCTCATCTCTACAGCTATTTTCTGTCTAGTAGACACCTTTTCTTTTTTCAAAGCATAATCAATTATTTAAAAAAAGATTTAAAAAAAAATGAAGAGAAAATCTTTGGAGCCTTTGTACCTCTCTTTTGCAGCCTGGACTATTGCCCCAACTTCATGCGCACATCCTTTTGGTTCATTGTCTTCGATTCATAGTAACTTCACTGTTTGGTGGATGTCTGCAATAGTCTAAAATTTATGTCATAAAACCTAGACTTTTACAAGCCTTGGGAATGTGAGATACCCTCCCTTTTTCAAGAGAATCCACATCTCACTAAGGAGTGACGTTTCATGGAAATGAAAATTTAATGATGCCTTTGGGTACTTGGATTACTTTAAGCTGTTCACATCCAAACAATGGAGTGGACAGGATTCTCTTAGGATTTCTAGGAATCTTGAAAGATTACTATAGCAAACCAACCTAGTTATAAATCAACTAACTTCTTTTTTTAAAAAAAAGAAAAAAAAATTGTGTGACGAAACAAAAGATTTATGTCTAACATTAATTTTGTAGATTGATCATCTTTCTTCTTGTTTCATTCTATTTGCCATGGGTAGTCAAGTTCGCATAAAGTATGTTTTGTTATGAAGGGAAATCTGGGATCTTTGTATCTAAGCATTGATGCAATCTTTCATTTTTTGATTTTCCTTGGACATATAATCTTCACGTCCTTCATATCAACTTGAAAAGTGTGGATAAATTAAAGTAGTATACTTTTACCTTTTGTGAGTTTGCTGCTGTTGCTGATTTCCCCTTTTGGTTTCTCTTTCGTGTTGACAGACTTTTGTGCTATGGTTGATGGAAAAAGTCTTGAGATGTCAACTAAAGAATTGTCAGGCGGAGCCAGGATTCACTATGTTTTTCAGTCAATTTTTGTAAAGAGCTTAGAGGTGCATGATCATATCTAATTTCTTTGGTGCGGTTGTTATTCACACAAAACTTCAATTATCTGATATGTTCTAATATCTGCTGCCATCTTCTGCTTCAATGTCACCAAATTACCTTGATTGGAATCTTACTGTAACTCATATTAGACATTATTGAGTTGTACATCACATTAAGAACTGTTCATTGTTACATTAGCTGCTAACTACCCTAGTGTAATTGTAGGAAGTGGACCCATGTGAGGATCTGAATGATGATGATATCCGTACAGCTATTCAAAATGCTACTGGTTTGAGAAATGCTTTATTTGTGCCAGAAGTGAGTGATAATTACATTTGGTGTATTTGCTTGAATTTCAACTTTGTGGTTGGATGGTAAATCCTGGTGCTGGTGGTTTAGGTACCATTTGAAGTTTTTGTCAGAAGACAAATTGCTCGGCTGTTAGACCCTAGCCTTCAGTGTCTGCGATTTGTTTATGATGAACTGATAAAGGTGATATACACAAATCCTGTTTTCTATGCTTGCATTAGTTCTTTTCCATGTTAATTATGTGATGAATTTTGAGATCCGTAATATTTTATTTTTTTTAAACTACAGATAAGCCGTGCTTGTGCAGTAACCGAATTGCAAAGGTTTCCATTCTTAAGAAGGCGAATGGATGAAGTCATGGGGAAGTTTCTGCGTGATGGTGTAAAACCTTCTGAGAGAATGATAGCAAATCTCATTGACATGGAGGTTATCTGACATCTTTTTTCAATTTATTGCAATCTTTCTAATGTTGAAGTATACATACAGTTATTGACGGGGAAAATATCTCATTTGGAATTACATATCTTTTTGTGGGTTCACAATGTTTTAGAATTCAGTTGAAATCTGGTATCACATGCTTTAATATGGTTTAAAAAGTGGTCAGATATTTCATCCAGAAGGAGTGCATACTTCGCTGTAAATGGATTAAAGTATTGAGGCTTTATCTGGATGTTTAATTGCTTACTACTAGTTGGGATAGCAGAAGTCAAAATATTTCATTATTGCAGCACTTGATTGTTTGGGCTGTCTGATGTTAACACCAATGTAGTGGAAGTGATAAATTCACGTGACTTACATAAATGTTTATCAACTACGCATTTCAACTTGATAGCCTATTGCTCAAGTATGTCTTGTTTTCAACATCAATTTTGACACATGCAATCCTGGTATGGTTCACTGCTGATACATGACTTATTCTTTCAGATGGATTATATCAATTGCGCAAATCCAAATTTCTTAGATGGGACCAAAGCTATTGAGCTTGCTAAGCAGGAGTTGAAATCATTGCAGGTACTAGCAACTACTTTTGGGGAACAAAACCATAAAGTTTTAAAGTTAGCTGACAGAATTGAGATTAAGAACCATGGTATTTTCCAGTCAATAAGTAAATTGAGTGTAAATATGGTGTGACAAAAATTCATACCAATCCAGACACTTTGAAATTCATGATTGATTTGAACTTGTATTACTAGATTTGAGTTGATTGCATATTTAATTTTTCCACTACTTTTGATTCTAAATTGAACCCACTGACATCCCTACCGCTAAGAGTTTGCCCATATCACCTTGAAAACTGTTTGTTCATATTATTCAGGGTAGAACGGATGTTGAAAGGTTGCCCATGTCATATAAGGGCCAGAATTCTCGAAATTTTCTCCCTAGGTTGGTAGGGAATGGCACTTCGTCTAGCCAGGTATATTTTCATTTTCACATTAGGTTATTGCTTGTGGGGAAGAAATTTTCCTAAATAGATGTATTGTCCTTATAAGGGAAAGGGGAGGGAACAAATATATGAGGCTAAGTAGTACTTAATAATGGTGGAAGTGACCCTCAAAATGCTTATAGGCTGAGGCTGTCCTTTAAGATTTGGATCAGCTTTCTTGTAGGAGGATTTGTAATCCAAGTGAAAGGAGAAGAAATTTTAGTAAACACTAACTGAAAGTATAGGTGCTGTCCTTTGCTCAATCCAACTCTGGAATATTTTTGTTGATTCACCTTGATACTAATCTGGTCAATACAATTTATGATTCGTTGTTTTTAAGGGTGAAACTCAACCTCTCTGCACCAAGTCCCTATATTGTCTGAGGTGTGGGCTAAGGCAGTTGCTTGGGTGAAGTAAGGCGGCACTGATTTTAAATATAACTCAGGCGCATATTGTGAACCCAAGCTATGAAATAATGAATTCAATGTAATTTAATTGTGTCTCAAAACGTGATATTTATTGATTGCTTAAAAGAAATGAGGTATTAAGAGATTGCGCATGGAATTAAATGGTGTTCAAAATAAACAAAAGTGAAGCTGTTTTGAGCTAATAAAATTAATCCTATCTAATAGATTTTATTTTTATTTATTTCCTCTAAAAGCCCATTTGAAGTTTTTGTGTTCTGTAGAATAAAAGCGCAGAAAAATGAGGCTATAGAGTAAGTTTGAAAAACAACTTGAGAAACAACGACGTTTAAAAGTAAGAGTAAAAGGAGATAGTATCTCATAGAGAGTGAGAGTTGTTAAGGTGAGATTGCGTTAGAGTAGAAGTTCAAATAGAAAAGGGAAAAAAGTTCTATGAAGCTCATAAGCCTTAAATTTTAAATAAATTGTGTACCTATTGGATATTCATTATTTTATGTGGCTAAGCCTTAGGCATTCTTTTTTACATTCTATCAATCTAACTTTATACCCCTTTTCACCTCTCTATTTGAAAACATCCTTTTCCAGTACTTCTACCCACGTACAGGGAAAAAAAAAAGAACAAAAAGAGATAAATGGACAAAATGACTTTTCTTATGGCCCTGAGAGGGAGAAAGAATAAGAAATTAAAAGAAAGAGAAGTTGGGTGGAGGTAGGTAGGGTAGATGCTTAGGGCTGGTTGTGGGTCTGGGAAAAGAATGAATGGGAGGGAGGAAGTAGCGTTTCCATCTTTGGTTTGCTTTTGGCCTGATTGTTTTTTGTATTTTCGTTGTCTTGAAGGGATCGGCATGGTCACTTGGACCCCCAGACCTTTTCTTATCATGTAAACTAAGTGAGATTACCTCGATCATAAAATTATCCCTATCGAACTGTAAATAGCTTTTCTTGGACGATTGTTTCCACCCGTAAGAGTATATGAGATTTTGTGGAGGTGCTAATCTCAAGTGCTGCAACTTCATGCAAGGCATTTTTCTAAGTGCTAAAGCGAATGCCTTCATGCTCGCCTTGAATCTTTTGATGCACCTTGTTACCCAGAGCAGCTGGATCATCTTTAGCAAAACTCCAAGAATTCATCAATTTTTCATTCTAGTATATTGCTAACTTAGATATCCTTATCAAAATGGGAACATTTATAGAGTTTCAAAGTAGGATGCTTAATGTCTCCTTGAATGGGAGAAATTGCAGCCAAGAAGAAAGGGATGAACTTGAAAGTTATGACAAGTTTCACAATACTTATCCAAAAATGGTTTTTGTGCTTTAGGAGAAGTTTGCTGACCTTCATATGATATTTTCAATAGGATGACAAATAAGTTTTGATGCTTTCCCTCAATGTTGGGACAAGCCATAATTCTTGAGATACCTAGAAGAGTTTGAAGAAATTCATCTTTTTGGTGACAAAAATTACAAGGGAGGAAATGGCCATGAAATTTTATAGTTACCAACCTTGACAACACAAAGGTGCAATGTACAACTTTGTTCCTTGCAAAACCTTGAGCAACTAGCAACTTTTTGATTTTGGGTTCACACCATTTTTTTTAGCTTTGATGTATGAATAATCGGTTTTAAAAAAGAAAAAAAGAAAAAAGAAAGCTCTCAAGATATAACTTGTAGTTTTTCTTTCAATTTGCTAGTCAAGGTTTGAGTTGCATTTGTCCACAAAGATGAACTTGTTTGCTTTAAAGGACAATTCTCGTCAAATATAGCTTGAAACTAAATATCATAAAGGATATAATTGTAAGTTTTCTATGTTGAAACTCCTTTTGCTCTACCTCTCAAAGTTATGGTTTTCCCATATCCATAAGATATTAGACTTTTTGTCCCACCTATGATAGTTATACTTTAAGGTAAACATTAGGTACCAAATTTGAATAGACTATATTAAAGCAAAAGTAAAAGCAAATGTAAAATCCGTTCTCAATATGCTCACCTAGATTTCAGAACAAATGATCATCAAACTTGGAAAAAAAAATATTATATCGATATTTTCATGTGTGTGTATATTACTATTAGGTTCTCCTTCAAAGTTTGGTTTGATTATGACCAAATGAAAAAGCTAGATATGTATTAAATGGGACCAACCACCTTTCTTGTCCTTCCTTATTATGTTTTTCATCTTTTTCAAATGAATTTCTTGATTAAGAACAACAAAAATCTCATTATGGGACTTGGAATTCTTCCTACACCATGACATGGTAACATATGTTAGAATGTGTGTACCTAATCGAAAGAATTAAACCTCACACCAAGCAACTATTATAAAGTAAGAAGTTGATATGACATAACATGCCAAAATACAAAAGGCTTAAACTTCTGGGATTAGCTTAGATTTTAATAGTTTATATCAAGCATAGTTAAAAGGCTTTAAACGGTTGTATCACCTTAACAAGAAGTATCAAAGCCAGTAGTTCAATATAATAACATTGAATTTGACGACTATATGGTAGACTCCCATGGAGTTATTTTGTCTTTTGTTCCAAAAAGGACAAATGTTTATCTTTTAGAAGGACTTCCATTTGAGGTCAAGTATAGGAATTGTGGTTAAGTTTCATATGTGAACAAGAGACTATTAGATTACACATTGTCTATCATTTATAGAAACATATGTTGATTTAAATCACAAGTGCCTAAAATCCTTGTGGAAAATTTTTGGATTACTATTAAGTTGGTACTTGGTCATTTATACCAAAGCACTTATACTAGCAACTCATAACAACATCATCTCTACTTATGGAACTCAAAATGACATTGTCTATAAAAGAGTTACTTAAAATGGAAAGATACATGGATTTACCTTTAAAGCTTTGGTCAGAGTAAGAATTGCCACTTTGTTCATTATTCCCTCTTCTTTCAAATTAACAAATGGAAAAGGTAGACCATTACTTGTATTATAATCAAGTGAATCAAAAGGAAGAGCTCACCATAAAATATTGAACAAAAAAGGCTAAAAAAACATATGCAAAGCTTAAGTTGCTTAATTTTAGGAATACACAAAAAACTACTAATTAAAAGCACTTGGAAAGGGTGTTAGAGGGCAAAATAAGGATGGAAATGATTGGTTGCTCTAATGAAGAATGGGACAATGCTTCTTCTTCCTATACTAGTTACTTTTCTAGAACTACCAAGGTTCCATCTTTGATTGACCTCACAATACTCAAAACATGCTACCTTTTCTTATTTGTTAGCATTAAGAGAGTTAATGATAACTCTATTTTTATAGAGTTATTTTACCTATTTTAGGCAATAAATAACTTTAATAATTGTGAGAAAAACATTTGAACTCCTCTTTATTTACCTAAATTTATCTTGTTTATGTAGTACAAGGAGGCAAGGAGAAAAAGGATGAACATGGAGAGCATGTTGCTTATTGTGTGGCAAAATCATAATATCAAGATCAAAAGAGTCAAGATGGGCTTGGGCTTTGAATGATTGTTATTAGATTTTATTGTTATTGGGTTTTCTAAATAATTAGAAAACCTAATCATATTAGGAGTTCAAAGCCTAATTAAATTAGGAATTCAAAACCTAATTAAATTAATAGTTCAAAACCCAATTGTTTTAGATCTCTAAAACCTAATTCTACTAGGATAAGAACATATCTAAACCTAAACCCTATTTAAGAGAAGAGAAAAGGCAAAAGAAAGAGGAGGAGAAAATTGAGCACAACTCAAGAAAGAGGCCAAGAATTCAAGATTTTCTTGAAGAGAAGACAAAAAGGGTGACAGACTTCTTGTTCTTAGATTCAAGATGCCTTCTTTATTTCTTATTACTATTCTCCCTCATTATTTCTTTATGTTTTAGTTTATTTTTGTTAGAGCTACGATGTAACCTAATTATGATGGTATAAATCTTATGATTATTATGTTTTGCAAGATATTTTGTTTATGTGAAGTTATATATTACTGTGTTTAATGTTTTTAAGTGATTAGCTATCACTTGAATGATCTGATTTGCATGTTTGAGACCGTCAGGAGATGATATGCAATTACTTCTTGTAATGTGTAACCATAAATTAAATATAGATAGACATATACCATATTGTTTATGTGGCTTTTGGTGTAAACTAGGAATGTTCATAGATCCTAATGCATTTGGTTTGTTTCAATTCACATATAGAGATATAGTGAGTTAATGAACTAAGTAGGTTTGCTATACCTAGACATAGGATAGTAAATAAATTAGGAGATTCTGCCATCACATAGATATTATCCCTCTTGCAAGCATAAATAATCAATATTAATACCTAGTAATTATGGTGAAATCATATGCTCTAACATATTTCTTGTATTTAGTTTTCTTAGATTTATTTAGTTAATCTATCATCTATCAATTTGATTTGCTAGATAAATTCTAGGAGTTGTTCACTGTTAGTAATTAATTGGTTTAATAATCACTAATCTCTGTGGAATGATATCTTTCTTATCATTATATTACTTGTTCGACATGTTCACTTACAATTAGATTTCTCCGAACATGCAAACAAGAGACTATTAGATTACACACTACCTATCATTGTGGAAAATTTTTGGATTACTATTAAGTTGGTACTGTTGGTTTTTATGGCTTAACAAGAAGGGGGGTTGAATGTTATATTGGGAATTTTTAAAATGAACTTGAAACAGTTTGTTATATTAATATAAACATAAAAATAATTGCAGTATGACACAATCATAATTCAAAACCTATGATGCTTAAATTTACCACGGTGGTTCGACACTCACACCTTAAGTCCTATGTCCACCCTCTTCTCCTTCAATCAAACTGATTGAAGTCTCCTTTACTCAACCAAGTTAGGAGAAAACATTCTCCCTAACTTAAACAATTCCTCTTTAAGGAATCTCTTGTACAAGATTATACAATATGATCAAAAGATCATCAATTAATTACAAATCCTAAATAATATGACAAATAGTGAGATTTTGTAATCAATAGGAGCTAATATGATGTAGATTTAAAAGTTCTCAACTCCTATCATGAAAACCCTAAATTGAAATAAATTAGGGTTTTGGGTTTCTCTCAATGCTTATGTGCAATAATTTTATTTTAATGAAATCAGCACATAAATAGAGTTATACAAGGTTGAATCGATGATATGAACAAATAGATAAGTATTTAATCACAATATCACCGTAGCCTTGAATATCACTAATTGTCATGAAGATTGCAAGATCAAGGAATGAGCTCAATAATAGAATCTTTTCTCAATAAAATCTTCAAAATCTTGTCAATTTTTTCGAACCTTTCTTCGTAGAACAACTTCTCTTAAATAGAAAAATTAGGGCTAGGGTTTTAAGCACATTAAACCTCAATCATGAGCTATCTTCCTGTTGGAACAGTAGATTGACCTTCAAATCTTCCTTTTCCAGCTCAAATTAGACCATTTTGACACCGGTCCCACTAGAAATCCTCCCATTAAGGATTCGATCACCAACGGCGCCGTTCTCCTCTTTCTCTCACTCTCTCATATCGGCAGCTCTTCGAAAATATTCTGCTTAGGGCATTAAGTAGGTAAGTGAGGGTAATATGTTAATGAAACGGTGAGTTTCATTACAAGCATCAGCATGAAACGATGAGTTTCACCACTAGCATCCGCACCCGCTTAAGCAAGAGCGAGCTTGATAACGCAACCTGATATGGACCAAGAGCAAGCCTGATAACGCGATTTGATATGGACCGAGAGCAAGCCTGATAACATGATTTGATATGGACCGAGAGCTTAAGAGGCCCGAGTATAATAGAACTGAAAACTCAATATCCAGCTTGAGAACATTAACCAGGCCAGGAACACAATATACAGCCCTAGAACATTATATCAATCTGAGAATGATATAATACATGTCCTTGATAGAGAGATTTATTCCGACAAGCAAGGCCATATATTTCAACCTTCATCAAAACATAAGCAAGCATCATTTTTTCTTAACCACAATGTATGTCATATTTAATTTCAATTTAATAAACATTGTACTCAAGACATTTTAACTAGTGCAACCTAGATAAATACTTTCTTAATGTCACTATATAGTAACATTATATTAAGGAATGTAGGAACCCGGTTACTTTATAATATCATTAATTGATATTATAATTTGTACACCTTTTACTTCCTATAATTTTCTTTTGCACTTATGAAAAACATATTTTATCAAATATTTGCATAAATATATTTTGTCACACACAAAACCCTTATTTTCCAACAGGTACTTGGTTATTTATACTAAAGCACATATACTAACAGGTTATAACAGCATAATCTCTACCTATGGAACTCAAAATGACATTATTTACAAAAGTGTTACTTAAAATGGAGAGATAAATGGATTTACCTCTAACACCTTGGTCAGTGTATGAATTGCCACTTTGTTCATTATTCCCCTTTCCTTTAAATTAACAAATGCAAAAGGCAGACCATTATTGGTATTACCATCAAGCAATTTGAAAGGAAGAGCTCACCATAAAATATTGAACAAAAAAGGCCAAAAAATTTCTGTGCAAAGTTTAGTTGCTTAATTTTAAGAATACATAAAAAAACTACTACCTGAAAGAACTTGGTAAGGTGTCAGAGGGCGAAACGAGGAAGGAAACAATTGGTTGCTTTGATGAAGAATGGGATAATGCTTCTTTTTCCTATACGATTTGCTCTTCCAAAACTACCAGAGTTCCATCTTCGACTGACCTCACAATACTTAAAACATGCTACCTTTTGTTGTTTCTTTGGACTAAGATAGTCAAGATTGGCTTAGGCTTTGGATATTTAATATTAGGTTTTATATTATTATTGGGTTAGATTATTAGGTTTTATGTATTATATCTTTTAAATAAGATCTAGGGTTTGAAATGGTTAAAACCTAATTATGTTAGGAATCCTAAACCCAGTTGTATTAAGCTAAGGGCTATGTCTATTTTATTGGAAGCAAAGGCTAGGAATTGTTATGATTGGAATTTGAGTATCAATCTCCATTAAAAAAAGCACTTATGGTTTTGGTATTATGAACTTTTCTATTGATTTTCTATTGTTATAGGAGATTTTGTTTAGAATTGACTCTAAATCTATAGTTATTTTTGCCATTGGTGTTCACTTTGGTTTTAAGAGCAGTCCCCTCACCCTAGGGGTGTGACAATTGGCATTAGTGATGAAAATTTACTTGGGTCTTTTTTTTTGTTGGGGGGGGGGGGGAGGGAAGGGAAGGTGGTACAATTTGGTCAACAAGTTACGATAGAATCACTTCAAGGTTTAGAGGTTTGCTTTCCAAAGTTGGAGGAGGCATTAAAAACGAGGAAGGAGATAGGAGAAAAGTTAAACAAAATTAATAATAAAGTTGAAGAAATTAGCAACTAAGTGGGTGGACTTGGTGACAAATTTGGTCAATTTTAAAAAAATTCCTTTGATCAACTTCATAAGCTATTCATAAGAGTGCAAGCCCAAAACCATGGAGAAGAGAAGGAAAAAAAGGTAAGAAAAAGGTTGAAACTTTGAAGTAACCATTGGAAAAGGAAGATAATGATGTGGAGGTCTTGCCAAAAGATAAGTTTATGATAGGAGACAATGTCATAGTGACAAAGCAACATCATGAAGGAAGACGGTATTGTGGTAAATAGCATCATAGTATAAGATGGAAAAATAGTGGATTTGACCAAATCAAAGGATAAATCACTTATTCTAATGTAAGAGAAATCAAAACAAGTCAAAGAGGTTGAAACGTTGATCTTTTTATAGGTTAAGCTCAAGGAAACATCACTACAAGAAGAAAGAATGGTTAATTTGATCTTATTTGGTTTTTTTATTTCTCTTATAAGATCAAACAGTTGGATTTTGACAAGGAATCAAGTGGGCTTCCATATGCTTTTGTCTTTTCTTGCACTAGGGAACAACTTTTACTTTCTTCTAATATTTCAATCTCTTTGCCAAGCTTTACTCATTAGGGGTGACCAGTAGAAAAATTCCTTGACATTTAATTTTTAAACAATCCTTGAGGACAAGGGTTTAGGAAGGGGATTGTTTGTCAAAACCAAAAGAGTCAAGATTGGCTTGGCTTTAGATATTTAATATTAGGTTTTATATTATTGGTGGGTTAGATTATTAGGTTTTATTTATTATTTATTATTTATTTTAAATAAGATCCAGTGTTTGAACTAGTCAAAACCTAATTATGTTAGGAGTCTTAAACCTAATCATATTAAAGCTAAGGGTTATGTCTATTTAATTGAAAGTAAAGGCAAGGAATTGTTTAAAGAATTGTTTTGTGATTAAAACTATAAGGTATAATGACCAACCAAGAAAGGGGAGAGGGGGGGTTGGATTGGTTTTCTAAAAAATAATGTAATAATGTCCTAATTTTATTCCAAAAATTAGATATCAATGATAACCGAAAGATAGATAACCACACAATTGCAAAGCAAGTATAGATAGCAAGAAAGACATACAAATTTTCCATGGTAGTTCGACCATTTTCACCTATTTCCACCCTCTTCTTCCTCCAATTGAACCGGCTAGATTCCTTTTTACTAACAAAGGTGAAGAAAGTCCTCTTCACACTTTCAACTCCTCCTCAAGGAGTTACACAAGTCACTAATTACAAAGATAATGTTAAGTCAACCTTATTACAATTGCATTTCCTCAAAGATATATGATTTTAAAGGAATAATGCTTATCAAAGAGCTAATCAAAGATATACAATGTCAATCCAAGCTCTAATCACGAAACCCCCAAATATTGTCAAATTAAGGTTTTGCATTTTCAAGTCTATTTATGTGCATATAATGTGTATAGATCAATTAGCACATAAATGAGCAAATACAAGTATAATATTTCATAATAAAAAAATCTTCAATGAATACCAACAAACGTTACCCTAGATTAGGCAATAATACTGAATCAGATCAAGATGGCAGTAAGGGAGTAACTTCTCAAAGCTTCTTTTGATTTTGTAGATATTGTTGGTTTTTATGGCTTAACAAGAAAGGGGGTTGAATTGTTATATTGGCAGTTTATAAAAATAACTTGAAACAATTTGTTATATTAACAAATTCATACAAATAATTACAGTATAACACAATCAAAATTCAAAACCTCAATACTCTTCTTTCAAGTCAACGAAGATAGTATCACAATTTAACACTTCAAATATTCTTATAAATTCAAAGACTAGTAATAAGACAACAAGTGTTATAAGAAGATTGATGCAATAATAAGCAAAGAGATTCATACCAAATTTACCACGGTGGTTCAACACTCACACCTTGAGTCCTACATTCACCCTCTTCTCCTTCAATCAAATTGATTGAAGTCTCCTTTACTTAACCAAGTTAGGAGAAAACGTTCTCCTTAACTTAAACAATTCCTCTTCAAGGAATCTCTTTTACAAGATTATACAATATGATCAAAAGATCATCAATTAATTACAAACCCTAAATAGTATGACAAATAGTGGGATTTTATAATCAATAGGACCTAATATGATGTAGATTTAAAAGTTCTCAACTTCTATCACAAAATCCTAAATTGAAATAAATTAGGGTTTCGGGTTCCTCTCAATGCTTATGTGCAATAATTGTATTTTAATGAAATCAACACATAAATAGAGTTATACAAGGTTGAATCGATAATATGAACAAACAGATAAGTATTTAATCACAATATCACCGTAGCCTTGAATATCACCGATTGTCATGAAGATTGCAAGATCAAGGAATGAGCTCAATAATAGAATCTCTTCTCAATAAAAGCTTCAAAATCTTATCAGTTTTTCTAACCCTTCTTTGTAGAACAACTTCTTTTAAATAGAAAAATTAGGGCTAAGGTTTCGAGTGCATCAAACCTCAATCATGAGCTATCTTCCCATTGGAATAGTACATTAGCCTTTAGATCTTCCTTCTACAGCTCAAATCAGACCGTTCTAACACTAGTCTCATCAGAAATCCTCCCGTTGAGGATTCGGTCACCAGCGGCGTTGTTCCCCTCTTTCTCTCGCTTTCTTTCATATCAGCATCTCTTCGACACTCTTTTGCTTAGGGCATCAGGAAGATAAGTGAGGGTATGTTAATGAAGCGGTGAGTTTCATTACGAGCATCAGCTTAAAACGGTGAGTTTCACCATCCACACTCACGAGCTAATTTGGACCGGGAACAAGCCTGATAACATGAGCTAATATGGATTGAGAGCAAGCCTGATAACGCGAGCTAATATGGACCAAGAGCTTAAGAGGTCTAAGTACAATAGACCCGAGAACTCAATATCCAATCCGAGAATATTAACCAGGCTAGGAACACAATATGCAGCCCTAGAACATTATATTAATCCGAGAATAGTATAATACATGTCCTTGATAGAAAGATCTATTCTAATAGGCAAGGCCATATATTTCAACCTTCATCAAAACATAAGCAAGCATCATTTTCTTAACCACAATGTATGTCATACTCAATTTCAATTTAATAAACATTATACTCAAGACATTTTAACTAATGCAACTTAGATAAATACCTTCTCAAATGTCACTATTTAGTAACATTATATTAAGGAATGTAAAAACCCGGTTACTTTATAATATCATTAATTGATATTATAATTTGTATACCTTTTACTTCCTATAATTTTCTTTTGCACTTATGAAAAACATATTTTATCAAATATCTTCAAAAATATATTTTGTCACACACAAAACTCATATTTTCCAACAATCTCCCATTTTTTTATGATGACAAAATATTTCAATAGTATGGCACATGTCACATAATATCAATCATGTTTTTCATGAGAACATAGCTTGGAGTTACAGCATATTGAATATCACATAATTAGTTACTGCTCACAACTCATATGATCATAATCCGCAAGCAAGTCCTATGCATGTTTCTAATAAATTTTGAACATTTGATCATGAAACATGTATAAAACATAGGAGTTAGAGAGATATGTATCTCACATTCTACACTTAATATAATCAGAAATGAGACTTCACATGTGCATACCATTCTCTCCCCTTTTTTGGCATAAGCAAAAAGATGAATTGATATTTATCAACACAAGCTAAAAAAAATTATCAATAAGGAACCGCCAAGGATAAGGTTTGGATACTAACCAGATGCCATGGGAGTGGAATTAGAGCCACTCCCCCTCAAACCGAGCCTTATGTGAGACAGTAAAAGAGCAGAGAAATAACAATAATAAAGAATTTAAATGTTTTCAGGAACTAACATTCCAAGTTCTTTTCTAAGAGCATAAAACCGTTCCTTAAATAAAGGATTGGTTAAGATATCAGCAATTTGCTGATCAGTGCTCACAAATTTAAGTACAACATCTTCTTTTTGAACATGATCTCGAATGAAATGATGTTAAATTTCTATGTGTTTTGTTTTGGAGTGCTGAATAGGATTCTTAGTAAGATTAATTACACTGGTGTTATTACATTTTAATGGAACCTTATGTGATAAGATGCCATAATCCTCTAATTGTTGTTTCATCCATAAAATTTGAGTACAACTATTGGCAGCAGCTATGTATTCAGCTTCAGTGGAAGAGAGAGCTACACAGTTTTGTTTCTTGGAGTGACAAGAAATGAGCATATTTTTTAGATAGTGACATCCGCCACTCGTGCTCTTCTTATCTAGTTTGCAGCTAGCATAATCAAAATCACTAAATGCATGCAAATCTAGTGTGGTGTCTCTAGGGTACCAGGTTCCTATGGAAACCATGTCTCTAAGGTATCTAAATATTCTTTTAACAGCAACTAGGTGTTGTTCTTTGGGATTGGATTGATACTTAGCACATAGACATACATTGAACATGATATTCGGTCTAGATGCAATCAAGTATAGCAAAGAACCAATCATGCCTCGATATGATTTAGTATCTACACTAATTTCATTTTCATCATTAGATAATGATAAGGAGGTGCTCATTGGTGTGTTCATTGGTTTGGAATCATGCATCTTGTATTTCTTAAGCAATTCATTTGTGTATTTTGTTTGACTTATAAAAGTCCCTTTGTTTGTTTGTTTGATTTGCAGTCTAAGAAAGTATGTTAATTCACCCATCATACTCATTTCAAATTCACTTTGCATGCATGTAGCAAATTCTTCACATAGTTTAGAATTTGTAAAGCCAAACACAATATCATCAACATATATTTGAATAATTAAAATTTCTTTTTCTTTGTTCTTTATAAATAATGTGTTGTCCACTTTTCCTTTTCTGAAATCATGATTTATGAAGAATGAACTCAATTTGTCATACCAAGCCCGTGGAGCTTGTTTCAATCCATATAAAGCCTTTAACAGTTTGAAGACATGATTTGAATTAATTGGATCTTCAAATCCTGGTGGTTGTTCAACATATACTTCTTCCTTTATTATACCATTCAAAAATGTACTCTTGACATCATTTGAAATAAGGTAAAGTTCATGCAACAAGCAAAGGCAAGTAAGATTCAAATAGCTTCTAACCTAGCCACTAGTGTAAAGGTTTCATCATAGTCAATTCCTTCTTCTTGACTATAACCTTGTGCCACTAATCTAGCCTTATTCCTAGTAATGGTACCATTCTCATCTAGTTTGTTCCAAAATACCCATTTTGTGCCTATAACCGGATGATTCTTTGGTCTAGGAACTAGATTCTAGACCTTGCTTCTTTCAAACTGATTTAATTCTTCTTGCATAGCAAGAAACCAGTTTTCATCTTCAAGAGCCTCATCTACTTTCTTTGGCTCTACTTGAGATAGGAAGGCTTGATGTTCACATGTGTTGTGAACCTAAGACCTTGTGCTTACTTTAACATCTGGGTTTCCGATGATGTGATCATGATCTACTTTATTTCTTACTCTAAGAAAGGAAAGTTCCCTAGTTTCAGACTCCTCCTCAACTTCAGCCCTATTTGGAACACTTTTAGTTCCACCATTCACTTCAGTTTCTAAAATGCCTTGACATTTATCCCCAAACTTAACATAAATTGACTCTTCTACAACTAAAGTTCATTTGTTGAATATTCTATATGCTTTACTTGTATGAGAATATCCAAGAAATATTCATTCATCACTTTTGGAATCAAATTTTCCAAGTGATTCTTTTCCATGATTTAAAATAAAGCATTTGCTGCCAAAGACATGGAAATATGAAATGTTTGGTTTTCTTTTAAAGAATAATTCAAAAGGTGTCTTTTTCAAAATAGGTCTTATTAAA
Organism: Casuarina equisetifolia; assembly: GCA_028551475.1. Lineage (NCBI taxonomy): Eukaryota > Viridiplantae > Streptophyta > Magnoliopsida > Fagales > Casuarinaceae > Casuarina > Casuarina equisetifolia. Next base: position 32,047,100 of record CM052356.1, on the reverse strand, counting down.
GCACGATTTGAAATATAACAAGCTGTGTTTACAGCTTCTCCCCAAAATTGTTTAGGAAGATTATATTCACACATCATGGTTCTAGCCATTTCTTGAAGAGTTCTATTTTTCCTTTCAACCACACCATTTTGTTATGGTGTTCTAAGAGCTGAAAAATTATGTGAAATACCATTTCTAGACAAAATTTTTCAAAAAGTTGGTTTTCAAATTCCCCACCATGATCAGTTCTTATTTTTATGATTGAAAACCCTTTTTCATTTTGAATCATTTTACAAAATTCAGCAAACTTTTCAAATGCCTCATCTTTTCTAGCAAGCATGTATGTCTATGTGAATCTAGAGTAATCATCTACAATGACTAAGGCATAATATTTACCAGTTAGTGTTGTTGTTCTCATAGGACCAAAAAGGTCCATGTGCAGTATTTCCAACGGTCTAGATGTGCTTACCACAAGTTTTGACTTGAAGCTACTTTGTGTATGTTTGCCCTTAATGCATGCTTCGCACAATCTATCATTATTGAATTCTAGAGATGGAAGACCTTTCACTAAATTATACTTAGACAATTTTTCTATCAATCCTAGACCCGCATGTCCTAGCTTTCTACGCCATACCCAAGCATCCAAATTTTTGTTCACAATCAAGAATGTTTGTTCAACATTCAATTTACTTAAATCAAGCACATAGATATTGTCTTTTCTGTCTCTAACAATCTTCATTTTATGTTCAACATGCTCAACAAGACAATTTTATTTTCCAAATTTTATTTTGAATCCTTTATCACATAGTTGACTTATGCTAGGTAGATTAAATTTTAGTTCATCTACAAGCAGAACTTTAGATATAAGTAGGGTATTAAGATTACTTATTGTTCCCATTCCTCTTATTCTTCCTTTGGAGTTATATCCAAAAGACACCGTACCTTCATTTTTCAACTCAAGTATTGAGAAGAGCTCCTTCATCCTAGTCATATGTCAAGAACATCTGCTGTCCAGAATCCACATATTCTTGAGCTTTTTGTTCTTTAGTTGTGTACTTATAACCTGTAGAAACAAATTTGATCATCGAAGTACTTGGTACCCTTTTTACTTTGGGTCCATGAGTGTTAGTTTGACTTAGAGTTCTGTCATTCTTAGGCAACCAAAGTTTCTTTACTTTGTAAGCCTTTCTAAGTCTTATGGGACATTTATCAAAATTATGGCCAAAATAATTACAAAAAGAGCATTTATTTTCATGCAGCGGAATTGAACATTCTTTTTCTTTAAAGAAATGAGTGAATGATTTTGATTTGTCATTCAATTTGTATCCTAGTCCCACCTTATCATATATATCTCCTTGAGAATTTAGAATTCTATTTAACATGCCACTGCCCTTTGTAAATTTCTTTAGCAACATATTAGTTGCATCAAGTTTTGATTTCAAGTCACAGTTTTTCTTTTCTAGTTCATGGACTCTATTCTTAGTTTTTTTAGCATATATTTGTGAGTTATTTTCCACATGTATTTCAGTATTAGAGCATACATTGACCTCACAAAAAGTTTTTGTTCCTATTTGCATGTTTTCATATTTTCTTTGTTTCTCATACATATCATTCATGCAAGCATCATATTTTATATATGCATTGGCAGAAATAACAATGTCATCATTCACGAAAATCAAAGCATCTTTGTTTTCAATTTCATCTCTATATGCAGTAAGTTCTATGCTTTGCTTATCAATAACATTAATTTTCTATATAGAAGTCAATTTTTCCTGTTTTTCATATTTACTTTTTGCTTTTAACTTTCTGTATTTATCTGTCAATTTATTTGTATATTCAACTAAGTCAGAAAATGTAATTTCTAATCCAAAGTTTATTTGAAGAAATAGCTCAGAATCGTTTACCTCATTATTTTCTTCCTCAAGAGTTGTTGTAGCAATTAGGCATAGATGTACAACTTCTTCTTGAGCTTCCTCATCAGATAAGGAGTTTTCATCATCATCCCATGCAGCAATCATGGTTTTCTTTTTGTTCTTGCTGTTTCTTTTCTTGATGATCAGATAGTCAATCTTGATGTGTCTTGGTTTTCTGCATTCATAACACACATTCTCCCTAGGTTCATATGATTCTTTTCTCCTAGTTTGTCCTATGTTTTTGTTTAATCCTCTTCTTAGGAATTTTCTAAATCTTCTAGCTATAAGAGCTACTTCATCATTTTCTAACTCTTCCTATTCAACCTTTTCAACTTTTACTTTAAGTGCAAGTGATCTTCTATTTTCCTTTTCTTTTTCTCTTCTCATAAGCTGCATTTCATTAGTCTTAAGAGAACCTACCAAGTCATCTAAAGTCAGCACATCTAGGTTATGAGCTTTTTCTATGGCCATCTTTTTAGGATCCCAATTCTCGGGTAGGGATACTAACATCTTTCTTACCATTTCCTCATTTGTATAGGTTATTCCTAACAACTTAAGTTCATAAATAATTTCAATAAATCTACCAAACATATCACTGATAGTTTCAGAATCCTTCATGACAAATAATTCATAGTCATGTGTAAGCATATTGACTTTAAAAGACTTTACCTTTTTAGTTCCTTCATAGATAACTTCTAATTTACTCCAAATCTCTTTACCAATGGTACAAGAGGATACTTTATTAAACTCATGTGCTCTAAGACCACTATAGATCATGTTTATGGACTTAGCATTTAACCCTATTAGTTTAGCTTCATTTTTGCCCACTCATTAATTTCGGGTAGTGTAATACCCTTCCTAATTACTTGCCAAGCTTCTAAATCTTGGCCTATTATAAAGACTTGCATTAATTGTTTCCAATGCCTAAAATTAATGCCATCAAACAAGAAAGGTTTATTAAACCCCATAATAGCTAAACCTTTGTCAGAAGCCATATTATAGATCTACTCTAGGATGTTAATCCTTTTAATCAGAGAACCTGGCTCTAGATGCCAATTGTTGGTTTTTATGGCTTAACAAGAAAGGAGGTTGAATTGTTATATTGGCAATTTATAAAAATAACTTGAAATAATTTTTATATTAACAAATTCATACAAATAATTACAGTATAACACAATCAAAATTCAAAACCTCAATACTCTTCTTTCAAGTCAACGAAGATAGTATCACAATTTAGCACTTCAAATATTCTTATAAATTCAAAGATTAGTAATAAGACAGTAGGTGTTATAAGAAGATTGATGCAATAATAAGCAAAGAGATTCACACCAAATTTACCACGGTGGTTTGACACTCACACCTTGAGTCCTACGTCCACCCTCTTCTCCTTCAATCAAATAGATTGAAGTCTCCTTTACTCAACCAAGTTAGGAGAAAACGTTCCCCCTAACTTAAACAATTCCTCTTCAAAGAATCTCTTTTACAAGATTATACAATATGATCAAAAGATCATCGATTAATTACAAACCTCAAATAGTATGACAAATAGTGGGATTTTGTAATCAATAGGAGCTAATATGATGTAGATATAAAAGTTCTCAACTCCTATCACGAAAACCCTAAATTGAAATAAATTAGGGTTTCGGGTTCCTCTCAATGCTTATGTGCAATAATTGTATTTTAATGAAATTAGCACATAAACAGAGTTATACAAGGTTGAATCAATGATATGAACAAACAGATAAGTATTTAATCACAATATCACCGTAGCCTTGAATATCATCGATTGTTATGAAGATTGCAAGATCAAGGAATGAGCTCAATAATAGAATCTCTTCTCAATAAAAGCTTCAGAATCTTGTTAGTTTTTCTAACCCTTCTTTGTAGCACAACTTCTCTTAAATAGAAAAATTAGGGCTAGGGTTTTGAGTGCATCAAACCTCAATCATGAGCTATCTTCCTATTGGAATAGTAGATTAGCCTTTAGATCTTCTTTCTACAGCTCAAATCAGACCATTCTGACACCAGTCTCATCAGAAATCCTCCCATTGAGGATTCGGTCACCAGTAGCGTTGTTTTTCTCTTTCTCTCACTCTCTCTCATATCGGCATCTCTTCGACACTCTTTTGCTTAGGGCATCAGGTAGATAAGTGAGGGTATGTTAATGGAACGGTGAGTTTCATTACGAGCATCAGCCTGAAACGGAGAGTTTCACCATCCACACCCGCGAGCTGATTTGGACCGGGAGCAAGCCTAATAACACGAGCTAATATGGACCGAGAGCAAGCATGATAACATGAGCTAATATAGACCGTGAGCAAGCCTGATAATGCAAGCTAATATGGACGAAGAGCTTAAAAGGTCCGAGTACAACAGACCTGAGAACTCAATATCTAGTCCGAGAATATTAACCAGGCCAGGAACACAGTATACAGCCCTAGAACATTATATTATTATTATTTTTTTTTTTTTGGTGAAAGGTCAAATTATATATCACTCATAAAAAATTTACAAGATTGTTCGATTACAAAATATCATCATCTAATCTCAAATATTGCACTTGGCAAATTCCAAAGCTCTTGTAAAAATTTATTACAATTTGTAAGCTTAACTCCTCTAGTAGATGAAATCTTGCCTCTCACGTCCTTCTTGATTTTGGCAATAATGGTTGAGTTTTCTAGACTTGTATTGCTGAATCTTCTTCTATTCCTTTCGCTCCAAATGTGATACAATACGGCCTTGAAAGATATACTAAGCAAAGTAGCTGCAAAGCTCTTCTTCTTAACAGTGTTGATCATCCAATATATTTCAGCTCTCCAATGTTCAATTCTTCGAGTTAATCCATTCATGCCTAACAAAGCCTTCCAGATGTAGTTTGTGAACCTGCACTTAAAAAATAAATGTTCATGTGATTCTTCTTCTTGTTGGCAGAGGTTGCATCGTAGATCCACTGAACTATTCCATTTTGCCACCCGATCTGCTGTGGATAGTTTGTCTCTTAAAATGATCCAACATATAAAATTATGCTTCAGTACTCCTTCTTTCCAAACAAGTGTTGCCCATTTGGAATCTTCTCTGTTCTCTCTTAGTGCTACATAACTCTTGGCAATATTGTATTCTGAGTCTGTCACTAGTTGTGTTAGTTCATTTCTTACTTGTAAAATATTCCTAAAACTCCAAGCTAGTGATCCTTTCATCTCAACTTCTAATACATTCCTTTCCTTCAAATTTTCTGTTATCATCCATTTAACCCATAAGGAGTTTGAATTGGGGTGCACAAGAGACCATAGGAGTTTTCCAATTGCTGCTTTATTCCAAGTGTGAATGTCTATCAAACCTAGTCCTCCAGAAACTTTAGGCCAGCAAACTTCTTTCCATGCCACTTTCGCTACACATCGTCCATTAGATTTACCTGTCCAAAGGAAAGTTCTAATCCTTTTTTCAATTTCATAAAGGGTCTGTTTTGGCAGTAGAAAAATTTGCATCCAATATGTTTGCAATGAGAATAGAACACTTTTGGCTAGCTGCAGTCTCCCCCCATAACTAATATGCTTAGACTCCCAACCTTCAATTCTTCTCAATATCTTTTCTGTCAGGATAGTACAATCTAGGTTGGAGAGTCTTTTAGTAATCAATGGTACTCCTAAGTATTTTATGGGAAGTTGGCCTTCTTGGATAGGAATATGATCAAGTATTAGAGCCTTTTCCTGTTCTGACAAGCCTGAAAAGAAAATTTGACACTTCTCTGGATGCATCTTCAAACCTGTTATATCTTCAAACTCTTGCATAGCATCTAGTAAACATAATATGGATTCAATATCTCCATGAGCAAACAAAAAGAGATCATCAGCAAAGCATAAATGAGTGATCTTTTCTTTGGCGCATTTCCAGTGAAATTTAAACCTTCCAGAAGATACTTTATTTTGTATAATTCTGTTAAGAATCTCCATCACAATAACAAAGAGAAAAGGAGAGAGAGGGTCTCCTTGTCTAAGTCCCTTTGCCCCCTTAAAAAAACCTGTATGAGAGCCATTGATGTTCACAGAATATCCCACAGTAGTGATGCAGCTTTCAATCAGCAATCTAAATTTGTCTGGGAACTTCAAAACTTTCAGTGTATTTAGGATTGCATTCCAGTCTATTGAATCATATGCTTTCATAATATCAACCTTAATTGCCACCCTTTTCCCATGAATATCTTTGTGATAATTGTGCATCAACTCTTGACACAACAAAATATTTTCCTTAATGTTCCTTCCTGGCACAAAAGCTGTCTGACACGGATGTATGAAATGAGGCAAAGCTAAACTTAGTCTTCCTGCCACAATTTTAGATATGATCTTGTACAACACATTACAACAAGATATTGGTCTAAAATCTTTCATATTGGTGGCATTAATTTTCTTAGGGACAAGAGAGATTACTGTTGAATTTATGCTTCGCAGTAGCTGTCTCCTTTGAAAGAAAGCTATTACTGCATCTTCTATGTCACTCCCTATAATACTCCATGCTTTCTTGAAGAAGAAGCTATTATATCCATCAGGACCTGGAGCTTTGTAATCACCAAAGGTATTAAGGACCTTTTGTATATCTTCTCTTTGAACGTCTGCTATAAGGCTTCTCTTTGTCTCTTCTGGAATTTCCATAGGAAATAACTCTCTTAATCTTGTTTCTGATGGTTGAGGTTGGTTTGCCCTCCCTAGCAAGTTTTGATAATAATTTAGAATTTTGTTCTTTATCATTTCAGGATCTTCAGTAAGTTGCCCATCATCTAATTCCAACTTAACAATGTGATTTTTTGCTCTCCTCTTCATCATGCTTCCAAGAAAGACTTTACTATTACAATCTCCCTCTTTCAGCCAATTATTCCTTGATTTTTGCTTCAGAAGTATTTCTTCATGCTTGCTACATATTAGTAACTTTTCTAACCACTCCTTTTCTTCATTGCGCAATTGGGTATTTGAAGGATCATCAAAGAGCTTTGCTTGTGCTATTTGTAGCTGCTTCCTTGCTACCTCTGTTTTCCTTGGTAGTTCTCCAAATTCCTCTCTATTTAGCTTTCTCAACTCTTTTTTCATTTCCTTCAACTTTATCATTATTCTGTACATTATAGTGCCATCAACCCTTTGTTGCCAAATATTCTTCATTATTGTCATAAATTGGGGGTTGTCTGGCCAAAAGTTGAAAAATCTAAAAGTCCTTTTCTGACTTGGTCTATTATTGCCCACCTTGATAATGCAAGGACTGTGATCTGACAAACCAGGAGTACTAAATTCAATGGAGAAATCCATATTACTTTGCAGCCATTTAGGGTTTACCAAACATCTATCCAATTTACTGCCTTTGAACCCTATTCCTTTACCTTTGTTCGTCCATGATAGGAGCGGTCCTACAAAGTTTGGTTCTATAAGTTCTGCATCACTTATGAACTTGTTGAAATCTTCTATTCCTTCTATCCATCTACTAGCTACACTAACCCTCTCATTTAGATTCCTCACTGTATTAAAATTCCCTACTAGTAGCCATTGAGTGTTCTTTCCATAACTGTTATAACATTGTGTGAGGTTACTCCAAAGATCCTTTCGTTCATTCGCTGCATTTGCTGCATAGATGGCAGATAAGTACCATACTTCATGTCCCTCTTCCACTTTACAATTCACTACCTGTTTAGAACTACTAAGCACTGTGATGTTGAACTATGGCTTTTTCCATACAATCCAAATCCTACCATTTTCATTATCTCTATAATTATGGATAAAACCCCATTGGGGAAACAGAGAATCTATCACCCATTGTGCTTTATCTTCTTTTATTTTGTGTTCTAATAGAATGACAATGTCAGCTTTAGCATTCTTGATAACTTCTCGTACCTCCTTTTGTTTAGGGCTTTTATTCAAGCCCCTGACATTCCATGAGAATATGATCATTTGTCTGGGGGTATAGTGTTTTCTCCTTCAACACCTTCAAGACCTACAATATCATTGCATCTTGCTTCATTTGGTTCTTGATGATTACTTATAAGCACACTAAATCTATTACTGGTATTGTCCTGCTCACATGTATTCCTTTTGGGGCTCCTTTTGTTTCCCCTTCCATTCACACTTGCTTTATTGCTTTGTTCTAATTTGGCTTTTGGACTTATGGTGGATTCAACTTCATGTGTTATTGAATTTACAATCTTATCTCTTATATCCTCATGTCCTTGCTCGTCATGAACTTGATCTTCATTACCTTTATCCAATTTTTCTTTATCCTCACATCCTTCATCATATTTCTCCATCTGACTTAATGGCTTTTGAACTGGAACCCATATCTCCTTTTGCTTTATAACACACTCCTTATGTCCAAAGCAATCACATTTTTTGCATATTTCAGGTAACCAACAATACTCCACTCCTACCTCAAAAATAGCACCATTACCCATGTCAATTTCAAATGAAGTTGGTAGAGAACACTTTGTATCTATTTCAACACATACTTTTGCATATGATATCCTTTGTCTATGTTTGGTAGCTTTATCCATGTATAGTGGCTTTCCAACAGCACTAGCTACATAGCTCATACCAATCTCATCCCATAAAGCATGTGGGACATTGTGCAACTTTATCCAAATTGGTATTGAAGTGATTTTTCCTTTCTGCAGTCTAATAGTGTTATGCCATTTTTGCAGAAACATTGGTTTTCCTACCACATCACAAACTCCAGCTTCTAATACTTCCTCCATCTTTTGTTTATCAGAGAATCTAAAAAATAAGAAGCCACTGTCTGTTGCAGAAATATCTATTAAGCTTTGTTTTCCCCATTGCTTTTCTACAATTCCTTTTACAACAGAAAATGATAATTTTGAACCCAAAAAGAAACCCACAACACAATTTTCATAGAATTTACTTCCTTCTTCAATAACTTCCTTAGGAGGGGCAACTCTAATTTTCCCATCATTTAATACCGGTGGCTGGTATTTCATATGAGCATTTTGTGCTAATCCTCCTACTACAACCTTACTCCAAGAATCATGTTTTCCTTTATGTTCAAAACTCTCCTTAAAGATAATGTTGTTTGTCTCTTCTAGCCTCTCATTTTTCTCCTTATTTCTTGTAGGCCCTTGGAATAAACTTTCTTGGATTTCTTGTTCAATTCTCTCCTTGTCTTGTTGAGATAATACATTATCCTTGGTCACACTTCCTTTAGCCATGTTCCTATTTGCAAGGGTTAATCGTCCAGATTTCATTATTTTAACTTCTGTATCATTATTTTCTCCTAAAGATTTCCAACACTCTTTAAGTTTCCTTATTTTCCTTTTCTCTCTTCTCTCAAACTCAGCACTCTCTGGGTCTATCCTATGAAAATCCTTGACCATCAGCAGTTACCAACTTAGTACTTAACTAATTTGATAGGCAGGATTTTGGTAAGATGTACCAAAAGTTCATAATCTACTCAGTATATAGACCTGATAGATTCTGCCTTCTTCTACCGACAATCTACTTAAATCCCTTTAACTTAACTTAATATAGAAACATGGCTTTTAGTAGGTATATCCTTCTCTTATCACTCCAAAACAAATATCTTAACTAAGCAATCAATAAATCAAAACACACCACGAAACAACTAAATTCACACCTAACTCTCACTACACCAACTTCTACTCCTAAATTGCAAATCCAATATATAAAAAAATAAAAATAAAATAAAATAACAAATAGAAAAATAAAACACACAGAAACAACACTCACTTCAACAGAGTCTATCCTAATTATAATCTAATATACAGAAATGTTTTTTTTTTTTTTTTTTAACTTACCTCCGAGCCTAGGAGATCCGGCGATCAGCCATCAGGTCTTGTCTCCCGCTGACCTGCTCTAAATCCTACTACCTTCCGCCGGTGACCACACGATGGGGATGCGATGGGGGAGCGGGGGGAGCGGGGGGAGCCTGGGATAAGTGGCCAGACTGTTTCCTGCGATGGGGAACGGGATCTGGGTTCTGTGGAGGGGGGGCAGGGGAGCTTCAGGAGGAGTGGGGATACGATGGGGGACAGGGGAAACGATAGGGGGGGCGGAGGGATCAGGGAGAGGGCTGGACAGGGGGGAGTGCACGGGATGGGGCTGGGGGGGTGAGGGGCGAAAATGGGGTGGGCTGGGAGATCTGCGGCGGGGGTCTGGGAGGGGCTGGGAGATTTGCGGCGGGGGCTGGGGGGGGCGATGGGGGAGCGGGGGGATCGGGGGGGAGCGGGGGGAGCCTGGGAGATCTGCGGCGGGGGTCTGGGAGGGGCGATGGGGGAGCGAGGGGGCTGGGAGATCTGCGGCGGGGGCTGGGGGGAGCGATGGGGGATCGGGGTGAGCGGGGGGGAGCGGGGGGAGCCTAGAACGTTGACTGTTGATACCTTTAATCTTCTACTTTGAGATGACATAATATCGTTTCGTCCCCGTAGAACCCTATTAAATTTCACAAACCAAAAAAATCAATGACCGAAACTGCCGTTGTAGGTAATAGCCTTTGGACAAATCCATAGGTAGCACTATCAAATTAGCCTGCTTCTTGTATATGTGGCCTACACGACCAATCAACGTTCTTTGCTCTGCTGTTGAAATATCCTTTTTCTTGTATTTTTTTTGGTTTGAACTGATAGCACTTGTTGTTGGATGATACATATCCTTGACTGGGATGTTTCAATGGTTGTAATATGGATAGCTTTTTCTCTCTTCTTTCGCTTTCTCTTTTGCTTTTATTACAATGGTAGACTAGACCACTTCGCTCTCAAGTTAAATCTACCCTCCACCAAGCCATTCAGAAGCTTTCCTCTCACCGAAAGATTTTGCCTTTAGCTGTTCAGTGTGCAATGCCGACTTCTCTGTTTGTGGTTTAGACTATTCAGTGTACAGTTGACTCTGATGTTAGTTTTGCTTGCTTTCTTTCTCTCCTGCACATTATTATGATCCATTTATGTGCTATTTTGGCTTTTCAACTTCCCTTTTGGTGGCCACTATCACTCTTCTGTACACGCTCAGGAGATGCCTCTTTTTCTGATTTCAAGTTTGAGCCCACTTTTAAAGGGAACGGCAGTCTTATCTTTCACTTTCACCCATTTTATGACTAAATCACATAATCAGAACACAAAATTCTTCTTATGTTAATCTGTCCACGAAAAATGTGAAAACATGAAGGCATACAAAATCATGTAAGACATAGGACTTTAATACCTTTGATTATGAGACAGAATACTAAAACTATTGAAACATCCCACTCAAGAATAGAGCCGGGATATCGCATCCCACTCGAAAAGTACTATACCATACGTGATCATTTATGAGCTTCTGAGAGATGGGTGATTTTAAAATTTTATTGGAAACCCAAATCTTCGGTTTGGACTCCAAATAAAAAACTAAAAATTTAACTCTACCAGTCAGTCCAAATAAAAGTTAGGCTCGTTGAGATTGGAATATATGAACATGCAAAGCAGTGAAGGAATGGCCAGAGTGGGTAGCAGCTTTGGGATGTGCCTGATAGTCGGCACAAAAGAGGATTCGTCGTGGGGGTTAGAAAAGTCCTTGAAGGATTAACTGGATTATCACATGAGATAAGGTTGGAAAGCTGATTGAGAAGGACGGCAACCTGGCAGTTTGTCCTTGAACCACGCTTGAACAGGTTTCATAATATGAAATGCAACCCACCTAAGGAAACATAAAGAATATCAATCAGAAGTGCTTCTTGGATTTATAAAAATATTTCGGAACCCATCTACCCTCGAGCTAAGGAGTGTTTTGTGCTTGGAATGATTGATGCTTTCCTTGTCGATCTGATTATCAACGTTATGCCGCATCATGATTGGGAGTCTCGAAGAAAAGGGGATACGGAGGATTTTAAAGGAGGGAGAGGAGAAGGGAGGAGTGCTAGCTGTTACTACCTTTGCTTGGATGTTCATAGCAAATGCTTGAAAACAATGGAATAGGTACTTTTTCTCATATTTAATTGGAGATGGAAAGGAGAAAGCATAAAAATGAGAAGGAAAAGATTTACTACTCTATTGACCTCTTGTCTTTTCTTTTTCACTTTTTTGAGATATATACCAACCACAACGTCATTGAAGGGACACCACACGTCTCCAAGTCCCCTCCAGTCCATTTTGCTTCCTCTGAAAGCAGCTGAGAAAGTACTCCCGTCTTCATTTTTTCTTTCGCCTCCCATCATCCAAACATGAGCGGAACCTAGTACTTGCTCAGGTCCTTGAATAGGTATCAGATCAATTAGCCTAAAGCAATGATCCTTTTTTGGACTAGGATTTATTATCCCTTTCAAAGTTTTGTAGTCTACCTATCATGGATGCAGCATCTGTGGGTTGAGAGCTCAATCTGTAGCTTGAAGAGGATAATGTTACCCGCATGTTGTTTATTAACCTATGTTTCTCATTTTTCTCTCACTTTACGTAACTCAATTTGATCACGAAATGTCGACTTTTAGGATTACTATGACTTATACTACATTCAAGAAATTTTTAGTATTTTTACTCTAATCATAGGTTTGACCCGAGGGGCTTCAAATCATAGAAACATGGCGTTGTTTAACATTTTGAAGAAGATAAAAGAAGACTTCAACGTTTGTATTGTAACTCCAACTGCTTTGATTACAGTGAACCACAGACAGACCCGAACACCCACAACAAAAGATCATGATGGATCCTTTCAAAATATTCCAGTGGACAGTTCCGACGTAGTGCTCAGTCTGATGTATCAATCGGACTACATTTTCCCGATTTGACTTAGTCTCCACCTGTTGTATAGTATATAATATCACTAGTTAAGATTTACAAGGAAACCTCTTTTTGGGTGGCACTTTGCTTTCAAGGCGGATGTAAAATGACGGGACGTGAAAATTACAAGGGAAGTCATAATCTGTCATTTTGAAGGCCTGTTTTCGGGGGTTTCCCGGTGGTTCCCTGGTTGCGCATTACTTCTGGGTCGCGCGAACGGACTGGATCATGTGTCCGGACATGGGCCGCACAATTTGGACTGCACGATAGGACACAAGTCGCGCCACTCGGAACTGGGCCACATCTCTTGGACTGAATTGTTCAATTTTTTGTCTTTTTTCTTTTTAGACTTTTACATACCACATTTCTCCTATGAAATATTTATAATATTATTTTTTATAAAATAATATGAAAGAAAGAATTAAAAAACTCTTATTCCTATTTCAAACTTTCATAAATTTGGTACTACAATGATATAATTATATAAACGTATGAAACTAACTATTTTGTAATATCATAACTTAGTATTATCATTTGTATATCATTATTTCTTATATATTTATAATAAAAAAATATGAAACCATTCATATAGAACCTCTTAAATATTTTATCACGCCAAACTACATTTTATTGAAAAAAAAAATTAGACAAAATGTTCTTAATGAAATGGAAATTTCAAAGAAACTGAAAATTTTACTTTAGTGAAAACTTGATAGGATTAATTTAGGGTAAAACTATATAATGTTCTACATTATCTACGCTCTGGACACGTCAGAAAGAAAACCAAGCCAGGCTCCCCCCAGCCCCCGCCGCAGATCTCCCAGCCCCCCCGCTCCCCCATCGCTCCCCCCAGCCCCCGCCGCAGATCTCCCAGCCCCCCGCTCCCCCATCGCCCCTCCCAGACCCCCGCCACAGATCTCCCAGGCTCCCCCCGCTCCCCCCCCGCTCCCCCCGATCCCCCATCGCTCCCCCCAGCCCCCGCCGCAGATCTCCCAGCCCCCCCGCTCCCCCATCGCCCCTCCCAGACCCCCGCCGCAGATCTCCCAGGCTCCCCCCGATCCCCCCGCTCCCCCATCGCCCCCCCCATTATATTAATCCGAGAATAGTAGATTTCATATCCTTGATAGAAAGATTTATTCCAATAGGCAAGGCCATATATTTCAACCTTCATCAAAACATAAGCAAGCATCATTTTCTTAACCACAATGTATGTCATATTCAATTTTAATTTAATAAACATTGTACTCAAGACATTTTAACTAATACAACTTAGATAAATACCTTCCCAAATGTCACTATATAGTAACATTATATTAATGAATGTAGGAACCTAATTACTTTATAATATCATTAATTGATATTATAATTTGTACACCTTTTATTTCCTATAATTTTTTTTTGCACTTATGGAAAACATATTTTATCAAATATCTTCAAAAATATATTTTGTCACACACAAAACCCTTATTTTCCAATAGATATATGATCATCAACTTTTCTTATAAGACCATCAAAACAAGCTTTTATATGAGAATCAAATACACAAAGCCATTTAGGGTTTGCTATCAAACCTAACACACCAGTAAAGATCTTCCCATTAGAGAGTGAGAGGATTTCCATCAATCAATAGTCCTGACTTCAAACTTTACCCTAAATTAACCATTTTGACAATCAGTCCATACCAAAATCTTCCTATTAGAAAGTCGGTAGCCTTAGATAGAAAGAGACAGAGTTCGGTGGAGCTTCTTGAGTGTTTGAGAATTAAGGCTTCTTTTAGAATTGTCACAACCCTTTATCAGGGCATTTAAATGAGATGGCACCGTTAGCTTTTAGATAGTCTCAGATTAATGCATCTTTAAACCACATGGGCTAGGCTTTTAAACACTTTATAGGTTGAGCTCCTAAGTGCTTTTTGCAGGGTTGAGCTCTTAAGTGTTATACAGGCTGAGCTCCTAAGTGTTATATAGGCTAAGCTCTTAAGTGGCTTGCAGGCTAAGCTCTTAAGTGGCTTGCGAGCTAAGCTCCTTAGTGGCCCGCACCTAAAATAAATCCAGCATCATTTTCTCTTAAAAAATATTTTGATTAACAATAAAGACAAATATTCTTTTTAAGCATATATAAAGTTGCTTCATAAGAGAATGTAGAAACTCGGTTACTTTATAATATCATTTATTGATATTATAATTTGCACACCTTTTACTTCCTTGATGTTCATTGTTGCATATGAATATATGAAAAACATTTATACAAATATTATATGAAACCAAGAATTTGTCACAACAAAACATATCTTTTTCTAACAAAAACTTGAGTATCAATCTCCATTAAAGAGAGAACTTGAGGTTTTAGTCTTACACACTTTTATATTGATTTTCCATCATTGTAAGGGATTCTATTTGGAATTGACTTTAGATCTATAATTGTTTTTGCTTGTGGTGTTTACTTTTGTTTGGTATAATGGCCAACCAAGAAGGAGGGTTGAATTGGTTGTTCAGTTCAAAGTCTATTAATTCAACTTCTTTAAACACAACAAACGGAGTGCAAAACACATGCACATGATTAAATCCGGAAAGTAGGGAAGTGCATTAAAATAGTCAAATAAGTTAACTAGATGGATCTTTGGTTCCATCTTGTTAACCTTGTATAGAGGTTGATAAATTAATAGTAATTATTGAACATCCTAATTATATACTTGTACGTGAATATAAAAATTTCAGCATAAATAGAATTTCATGAATAAAAATAAAATAAAATAAAATACAAACATAAAAGAGAAACAAGAAAAGAAAAGGAAAGAAAAAGAAAATGACATTATCACATGGCCAATTGGCCCTGCTAGCATATTAAACGAAAGCAAAACTTATTATCAAACTAAGATTTCATTTCCTATTAGAAAATGAAACCATACTTTGATTTCATAGAGGATTTTAGTCAAGATAATAAATGATAATAAATAATAATAAATATAGTTATGACAAGGGTTATGGTAGAGAATCTTGCAACCATTAATGTGCAAATTTGGTTTGTGGTAGAGAATCTTAGGTAGTTATCTCTTATGAGTTATGTGCATATAATTACCTTATTTCTTCAATTCTAACAATAACACACTCTTTGGAGATATAAATACGCTAGTTTAATGGACATGGTAATTGGGGCATGTGGGTCAAAAACAAAGTATATGATCTTGTAAAAATTAGAGAAAAGGCACTAATTTTGAAAAGTATATAGCTTAACACTCCTTTTTTATAATTATTCAAAACCTTTATACAAGAAAATTGATGTGTTTGATCAACATTCATTAAATTTCATCCTAATCTTAATAGATCAAAATTTGGCAATAGGACCAAATCATATAACTAGTTCAATGAAGTCCTATGATACCAAGAGCTTACTGCAACCTTTTATGATGATTGCCCTTGCATTAGTTAATTTATTAGCAACATAAAACAACTATCATTTTTAACATGCCTTTTCTTAAGCATAGACAAGCAATGACACAAAATCACAAGAGCACAATCCTTAAATAGTAATGTATTGCTCTTAAACTAGACTCCACTATAATGTTTAACCTCTATCTTAAAACTAATTGTTAAGGGAGTTAAGGGAAATGTTTGAACATATAGGAAAGATGTTATACTACAACAACAACAAAACCATATGACCATTATTTTTAACAATATAAAAGGCTCATTATCAATATTTTTTTAGTCATATACAAGTCAAGCCCTTTATCAAGATCAACCCTTGTTTTCTAAGATACTTAAGACCTGACCTCACTTGAAAAAATGTAACCATTATTTCTAACATTACAAAGGCTCATGATTAGTAATTTTTAGTCACACATGACAAATATAGCTCACTCTTAAGATCAACCCTTGCATTTTAAAATACACTAGACCTAATAAAGATCCATAAATGTGGTATATAATCTTTAGGTTAGATGCATATCTTCTATTCTCGCTCATAGTGCACTAGCATTATAATAAAACCAAAAGGGAGATGGCTTATCAAAATGATTCACCTTCTTAACTCTAATTCATATGGCACTTTATATATTGTAAGCTAGATGATAGGATCTAGCCCAATCCTTATGTGCTATCAAAAGGCTCGCTCATCACAACCCTATTTGATAAGCCACGACCTACACCAACCAATCCATACTTTAATTTTTAAGAACTCATATGCCTCACTTTATCAAACCAATCTTAAATCCATTAATATAAGCCCACATCAGTAAGCCTAACAAAAATTAGGCTAACAAGTTTGGTTGTTTGCTACCACTAGATCTACCTTTAGTACAGCTTCTAGTAGAGATGTTGGGATCAATAATAAAACATGACAAAATCATTCAGGCAGAGGGGGAAATTAAGTCCTACTAAAGAGGTTTATGTAAAGTATGTACAAATATAGCCTCCTTCTCATTCTTTAACACAACAAAGTACCATAACTATGTAAGAAATGATCGATATAACTTGATAGAAAGATTAAGATGATATTAAGAGGATTCTTTCTTTATTTAAGTTTTATCTTAAAATTTTAAATTTTTGGTATAATACTCTTATCTTGCATGTAATAGATACCTAACTTTGTTATTTATAAACCAAGGTTTCGTGATTTTTCTATGTTAAAACTACAAAAACATATTAAGAGAAGTAATTATCATATATCATCAATATCTTAGCATGATATATTATTTATCTAGTCAAGAATCATGTTCTCTTAATAATTAATTTTCAAATTAGAAGTCCAATACTTTCTAATGATACAAGATAAGAAAAACTTCTTCTAAAACAAAATGTTCTTAAGTAAGATAGAAAAAGGGATCTAGTTTAAAAACACTAGGTTTAAAAATATGCAGATATTAATTATACTAATGGTTTTACATTTTTCATCGATTTCATGTTTACTAATAACTTAAAATTTTGTCATATTTCCAACTTATACTTGAAACTCAAGAATTTTGATAGAATTTGGAGGCAAAAAGTGAAATGGAGAAAAGTAGAGTTTACACAAACACTTTTACTTTTGTTAAGGATCAATAGTGTTTTTCTTATCTAATAGTAAATAACTTTACTTTTTTATTGTCCACTTCATTTTTCTACCTTTTTTCTTCTTCTTTTTCTACTTTAAAAGTGGGGTTCGAAACAGATTTTTTAATAAATCTATGATAATGCCTTACTAAAAGTATAAAACCATGACAAGATCACGTGGCCGGATAAGCTACCTGTAATTAGATTTTCTATCACTTGGCTTGCATTCTGAGTTAGGATAAGCTCATAAAATTTAATTTAGGAATATTAGCACATTAAATTTTAATAACAAACATGAACACATTCAAGTAATTTCAAGATAAACTAATCTCAAAACATTAAGAGTCAATGATAGAGAACCAAAACTTTGAACTTCTCAATCAATATAATCTTAATGGATAAAGATAAAGTGTAAAGGAGACAAAGAATAAAGTAATTAGTCTGAAAAATAAATTTAAAATGAAATAAAATATAGATGAAATTAAACATCAATATTAAGGGTACGAATATCATCATTGAACAATATAAATAATCTCATTAAAGATAACTACGTTAGGTGCCTACTTTTTTTTCTTTTTTTTTAAAAGGCCTCATGGACCAACTAATGGCTGGAATCCTACCTAGCTTACAACTTTTCTTTCCTACCTCTTTTTGTTGTTTGTTTGGGTCCTCAGTGTGATCTCACTTTCAAGGTGATCTAACTTTCATAGAAAATGGCAAAGAAAATTCCAAAGCAAATTTGGAATGAAATCTAGAGAATTTCTAATACCCACAAAATTCTAAAATCCAAATTGCCTAACTTCTCTTACATATAAGAAAGAAATCGTTTCCCTCTTAAAGCATGAATCAAGCAGTGCATAAAATATTATTTTGGGTTTTGAAACTAAACATTTTTGTATTTCTTTAATGCTTTTGAGATTCTCGTCTTCCTTAATGGATCACCTCATAGAATTTTCTATAGGTCTTGGAATTCCTTCAAGAGCAAAAAGTGTTGTCATGAACTTTTGACCTTTGTCCATGTTGAAACCCACTCAGCTAAGGAGAGTTTAGAGTTTGACATCCTATTATTAGCACTAGAAGATGTAGTGTTGTTTATGGCAAAAAGTGACGGAAAGACTTTGACAGCTGTTGCAATCGAACCTTTATCTTACTTTCATGGCCTTTGTCCTAGCCTACTCCGTCTTGTTTTGTACCATGTACTGCCTGGTATCTCCATGTTTATGATTTCTTTTATTTACTTCACTTTCTTTCTTTGTCTTATTTTGGCATATGCCATCTTTACAAAAGTTGTTCAAAGAGAAAATATTTAATATATCAAGTTAAGTCATTCATAACATTTTTCACAATGTTCATTCCAAATTTATAAATGATAAAGTTGACATTAGTTATGATATCATGTTAGAAAGAATTTTATTTTTTACATCACTCTTAGTCATAAAAAAAATAAAGATTTAAAAAATATTAACTATTAAATTAGTTTATTTTTTATTTGACAATAAGCATTTGTATCAGTTAAGAATAAATATTGTTTCAAACTTTTTTATCACAATTAAATATATAAACTTGGTTATGTGTATTTAAGAAAAAAAAAAAAAACAAATTGGTTTCCTTAAGATCTTTGCCTACTTCCTCCTGTTTCACCTTGCTCGACTCATTTACTTGCACAGAAGCCTATTAAATCATCATCAAGTTTTTGACCTTGCAGGAGGTGTCGGTAAAACCATAAGACAGAAGCGCAATATTGTAAAAATGCGCTAAAGCTAGAGCAGTGGGCAAACCTTGCACGTGCTCCAGTCTGTGTGTTTTAAGGCAAAGGCTTTAACACTGAGAAAATGCCTCCCTTTCTTTCTCTCACTCCCTTTCCCTTTTACTTTTACTTGGTAGGCCAAGCATTTCAATGATTCAACCTTCGCAAAACTACTAACGTTATTCTTTCAAAAGTAATATATACATATATATATACACATAGAATTACCATTAGTATACCTTCGAATTGATCCTAAAAGTTTGAGATTTTATATATAAATTGACAATCACATGGAAAGAAAATGTTCTACAACACACCATACAAAAAGCAAACAACTATTTCACTAAATATAGAGACAAGAGAGAAAGTAAACTAAATGTAGCAGTGGACAAGATTGCAGATGAGAGAGTTGGCCCACACAAATGATCAGTTACATCAAGCGTAAGCAAAGCACTAATGTAAAGCTTTAACTTGGTTTTGATACAAAGTTGAAAATGAAAAGGAAATTGCCTCTTCCAACGCTGGAGCCTCATGAACCTGAAAAGGTAATTGATCGAATGTAAAGGACGCCATTTTGTATGGCCTTTAAGTAGATCAACCATCCAATCTTACTTGGCTTATTTGGTGTTTGGTTAGACATAATCAGACCCTGAAAGGTAGAGAATCAAGTAACAGCTTTCAAAGGAAAGAAATGTAGTAAGTGTAATTAACATTACTTGGTTTCCTGAACATGTCATCGTCCTTGTACCCTATTCTTGGAGATCTATATTGTGCAAGATTGGTACAGAGATGGGCTTCAAATCTAGTAAAAGGCATGTTTGCTTGCAAAGCCTAATTTGGTCCATGTCAAAGATTATTATTTCTCCATCTTCTACTACTTCCTATTTTTATTTCTTAATATTAAGCTTCAAAGATCCCAAATCAACAAGAAACTTTCTTTCTATTTAACTGGCATTTCTTTCTAGATTTCCAACAAACACCTTGCAAGCATTCAGGTTCTTCCCCACTCGACATAACAATGGCAGTTAATTAAAAACACAACACATTGCACAGTAAATTGAAATTAAGACTCCCAAACATTCCACGGAAAAAGTGTACAAAATAAGTCCAAAAAGGACAACTACAAAGTCATTACAGTTGATTACAAATGCATCCACCAACTTTAAGCATCGATCCCCACCAAAGACTTGATTTTTCTTTCACCCACCAAGGACCCGTGTGTCCAACAACTATAAACATACCAAATCCACCCAACCAAATCACAGCAATCACTTTCCACTACAAGTCAACACACAAAACAAACGAATTTAAGAGAGAACCTAGTCTCTTCTAAAGGAGACTCGTACGTTATGGGGATAACACTCCCAACCAGTGGGGTAATCCCACTTTTTTCCAAAGTTCCCATATGCCTCTCGTTCTCACCAAGGAACCCTACAAGTACCAAGACTCTAAAAACCCTAATGACACCATTTTTTTTACAAGTCAACAAGTTACATAACAATAAAATAAACATGAGCTGTAACCCAATTAAGCCCATAAATAATCTTGCAAAAAAAGCCCACATACATTCCAAAGATAGGACTTCAACTTGTGTTTAAAAAAGGATTATGGGTTGGTGGAGGTTGGTGGAGGTTGGTGGAGGTTGGTGGACGTTGTTGGTTTATGCTACCTCTAGGATAGATAGCATGTCTTCCCACCTTAGAGTAAGGGGAATCTAGTGGAGCAACAGGAGAAAGTAAGGTTGTCTCCTTTGTGGTTTGTGAGGAGTTAGCTTTGGTTGTAGATTCAAAATTAGGAATCAAAATAAAAAGATTGTGTTAAAGGTACAATGATAGTTTTCCAATTTGGGTTTTTTCCAAGTTATTTACAAATTGAGGCTTTACTAAATTTTATGGATATTATGCATTTGATAGTTATCACAAATACCCTAGAGAGAGAACTATCAAAAGTACAATCCACAAAATAAATTTCAAGGTTGTGAAATATGTATACTAAGAAACAAACTTTCTAACTAATCTTTTCAAACTTTATGTAGTTAGAGACTGGTTGTATACATAAAGTTCCATTCATAAAGAAACCACAAGGATTCATTTTATAGGATGCAGCTACTTGTATATCCATTCTTTGAGTATACAGATCGAAGGAATTCATGAACATCATAGTATGAGGGAAATCCCTTTGCTACTGCAAAAAGTAAGCAAAATTAAGCTAATAACTTGATTTGTGAAATAAACTTATGTTCTATTCATATGATTGTTCAATAATTTGGAGATAGCAGAACACTCTTATACTACACATGCCGAAAAGTTAAGAGATTTTTGAACAAATAGCTCTAGAAATTTCAACAGAAGGGAAAATCTTTAGGTGGGGAAAGCAAGCTTTGAGACTTCTCAGGACCATTCTTGACAATGAAAGCCATGGCAAGACCCCAGGAAGTATGTACCTCAAGATAGAAATGTACGAACCATACTCCTAGATTGTCTGCCTTCAGTCAAATTGCAACCTATCCCTTAGAAGGAATAGCAACTGTGTTCCTTTCCGAAGGAGCAATCAGGTTTTATTTCACCGGATGCTTAGTGACTTTGAATTTCGCCAACAATGAAGAAGTTGTGTCCATGGATATAAATCGGATGATTCTCCACATTGAGAAAGCTTGTATCCCGCAACATGATTTCTATTCTTGAGACGTAAGGCACCACCAAAAGCCTTAAACCAAACTCCATATTCATGTTTTCAGCTAACGAATCTATGCCGGTCTAGTTAAAAACATTTGTTAGGCTTTTCAAGGAAACTAGACAAGTACACATCAAGTGTGCAGTTTTTGTAATAGCATTCTAATATTGACATAGAAAACCGAACATAGTTGAAAACATGCTCTTTTGGTTAGTTGAAAACATTCACCCGATGCAATCAAAAAGTAGTCAAAATTGTTCAAAATTTTCAAATACTAACGTTGTTAACTCCAAAACAAAATGAGAATGGGCCATAAAGGGGGACAATAAAAATTTTATTGCTAAATGTATATAAATATTTTTCATATGTTTATGTGCAAAATAATATTAAAGGAACTAAAATGTGTGCAAATTATAATATCAATCAATAATATTATAAAGTAGTCGGTTTCCTACATTCTAATATATTGCAACTTTATTCAAGTTATAAAATAATACTTCTTGAACAATAAAAAGGAAAAAAGAAAGTATAAGTTGCATGGTATTCATATTAAGAAAGAATGTGATATTGGTTTTTATGTTATTGCAAGAGAAAAATGTATGCAAAAGCCTATATTGTGAGCTTTATTTGAAGAGCCCACAAGAAGCAGGCTAGTCCGAGCCCATAAGAAGTAGGCTAGTCTAGGCCTACAAGAAGCATGCTGATTTAAGCTCATGAGACACAAGCTGACCTGAGCTTGCAATACACAAGCCCAACAAAGCTCTTAAGTAAAGGCATGACATGAAGCTTACTAAAATGATGTCATTTAACTAAGGGTCAAGTGCCCTAATTTGTTTCATACAATTAAAAGCCCTAGCTTGTACAGTATTCAAGACAGTGAGAGAAACTATCCACTTTGAAATTGTTGGAAAATAAGGGTTTTGCTGTGACAAAATAAATTTGTGGATTATTTTTTGAAAAAATATTTTCATATGTACAAGAGAAAATCATAGGAAATAAAAGGTGTAAAAATTATAATATCAACCAATGATATTATAAAGTAGCCGAGTTCGTATATTTCTTCATAAAACATCTTTCTAAAGTGACTTTGAGAAATATCTTTATATGAGTGATGTTGAAAAATATATTTGAATATATTTAAGAAAATTGATACTTGTTTTTATGTACTTATAGGTACATGTAAACAAAGGGGTAAAGATTGTATTACAAGGTGATTTCATAAGGCTAAACCAAGCTTGTTGGACCAAGCCTACTTTATAAGGCTAAATCAAGCCTGATGGACTGAGCTGCACTGGCCCACTAAGTTGCACTATGAAGTCCTACCTGAGCCTAAGTATTGAGGCATTGTTTAACCAATAAGTGATACACTTCCATTTCACTTATTGTTAAGAGTGAAGAGCTCTTAATCGAGCAAACAATCAACCGAAGCCCTCAGCCTCTTCACCGAGCTGTTCTCTCGTCTCTCTCTGTCACCGACTCTCTAATGGGAAGATTGTTGAGGTGATCGCTCTGTTAGAATGGCTATATGTTGCATTAATCACCTTCTCTACTGCTGCATGATGGAGATTACATCAAATCTCAACGGGAAGTTTAGTTTGAACCAAAACCCTAAAGAGCTTAAAGTCTTTGAATCTTCTAAAAAAAGGCATTCTTTAAGGTTCTTTAAAGTTTTCTTTTTAGAGATAAACATTACATTTGAGAATAATCGAACTTATACTTAAGTCTTACAAAAGATCTCAAATCTAACTACTTTATTCATCAAATTGTGAAGCTATTCTATATCTTCAATGATATTCCTTCAAACTAATATTCTTATGAATATTCACTATTAGATTAAGTTTTTTATGTGATGATTAAGCTTTGATTATCATATGCACATAAACCTCTTTGTAAATTCAAAACCCTAGGTCTGTGAAAATTAGGAGTTTTATGATTAGAGCATTCCCCCCACAAGGCCCCAGTCCATGCCCCCACCAAGGTCCCGATGCATTCCCCCCACAAAGCCCCAATCCATTCCCCCCATAAGGCCTCGGTGCATTCCCCCCAAAAGGGTCCAATGCATGCCCCCTACAAAGCCCTAGTCCATCCCCCCTATAAGGCCCCAGGCCGTGCATTCCCCCCACAAGGCCCTAATCCATGCCCCCACCAAGGTCCCGATGCATTCCCCCCACAAAGCCCCAATCCATTCCCCCCATAAGGCCTCGGTGCATTCCCCCCAAAAGGGCCCAGTGCATGCCCCCTACAAAGCCCTAGTCCATCCCCCCTATAAGGCCCCCGTGCATGCCCCCCACAAGGTCCCAATGCATTCCCCCCACAAGGCCCCCAAGCATGCCCCTCATAGGGCCCCAATCCATCCCCCTCACAAGGCCCTTGTGCATGCCCCCCATAAGGCCCCAATCCATCCCCCCCACAAGGCCCCAGTGCATTCCCCCCATAAGGCCCTCAAGCATACCCCCCATAAGGCTCTAATCCATCCCACCCACAAGGCCCCTGTGCATTCCCCCCACAAGGCCCCGATGCACTCCCCCCATAATGCCTCGATGCATGCCCCTCACAAGGGCCCAGTGCATTCCCCTCACAAGACCCTCAAGCATGCCCCTTATAGGGCCCCAATCCATCCCCCCCACAAGGCCCCTGTGCATGCCCCCCATAAGGCCCTTGTGCATTCCCTTGCACAAGGCCCTAATGCACCCCCCAATGAAGGCTCCGATTCATCCCCCAATGAAAGCCCCAGTGCATACCCCAATGAAGGCCCCAGTGCACCCCCCAATGAAGACCCCCATGCATCCCCCAATTAAGGCTCCAATTCCTCCCTTAGTGGAAGCCCCTAACAAGGCCCCAATGCATTCCCCTATGCACCCCCCAATGAAGACCCCGATGCACCCCTTAGTGAAGGCCCCAATGGAAGGCCCTGTGCATCCTCCAATCATGGTCCCAGTGCATCCACCTATCAAATCCCCAATACATCCCCTAATTGAAACACCTATGAATGCCCCAACAAAAGCCCCAATGCATCCCCTAATTAAAGCACCAGTACATACCCCAACAAAGGCCCCGGTGCATCCCCTAACAAAGGCCCTTGTGCATCCCCCAAGGAAGGCCCCCATGCAACCCAAAGTCATTGCCCTCACGCCCCCTATGTATTCGCCACTCAAGGCCCCAATGCATGCCACAATACATTACTAGCTTCAGCACCATTACTTGAAACTACGACACCTTATCAGATATTTGCAATGCCTTTTAATGGTAATGACAAGATTGCTAGCCAACACCCAATCCTATTAGAAGTCATAATTCAAGTCTTCTTACTCTTTCTTATCTTTTATTACTTTTAGTTGTTTTCTATGTACACGAAAGTATGAAGGAGTTGTCTTTAGCTTTACATCCATAAGTAGGCAATTATTGATCCAATGATAAGGACCTTATTCTCACTTGTGTGTGATCATTGATGTTAATTCTCATGTATGAGTTTATTTATAAATAATTTGTTATTTTGTACTTCTATGAACTATAATATCATGAATTAAGAAAATGACATTCAGGTCTCCTTATGATTGTTTGTCACCTTGGTGTTATGTTTGTCTTTCAAATTGAAACATTTTTTATTAATATTATGAATCAAGGAAGCTAAAAAAATAACAATAACTCAAATTACTTGTAGCAAACCAAATTACAATCATCCTATTAGACAAAAAGGAAAACAATAATGCTAATAGCAATAAAGAATTAACAAAGTATATGGTCTTGTAAAAACTAGGGAAAAGGCACTAATTTTGAAAAGCATATAGCTTAATGCTCCTTTTTTATAATTAAAGTCAAAACCTCAACAAAAGAAAATTGATGTGTTTGATCAACATTCATTAGATTTCATTCTAATCTCAATAGATCAAAATTTGGCAATAGGACCAAATCATATAACTAGTTCAATGAAATCCCATGAAACCAAGAGCTTGCTACAACCTTTTATGATGATTGCCTTTGCATTAATTAAATTTTAGCAACATAAAACAACTATCATTTTTGACACGCCTTTTCTTAAGCATAGACAAGCAATGACACAAAATCACAAGAGCACAATCCTTAAATAGTAATGTATTGCTCTTAAACTAAACTCCAATGCAATGTTAAAAGTGATTTAACCTATATTTTTAAAACTAATTGCTAAGGGAGTTGAAGGAAATGTTTGAACATATAGGAAAGATGTTATACTACAACATCAACAAAACCATATGACCATTATTTTTAACAATATAAAAGGCTCATTATCAACATTTTTTTAGTCATATACAAGTCAAGCCCTTTATCAAGATCAACCTTTGCTTTCTAAGATACTCAAAACTTGACCTCACTTGAAAAAATGTAACCATAATTTCTAACATTACAAAGGCTCATGATTAGTAATTTTTAACCATACATGACAAATATAAGTCACTCTTATGATCAACCCTTGCCCCTTAAAATACACTAAATCTAAACTCACCATCTCTAAAGTTGCACAACCACTGTAGAACTTGCTAGCCCACTAACCTAGAGAAGTTGCATCCTTAAAATACTAAAAATTTTTGCTATAAGCTAAAGAAATAAGATGTCATAGTCAAGAACGTTGACCTAATATCTCAAAGATTCTACAAAACATGGTTCCTTTAGCTTTTGAAACTCTAAGCATATAATGAATGCAAAGGAAAAGAAAGCTATTCCAGTGAATATGATGAAAATAGCAAATGCATAGAATCTATACTATAAGAGTATGTGTTCGGTGAAATTCTACATGCAAGTGTACATGTCGAACAAGTAATTTAATAATAAGTACAAATATCGTCCCACGAAGACTGGTGTTTACTAAACTAATTAATTACTAATGGTGAATAGATTCTAGAGTTTATCTAGCCAACAAAAATAGTAAAACATGAATTTAATAACTAAATTTAATCTAAACTTAATAAACGAAATGTGCTAGAGTTTCTGATTTCACCTAATTACTCAGTACAAATGTTGATCATTTATGCTTGCAAGATTGATTCTATTCATATGATGACAGAATTTCCTAATTTATTCACTACCCTATGTCTAGGTGTAACGAACCTACTTAATTCATTAACTCACTGTATGTCTACATATGAATTAAATGAACTAAGTGCATTAAGATATGTGAATATTCCAGTTTGCACCTAAAGCCACACAAATCATATGGTATATTTCTATCTATATTAATCTATGGTTGCATATTACATGAACCAACTGCATATCATCATCGTTCGAACTCAAATATGCAAATCAGATCATTTAAGTGGTAGCTAATCACTTAAACACATTAAAATCAGTAACATGCAACTTCACATTCATAAAATACCTCACAAAGCACAAATAATCATAACATTCATACGTTATAATTAAGTTCCATCTTAGCTCTAACACAATAAATTAAAATAACATATTTACACAAACAAGAACAGTGCAGAAACGTGAACAAAACATTTTGGAATTTAAAAACATTAAGCTGTCACCAAAAATGTCTTCAAATCACAAAAGGATTGCACAAATCTACACATCAAGGGGAGAAGAAGAATCTGTTTGAAAAACGGAAGAAAAACGAGCCGAGACACGCCCTCACGCGCTTTCGCATGCGCTCACACGCTCCGGTGACACGCGCCGCCCTCCGGCCACCACGCGCCGCCGCCGTCCGCTGCCGGTCATCACAGAAACTTCAGGGAAGATAGATCGGAATACGTAGATTGCAGATCTGCAAATAGATTAAGCAAACCCGCAACAACAATGTGTAAATCTGAAGAAAAAGGTAAAGTCGGCGTTCGCACTTCTTCACCGGAAACCGCCACGAAATCACACACAACTGCCACAGAATCGCAAGAAATTACACAAGGAATGCAGATCTGGTCTCCCCTCGTCGGAAAACACACAAAATATGGCTAGAAAGGGGAAGAGAATGTCTTAATAATATGAAACTCCCTCGCCAGAAAAGAACGTGCGTACGGTTGGCGTTCGCACTTCCGTCCGACGTCACAGAGTCCCGCGCTGTCGCGCGTGGATTCTGATTTTCCGGCGAGGGAGAAGCCACTGATGCTTTGGCCTTCTCTCCTTCTAGCTCTCGGTCTCTTCTCTCTCTGTGTCTTCGGTCTCCCCCCAAGATAAAAGCCGCCTCCCCGGTTTTGTTTTGTTAATTGGCCTCTTTTTCTCTCCTGCGGTCCCACGTGTTTTCCACTAGCTTCTTTTATTTGACTTCTTTTTGCATAATTCACGTGAAGTCACGCTCCTTCCTTAATATTCAACATAAGGTCCCACGTTTCCTTTCCATTCTTCTTCTCTCTTTCCTCACATGGCTTCCACGTGCTTACCCTTGTTTTCTTTGTTTTCTTTTCTATTCCTTTTTCATGGTTTTCTACTTCTTTTTCTTCTTTTTCTTCAATTTTGAGTTTATTGCATAAAATAACAAAATATACATAATTATCATTAAATACAAATATAATTTAATAAAAACTATATTAAACATTACCTAAAATACTATTAATAACTCTATAAAATATAGAGTTATCAGTATGAAATCAAAAGAACTTGCATAGGCCAAAACTTACCAAGACTAGAAAGCCACCCAAGAAAAAATGCATAAAAAAGCCAATGGATTAGTGATGGTGACTTAGTGTGCTAATTTTATGTGCTAGTGAGACAACCCTAAGAGCTAACGTGGCATGCCAAAAAATTTATTTTATCATTTTTATTTTCTAATAATTATTATATCTGATAGCTTTCACTAATGTAGGTTAAAGCCACGTATCCACTAGGCATTGATCAATTATTAGTTTGTGCATTAAACATAAATTGTTATATAAATGGTACCACATTTACTTTGTTGATGGCTTATGTAGTGTTCCTCTATATTATGAGCCTTTGAGAAAAAAAAAATGAAAGTAGTGTTTTAAATAATAATGATAAGGACAAATTTTGGTTTTACATGTTGGAAGTATCTTGCAATTAATGCAGCCACATTGTCTTAAGGGTGTTTCTGCACTTGTTTGAACAATTGGATGGTATGGTTCACATTTCTTTTTCTTTTCCTTTTTCTTTTTGACTTTGGACTATTCTAATGGAAATGTGACAATGAAAAAGAAAGAAGCACTGCTTGATGTTCACATCAACATTGAAAATATGCAAAAGTGAGTCTACAATGAACTTTCTAAGAATTCACAAAATTGATCCTTACTCTTTTCTTTATTTTCTTTCTTTTTTATATGAATATATAAGTTGCTAATCATCTACTAGCTCAATGGCAAGTAAGCAGAGCCTATGATATTTTGGCCTCACATTTGACATCTAGGGGTGTGAGTATGAAGCTTTAAATTATCACTCAACAAAATATCAACATTATCATTATTGTTTTCATTATCATTTTTATTATTACTGTTATTATAATTATTATTCTTATTATTCTTATTGCATATCTTGAAATTGAAGTCATCATTAATCATTATCATTATTATCATTAAGTTGTTGTTATCATCAAGTTATTATCATCAAGTTGTTATCATTAAGATGCTCCATCCTATTATTATCATCAAGTTGTTATCATCAAGATGCTCTATTCTATTATTATCATCAAGTTGTTATCATCCTAACAATAACCACATAATCCATGTTCACAATGACCATTCACTTAAAGAGGCCCTAATGATTGAATAGGTATCAAGTGTAATTTAGATGTATTTTTTTAAGTGAAGGTGTATATTAAAAGATTAATGTATAGTTGATGGGAAAATATTACAATTTACTTATTGACTTTCTAGCATTTGTGCTTCTATAACTTGACAAAATATCTTGGAAGGCAGTTGCCCCAAATTTGCATTAATCTTATTTCCGTATGAGAAAAGAGTCTAGGATGAATCCATTTCCCCAGTGTTCGGTGAAATTTATATGCAAGTGAACATGTCGAACAAGTAATATAATGATGAGAAAGATATCGTCTCACAGAGATTGGTGATTACTAAACCAATTAATTACTAACGATGAACAACTCCTAGAATTTATCTAGCAAATCAAATTGATAGATGATAAATTAAATAACTAAATCTAAGAAAACTAAATACAATAAATATGTTAGAACATATGACTTCACCATAATTACTAAGTATTAATATTGATTATTTATGCTTGCAAGAGAGATAATATCTATGTAATGGTGGAATTTTCTAATTTATTTACTATCCTATATCTAGATATAGCAAACCTACTTAGTTTATTAATTCATTATATCTCTATATGTGAATTGAAACAAACCACATGCATTAGGATCTATGAACATTCCCAGTTTACACCGAAAGCCACACAAACAATATGGTATATGTCTATCCATATTTAATTTATGGTTACAAATTACAAGAAGCAACTACATATCATCTCCTGTCGGTCTCAAACATGCAAATTAGATCATTCAAATGATAGCTAATCACTTAAAAGCATTAAACACAGTAACATGTAACTTCATATAAATAAAATATCTTGTAGAACACAATAATCATAAGATTCATACCATCATAATTAGGTTACATCGTAGCTCTAAAAAAAATAAACTAAAACATAAAGAAATAATGAGGAAGAACAATAATAAGAAACAAAGAAGGCATCTTGAATCCAAGAACAAGAAGTCTATCACCCTTTTTGTCTTCTCTTCAAGAAAACCTTGAATTCTTGGCCTCTCTCTTGAGTTGTGCTCAATTTCCTCCTCCTCCTTCTTTTGCCTCTTTTCTTTTCTTAAATAGGGTTTAAGTTTAGACTGATCTCCTATCCTAGTAGAACTGGGTTTTAGAGACCTAAAACAATTGGGTTTTGAACTCTTAAATTAATTGGGACTTGAATTCCTAACATGACTGGGTTTTCTATTTATTTAGAAAGCCCAACAACAATAGAAAATCTAATAACAATCATCCAAAGCCCAAGCCCATCTTGACTCTCTTGATCTTGATATTATGATTTTACCACACAATAAGCATCAAGTTCTCCATATTCATTCCTTTTCTCCTTACCTCCTTATGCTACATAAACAAGATAAATTTAGGTAAATAAAGAGGAGTTCAAATGTTTTCTCAAAATTATTAAAGCTATTCATTGCCTAAATTGATAAAATAACTCTATAAAAATAGAGTTATCACCCAGTAAGAAAAAACCAATAACTTTTCTTTTACTTTACTTGCCATTTTTCCTTCTTTGTATTTATTTCTTGCCGATGGAATTTGTTGGCTCTTCATTCCTTTGATTCCTATTTGCAGCTTTAGTAGTAGGTTGGAGTTGGCAAGTTTGGTTATGACCTATAATATCCTACACCATTCATGGGCACCAATTTCAAAAATTGACAAGAAAAGCAATGAACCAAACTCCTTGCTTTCCACTATTCAATTCAAAATTTCGTGGCACCCAAACTTTACTATGCTAGCTTTCATTAACTTGCCTCCTTACACAAAAAAGCATCTTCAAGGAGAAAGAGGCAAAGTTGTTGTTGCATCATTGATTCCTTAAGAGTTCCAATTCCTATGCCTTAAAGCCAAACCAACATTTCTCCACTAATAAACACGCTCAAAATCTTTTTGCCTCTACCCATGGATCGCTTCCCTGCTTATGAAGCCAGGTACCCTTCTATCCTGAATAGTATAACTCTTGGTTGATTTCCTATTTGACTAGTAATTTGGACAATTAATGTGTGATATAAATGACATTTTTATATGTTACAAAATTTTTTAATAATTTCAATAGAACTATGCAAACAAGTAAGAGAATACTACATTGGCTCTTGTTAACACTATTAAGATTTATAGTTAATGTAGCTTTGCGACGTGATAGTAGTCATCACCGAGCACTCTTTTGAAGGAGCTGTTGCATCTTTGTTCACCTTATGGCTACCAAACGACATCAATTTTGCAACAACCAAATGCTCACTATATGTCACTTTTGGTTCACACTTATTGATGATGATGGTTTTCAAGAAGCCATATCATACTATTCAATGGGGAACTTCCACACAATTTCTAACCAAGATTAGCCATGCAGCCAATGCAGGGCAGAACCTATTGCGGTGGAACTGTCCATCAAAGCCATCCTTAGTGGCACCACATGCTATCTTTATCCCCTAGAACAGCTCATTGAGAAGGTCTAGAGGGTAGCCAGCCATATTGGTATGTTCAAGGAATTAAGGAATCTTTGCAGGCAGAGCTTGGGTTGTCCAAAACAACTAGATTGTGGTGGGGTCAAGGTTAGGCAAAGCCGAAAAAATGGGCAACAAAACAAAGAAGAAAGTAAAGAGGCAAAAGATTGATGGGTTTGGGGACATTGGTAGAAAGGGAAAGTCTTACTTTGTGTGAGGTGATATGTTGGGGGAATAAGCATGGATTATATGGTGCTTTATATGTTAGAAAATAATTGTCTCTAATAAGACTATAAGACAAGATCTACACATTAATCATAGATTGAAAATGGGTTTAAGTACAAAAATAAAAAAAGAATAGCATACCTGATAGTGGTTGAATTTTTAGTATATTTTTTGGTTAAGATCTTACCTTTTATTACTCAAGTTATGCTAGCCAATGAGAAGTAAGAAATCTGCGGCGAAATCATATTTAGGAATGTTCAGTAGTAGAGAGAAAATATACAAAAGAGTGTCTATTTAACGAATGGATACATGAAATGTAATTTCATTTTATTAAATAGAGAAAAATAAGTGTCATCATGAAATGACCATTATACCCTTACCATAAGCCTAATTTCATATATACAGATCCCAATGCACATATAACAAGCTCAAAGAGGGTCTTAGTTGATATAATAAATAACGTGCTAAACCAAATGGTCCCAACTCATCATAATTCCATAAGGTACACTAAGGCCCACATTAGCTAGCACCATATTTGTAATCAAGTTCAAAATTTGTCTTAAACAACTAGACCAAAATTATTTATATCAACATACCTTTATAAGATAATTAATTTATACTCATTGATAAAGCCCACATTACATGAGCTTATAAAATAAGCTTACAATCTCCCACTTTGGCATATCAATGTTCATAAAAACAAATATAATACCAATAATAAGTTATATATGAAAATAATTTCAAAAGAGTTTTATATTGGTCCAACGATAGTTTCTCATTGCTAATCTAGTCCCATAAAACTTCAAAACTCTCAAATTATAATAGTAACTATGTCAATTAAAGACATAGTACCAACCATAGTCATAAGGACTATCCACTCTATTAACATGGATCTAATATGGTAGAATGGCAAACAGATAACACTAGATAAATAACCTTATGTGTTACCATTTCTTGTTAATCCCAGTTCTCCCAAGAATCGACATAAATAATCATCGACAAATAGTCATTAGAGAACTATATTAAGGTTCTAATGAACTTATATGTCTTATTTGTAATACTCGAGTATAAATTTAAGTGTTACAAGACATCAAAATATGACCTATCAATAAATGCCTTAACCAAATGCTTAAGGTTGCACCTCCCTTAAGTCTTTAATACTTGTCTCATACAAATATTCTCATGTTCTATGAAGTTTACACATAATAGGCAATATGATTAAAACAAAGTTTACCACATAATAAAATATCACAGATAATGTTTTACAAATTCAATAGAGAAAATACAACAATAGCTCTCACTAAACAAAAGCATCCAAAGACGCTACTAAACTCATGTTTATAACATGTCTATCAAACACCATAGGATTGAGTCCTTTAGTGAGTGGGTCAGCTAACATAGCATTTATGCTAATAAAATACTGCGATGTCACCATTCTTAACTTGCTTCTTAATAGTCAGATATTTGATCTTAATGTGTTTGGCCCCTTTAATACTTTTATTGTTATTACTAAACAACATTATTAGACTATTGTTACAGTATAATAAAATTGGCCTATCAATAAAATCAAATGAAATCAATTGTTTTATGAGGTTCTTCATCTAGACAACTTGTATGGATGCTCTATAACAAGATATAAACTCTACATGCATAGTAAAGACATTATCATAGTTTGTTTTAAACTTCTCCATGAAACTACACCACTAGCCATCATGAAAACATAACCAGATGTAGACTTTAAATCATCATAACAACCTACAAAATCTGAATATGAATAACCCATCAACTGTAAGTTGTCCACATATCTGTAAGTTATCATATAATCTTTTGTCCTTTTCAAGTACCTCATAACCTTATTAGTAACAACCCAATGATCGTGACTTGGGTTTGATTTAAATTTGCCAAGAAGTCTAGTGGAAAGGTAATATCATGTCTTCTACAAACCTCTGCATACATAAAACTGCCAACTACAGAAGCATATGGCACATTTTTCATAAATTCTTTCTCAGCTTCATTCTTAGGACATTGCATCAACTTTAACTTTTCACCCTTAAGAACAAGGACAAAACCAAGTTTGCAATCTTGCATACTAAATCTGGCTAACACCCGATCTATATATGTCCCCTAAGAAAGACATAAAATACAATGTGAATGATCTCTAAAGATCTCAATGCCTAGGACAAAATATGTTTTGTCAAGATCCTTCATATCAAACTCTGAAGACAAAAGTCTCTTAGTCTCTTGAAGTAATGACATATCTTTGCATGTAAGCAAGATATCATCCACATAAAGGATCAATAAAATCAGGGTACTCCCACTAACCTTATATATGCAATGATCAACAAAGTTTTTAACAAAATGACAAGATGTGATAAAATCATCAAACTTTAAATACCACTGTCTAGAAGCTTGTTTAAGACTATAAATCGACTTCTCAAGTCTATAAACAAGTTTATCAAAATTACCTTCTACAAAACCCTTTTGTTGAAGCATATAGAACTTTTCATCAAGATCCTCATTCAGAAAAGCTATCTTGACATCCATCTGGAGTAATTCATATCAAAATGCGCTACTAAAGTCATTATTACCCTAAAAGAATCTTTAGATGAAACTAGTGAGAATGTCTCATTATAATCAATTTTATCTCTTTAAGTGAATCCCTTAGCTACTAAGCTAGCCTTAAACCTTTTTATCTTTCCTTTAGAATCTTTCTAAGCCTTAAACACCCACTTATAACCAATGATCTTGCATTTCTTAAGTAACTCAACTAAATCCTAAACATTATTGTGCTTCATAAACTACATCTCATCTCTCATGGCTTCTTTCTAAAATTTTGATTAAAGACTAGAAACAACTTGAGTATAAGTCACTCAATCCTTAACAACACCAATGTCATAGTCATGCTCACCAAGGTAAACAAGATAATTAAGATGAATAGTAGGTCTTTTCTCCCTGTTAAATCTTCTAAGTGGAGGAATCTCTGTATCCTGATTCTGAGCCTATGGAACCGTTGTAGAAGTTGTACCAACAATAAGTTCCTGCATTACTATATCTAATTGAATAGATAGAGGAAACCATATACTCATATGAACATTAATATTATTCTCTATGACTTAAGAACTAGTATCACTTTTTGTAACATCAATTTCTAGAAACTTAGTTGTTAATGAATCAATAATTCTAGTACCTCCAATAGGGTTATAAAAAATGCTACCCTTTAGAATTCTTTGGATAAGACACAAAATAACAACTGAAAATTCTTGAATCCAACTTGCCTAAGGTTGGATAATACAATTGAACCTTTGGAGGGCATCCCTAAACCTTTAGATGATTCAAGCTAGGTTTTCATCCCTTAAACAATTCAAATGAAGTCAATGGCATAGCTCTAATAGGAATATGGTTGAGAACATACATAGAAGTCTTCAAAGCTTCTCCCCATAGAAAAAAAGGTAAGTTAGTTCTACTCATCATACATCTAATCATCTCCATAAGGGTATGGTTTAGCCTTTCAGCTACACCATTCTATTCAAGGCTTCCAAGCATATTAAAATGTCCAACTATCCCAAAATTTTGTAAATATTGATCAAATATACTCATAATCTGATCTACATCACTATGTCTGCCATAATACTATCCACCCTAATCAGATCTAACAATCTTTATGCTTTTTCCTGACTACTTTTTAACCTTAATTTTGAACACTTTGAATTTCTCAAGTGACTTGAATTTTTCCTTAATCAAATAAATATACCCAAAACAAGAAAAATCATCAATAAACATAATGAAATAAGCATTACCACACAAAGTTACTCGATATAGACCACTAATGTTAGTGTGAATCAGTTCTAACAACCCAGAACTATGAACTGCCATTTTCTTTTTAATCTTAGTCAGCTTACCTCTATAACAGTCTACACAAGTCTCTAGATCATCATTAAGAACATGTAATATATTGGTCCTAATTAACCTATCCATTCTATCTCTAGATATATGGCCAAGTCTCTTCTGCCATAATGTGTAAGACAACTCCTTAGTCAAAGGCCTTTTGGAAACATTCTAATGAACAAGTGAAGTAACATAAATATCATGTGGAAATAAAACCAATCTATACAAGCCATTTGACATAACACAATCTCCAATCATATTTTCATTATAAAACATTGTAACAACAATGTTCTTAAATTTAAACACATCCACAACTATCAAGTACAAAAAGAGAAACCAAATTTTGCCCAAACAATGGTACATAAAAGGTTCTATTCAAAATCATCCAAAAGTAAGATGACATCTCCAACAAACTCCACTTCTACTTTCTAATTCTTTCCAACATAGAGGTATTTCTCATTAAGGTTTGAGTTCCTCCTATTTATGAACCCCTAAATAGTAAATGCAACATGATAGTTACTCTACAATCTAACCACCAAGAGCTAGATGATACCTTAGACAAATTAGATTCATAAACATTAACCAAAGAACTTTTACCTTTACCTTAACACTTAGCTAACCATTTTTTAAACCTACAGAAATCTTTCCTCATATGTCCCATTTTCTTGCAAAATAAACAATGAATATCCTTCATGTTCACACCTAACTTGTTGCTATAAGACCATGGTTCCTTATTAATTGGATGAGTAACTTTTGACTCCCTCTGAGGATGATTTAAGTGCTTCTTACCTTTACCAGAACTAGAAGCTTGAGATAACATAACTGAATGGAACTTTTTAGCCTTCAACTTATCATCTTTAGCCATAAGTTTCTCTATCAGGTCATCAACAATCCAATCTTGTAGACTGTTGTTATAGGATGTCTTAATAATAGTATAATTAGTAGAAAAACTAATTAAAGCCTAATGCACAATGCTTTACTCTAAAAAAATCATACCCAAAGCCTTAAGCTTCATCTGATATTGTACCATCCTCATAATATAATGCATGATATTCTCAGTCCCATTATACTTCATGTGAAAAAGTGCTTGCATTAGCAAACTAATATGAGCATGAGATGACAATCTATTATGTTATGACACTGCCTCAAAAAATTCTTTAGTTGTGCAATCTTTAGGAAAATTATACTTAAGGTGCTCCTAGATGGTCTTTCTCATTATCAGTAGGCATAACCTATTACATCTTTCCCATGCAGCATATTGAAGCTTCTGCTCCTTAGTACTCTCAGGAGTCAATTCATCAGGTTTATCCTTTTTAAAAGCACTACTTATTTCGATTGCTTCCAAAGTAAACAAAATATCTTCTTTCCATTTCTTATAGTTAGTACCAATAAGAACCTCAATAATGACTTAACCATTGTTTATAGAAAATATGACGGTATACAAAACGACACATATTATTAGCATCATATGAGTAAATCAAACGAGAGTTTACATCATCATACAAACACCTGTGGGTAGAATGAATGACATATAATTGTAACATTCTTAACATAGTAGTAGCCATGAGCCAATACCAAACCTTTATAATCCACCACTTATGGGTGTATAAACTACTTAGATTAGCGAAACTCACACATACAAACTATGCCTCTCTTCAAATCCTAATACATAGTCACCTCCTTTGGGTGAATAACCACGCACCATAACCGAAGATATCCTACTACAGTATAAGATAGAAATCTCATAATTCAATCAAGTTATACCACTGTGGTAGTTGCAACCCAACTAAAACATGAGACCCACTTGTACCACAAATATAAACCAAAACATTACTCACAACAAAAACATGTAATTCAAATCTTAATCGACGAGGGGCATTCATCTTTGAATTACACTAACACAACACACAAGTGTTACGCAAATTGCATACTATTTATTCAAAATTGTGCATAATTATAATAACATGCATATATATATGGCCTAATTTATGCTAAATCAAAATGCATATAATAAGGTGTCATATCCAAATATGTATAACAAAAATGCACATCACACAAAATAAATTTATTACATAAAAATAATAAAATATTACAAACATCAAGCAAATTGATTAAAATTACAATCAACAGATAATAAAACGCAATAAGGGCACACCACAACAATCTTCATCCCAAGAAGAAGATGTAGGTGAAAACTAGGGTCAAAATGGAGTCCCCACATGCCTACCTACGCCTGTAGAAGACATTACCAGTCCGATTTAACCAAATTGAACGGTTTCGGCCTAATTCAGCCGATATCAGCTAATTTAGCCAATATTAGGCTTATATGGCCAATTTAACCATCATCTGGCCAATTCTTTAGCCAAACTTGGTGCCATTTTGCTCTTTGGCACACGGTGAACCTTAAATGGTATTCATGGTGGCCAGTTCGTGCCATCTCACCAAAAAACTTGACTAAGTCTTCTCAAGTCAAATTCAACTCGATCGAAAAAGCCACCAACGAAGGACAAAAAGAGCATCTTCAGACTCCTCAAAGTCCAAGGATTATAGATCTTATGTCATTTATGAAAAATAAACACCATTTTGGTCGCAATTGGAATTTGAAATTCCAAACTAAAAACTGATGGAAATGGGTTTCGAAAAATATTATTTCTAAATCAAAAATAATACCTTTTATTTAAGTTTAAAAAAAACTCATTTTTAGACCCATTTTTTGACCCAAATTAATGCTTAAAATAGCTCTAATACTAAATGTTAGAAAATAATTGTGTTAGATGAGACTATAAGCCAAAATCTACACATCAATCATAGATTGAAAATGGGTTTAAGTACAA
Organism: Casuarina equisetifolia; assembly: GCA_028551475.1. Lineage (NCBI taxonomy): Eukaryota > Viridiplantae > Streptophyta > Magnoliopsida > Fagales > Casuarinaceae > Casuarina > Casuarina equisetifolia. The sequence goes on along the minus strand of CM052356.1, from coordinate 32,007,929 downwards.
AAATAAAACAAGAATAGCATACCTGATAGTGGTTGCATTTTTAGTATGATCTTTTGGCTAAAATCTTACCATTTATTATTCAAGTTGTGTTAGCCGATGAAAAGCAAAAAATCTGCAACAAAATCAAATTCAAGAATACTCAATAGTAGAGAGAAAATATACAAAATGGTCTCTATTTAACCAACAAATACGTGAAATGTAATTTCATTTCATTAAATAAAGAAAAATAAATGTCATCATGAAATGACCATTATACCCCTACCATAAGCCTAATTCCATATATAAGGATCCCAATGCACATATAACAAGCTAAAAAAGGACTTAGCCGATATAACAAATAACGTGTTAAACCAAATAGTCCCAACTCATTACAGTTTCACAAGGTGCACTAAAGCCCACTCTAGTTAACACCATATTTGCAATCAAGTTCAAAATCTGTCTTAGACAAGTAGACCAATATTATTTACATCAATATACCTTTATAAGATAATTAGTTTATGTTCATTGATAAAGCCCACATTACATAAGCTTATAAAATAAATTAACATTATAAGGTTGGAGTTGAAGGAAGCAAAGGCCAAAAAGGGGCAAGAAAAGGCTATTGTGGTTTTATGGGGTTGTGGGGTTATGAGGTTGTGGGGTTGTGGGGGTAGTAAGGCTCAGGAGAGTTTGGCTATTTGCTAGCACTAAATCTACCTTCAGTATGGCTTTTGGCAAAGATGTTAGGGATCAGTAATAAAAGTATCATGAAGAAATCATTCAAGGGAAGGGGAAATTAAGTCCTACTGACGAGGTTTATGTAAAGTAAAAATATAGCCTCCTTCTCATTCTTTAACACAACAAAGTAGTAAAGTGTGTACAAATATAGCCCCCTTCTCATTCCTTAACATAACAAAGTATCATAATTATGTAAGAAATGAGGGACATAACTTGATAGAAAGATTAAGAGGATTTAAAAAGGATTCTTTTGTTATTTTAGTTTTATGTTAAAAATTAAAGTTTTTAGTATAATATTCTTATCTTGTTTCGTGATTTTTTTGTTAAAACTATACAAACATGTTTAAATAAAAAGTAATTATCATATATCATCAATATCTTAGCATGATATATTATTTATATAGTCAAGAATCATGTTCTCTTAGTAATTAATTTTCAAATTAGAAGTCCAATACTTTCTAATGATACAAGATAAGAAAAACTTCTTTTAAAACAAAATGTTCTTAGGTAAGATAGAAAAAGGGATCTAGTTTAAAAACACTAGGTTTAAAAATATGTAGATATTAATTATACTAATGGTTTTACATTTTTCATCGATTTCATGTTTACTAATGACTTAAAAAATTTTCATATTGCCAAATAATAGTTGAAGCCCAAGAATTTTGATAGAATTTGGAGGCAAAAAGTGATATGGAAAAAAGTGAAGTTTACACAAATACTTTTGTTTTTGTCTAAGGATCAACAATGGTTTTCTTATCTAACAATAAATAACTTTACTTTTGTTCTTGTCCACTTCATTTTTTTATCTTTTTTCTTCTTCTTTTTTAAATAAATCCATGATAATGCCTTATTAAGAGTAAAAAACATGAAAAGATCACGTGGCCGGATAAGCTACCTGCTATTAGATTTTCTATCACTTGGCTTGCCTTTTGAGTTAGGATAAGCTCATAAAATTTAATTTGAGAATATTAGCACATTAACGTTTCATAACAAGCATAAACACATAGAAGTAATTTCAAGACAAAGTAATCTCAACATTAAGAGTTAGTGATAGATAACCAAAACTTTGAACTTCTCAAGCAATATAGTCTTTACGAATAAAGTTGATATTAATTATAACGTTAAGTTATTTATAGCATCTTTCACATCTTTCATTCCTAACTTATGAATGATAAAGTTTATATTAATTATGATACTATATTAGAAGGAATCTTATTTTCTACATCACTACTAGTTATTAATAAAAATAAAAATATAAACTTCTAACTATCAAACTAGTTTATTTTTTATTTGTTGATAAGTGTTTGTCTTAATCAAAAGCAAGCATTGTCTGAAACCTTTAAATCCTATATTTAACACTTAAATATGTAAATTTGGATGCATGCATGATAACTCTATTTTTATAGAGTTATTTTACCTATTTTAGGTAATAAATAACTTTAATAATTGCGAGAAAACATTTGAACTCTTTTTTATTTACTTAAATTTATCTTTTTTATGTAGCACAAGAAGGCAAGGAGAAAAGAGATGAACATGGAGAGCTTGATGCTTATTGTGTGGCAAAATCGTAATATCAGGATCAAGAGAGTCAAGATGGGCTTGGGCTTTGAATGATTGTTATTAGATTTTATTGTTATTAGGTTTTCTAAATAATTAGAAAACATAATCATATTAGGAGTTCAAAGCCTAATTAAATTAGGAGTTCAAAACCTAATTAAATTAAGCTTTCAAAATCCAATTGTTTTAGATCTCTAAGACCCAATTCTACTAGGATAAGAGTAGGTCTAAACCTAAACCCTATTTAAAAGAAGAGAAGAGGCAAAAGAAAGAGGAAGAAGGAAATTGAGCACAATTCAAGAAAGAGGCTAAGAATTCAAGATTTTCTTGAAGAGAAGACAAAAAGGGTGACAGACTTCTTGTTCTTGGATTCAAGATGCCTTCTTTATTCCCTATTATTATTCTTTTTCATTATTTATTTATGCTTTAGTTTATTTTTGTTAGAGCTACGATGTAACCTAATTATGATGGTATGAATCTTATGATTATTATGTTTTGCAAGATATTTTATTTATGTGAGTTATATATTATTATGCTTAATGCTTTTAAGTGATTGGCCACCACTTGAATGATTTGATGTGCATGTTTGAGACTGAGAGATAATAATATGCAATTGCTTCTTATAATATATAACCATGAATTAAATATGGATAGACATATACCATGTTGTTTGTGTGGCTTTTGGTGATAAGATAATCGAAAGATTTATTGTAAACTGAGAATGTTCATAGATCCTAATGCATTTGGTTTGTTTCAATTCACATATAGAAATATAGTGAATTAATGAACTAAATAGGTTTGCTATACCTAGACATAGGATAGTAAATAAATTAGGAAGTTCCGTCATCACATAGATATTATCCATCTTGCAAGCATACATAATCTACATTAGTACCTCATAGTTATGGTGAAATCGAACACTCTAACATATTTTGTGTATTTAGTTTTATTAAATTTAGTTGATTAGTTTATTCTCTATCAATTTGGATTTTTTAGATAAATTCTAGGAGTTGTTCACCGTTAGTAATTAGTTGGCATAGTAATCACCAATCTCTGTGGGACGATACTTTCCTTATCATTATATTACTTGTTCGACATGTTCACTTGCATTTAAAAATTCACCGAACAATGCATTATTTGAAACCTTTAAATTCTATAATTAAGAGATAAGTATGTAAATTTGGGTGCGTACAGACAAAAAAATATGAAACTGGTTTCCTTAATCTTTGCCTACTTCCTCCTGTTTGTTCGTCTTATTTACTTGCACAGCAGCCTGTTACACCATCAAGGAGTTTTTGACCTTTGCAGGATGTGCCGGCAAAACCGTAAAAGCTAAGCGCAATATTATACCACTGATAAGGGGCTTTGGTTTTTTTTCATAAAACCCCAGCCATACCACAGCATTCTTATTTGGAGGGAGAATAGAAATCTTGTTTATATTTATACTAAAAAAGTAACAAACTTTATTTTTAAATTAAATAATTTAATGATAATAAGCTATCATTAGAATGAATAATTCTATAGTAATTATAGTTATAAAATGGAACATGTGTTTATTTATTTAATATTTTATTTATATTTTTTAATATTTTTTAATATTTTTAATATTTTTATTTTTTATATTTTTTATATTTTTTATTCTAAAGCTTTTACACACTGAAAAAAGGCCTTGCTCTCTCTCTCTCACTCCCTTTCCCCTCTACTTTTACTTGGTTGGCCAAGCATCATAGCCTATGTTATAGGATATAAACACGTTCCAATGATTCAACCCTTGCAAAACTATTAACGTTATTCTTCCAAAAGTAATATATACACATAAATAGATTTACCATTAGTATACCTACGAATTGATCCTAAAAGTCTGAGATTCTACATATAAGTTGATGACCACGTGGAAAGCAAATGTTCTACAACACTCCATACAAAAGCCCGACAACTATTTCACCTAATACGGAGACAAGAGAGAAAGTAATCATAATTTACCAATGGACAAGATTGTGGGTCCACTATTTTGCATATTATTGCACATGAGAGAGTTGGCCCCCGCAAATGATCAAGTACATCAATTGTAGGCAAAGCACTGATGTAAAACTTTAGCCTGGTTCTGATACAAAGTTGAAAAGGAAAAGTAAATTGCCTCTTCCAACGCTGGGGCCTCATGAACATGAAAACGTAATTGATCAAATGTAAAGGAATCCATTTTGTGCAGCACATAAGTAGATCAACCATCGAATCTTGCTTGGCCTATTTGGTGTTGATTAGACATAATCAGAACTTGTAAGGTAGAGAATCAAGTAACAGCTTTCAAAGGAAAGAAATCTAGTAAGTGTTATTAACATTACTTGGTTTCCTGAACATGCCAACGTCCTTTTAGCCTGTTCTTGGAGATCTATACTGTGCAAGATAGGATTTCAGCTTGTGTCTGAAGAAGGATTATGGGTTGGTGGAGGTTGGTACTGGCTATAGGATAGCTAGATTGTCTTCCCGCCTTAGAGTTGGGGGAGTTTAGTGGAGCAACAGGAGAAAGTAAGGTTGTCTACTCTGATTTGTGAGGTGTTAGTGTTGGTTGTAGATTCAAAATTAGGAATAAAAATAAAACAATAGTGTTGTATAAATAAGGGTAAAATAATAGTTCTCTAATTTGGGTTTCTTCCGAGTTATTTACAAATTGCAACTTCAATAAATTTCATGTCTATTATGTCATTTGATAATTTATCACAAAGGCCCTAGAGAGAAAATACATGTCAAGGTTGTTAAACATGTATACTAAGAAACAAAATTGCTAGCTTACGTTCTCGGACTTTATGTATCTAGAGATTGGTTCTACACATAAAATTCCGTTAATAAAGAAAACACAAGGATTTATTTTATAGGATGCAGCTGCTTGCGTATCCATTTTTTAAGTTTGCAGATCGCAGGAATTCATGATTAGGAACATCATAGTAGAAGGAAAATCCCTTGCTAATTTAAAAAGTAAGCCGAACCAGGCTAATAACTTGATCATCTAAATAAAGTTCTGTTCTATTCGGATGATTGTTCTATAATTTGAAGATAGAAAAACGCTCTTATACTACATATGCCGAAAAGTTGAGAGATTTTTTAACAAATAGCTCTAGAAATTTCAACAGAAGGGAAAATCTTCAGGTGGAGGAAGCAAGTTTTGAGACTTTTCAGGACCATTCTTGACAATGAAAGCCATGGCAAGACCCCAGGAAGTATGTACCTCAAGATGGCAATGTACGAACCATACTCCAGGATTGTCTGCCTTCAGTCGGATTGCAGCCCATCCCCCGGAAGGAACGGCAACTGTGTTCCTTTCCGGAGGATCAACCAGGTTGTATTTCGCCGGATGCTTAGCAACGTTGAAATTTCCAAACCCCCTGCCAACGATGAAGAAGTTGTGACCATGGATATGAATCGGATGATTCTCCACATTCAGAAAGCTTGTATCCTGCAGCACGATTTCTATTCTTGAGCCGTAAGGCACCACCAAAAGCCTTGAACCAAACTCCGTATTCATGTTTTCAGCCACCGGATCAACGCCGGTGTAATTAAAAGCATTTGGTGGCTTTTCCGGGAAACTAGACAAGGACACATCAGGTGTGCAGTTCTTGTAATAGCACTCCAATATCGACATATAAGGCCGAACAAACGATTGATTGTTCATCGAGGCAAAGAATCTCTTATCAGCATAGCCTTTGCATGTTCTGTTTGCAGGACAGTCTTGCAGGTTAAGGCTGATAGTCGTTGTGACTCGCCTGTGAATCCTTTTGGGCACCTTACAAGGATACTCAGGAGATGCAAGGCTTCAGAGCCTTTTGGAAAACCGTGTGGCGAAGGTAGTGTCTCTCATTTCAGGAAGGTTGTGAAGTGTACGATTTATCGGCAAAGTTGGGGCCTCGATTTGTTCAATGCTCATGTTCTTATACTTCAAAAAGCCGATTGTAGTGGAGTTATCGAATGGGAAAACTGAAGTTACGTAAGGGGCGGCTGCCATCGGAAACGTGCCTGTTGAATCTGGAATTTGATTTGCTGTAATCAGAACATTGGTAGTTTGTCCAGGACCAACCATGATGGCTCTGGTTGTGAAAGGTTTCGTGTAAACTGCATCAACTTCAACAACCCTCAATCTGTGTTTAGCAATGGCGAAGAAGAGCTCGTCGTTGAGTGCAGCATTAATGATTCTTAGCATGAAGGTTTTGCCAGGCTCCACCGTTCGGATGAAAGTATCTGCAGGGTTGAACAAAACAGGCAAGCTAACCATCAACAATATGCATCAAGTGTTTCAAACGCAAGCAGTCATATCTTCTTCTCTACAAGATTCTGGGACTTTCTTATACACATCCAAGGAGAGTGTGTGTGTGTGTGTGTGTGTGTGTGTGTGTGTGTGTGTGTGTTTTCTCTCTATTTTCTTTAACGCAGTATCAAAACCTACATTGGTTGAAGAGTTGCATATTAGGAACAGCATAGTTTGTTCTATATTACATAAATCTAAGTTTAAAACCTTCTTTATAAAATATAAAATGCACCTCTAACCTGGTTTTAAAGAGCAAACGGATATTTTTTTAATAAACATGGCTTTGTTTACCATCATAGCATGTGCTTCTTGCTTTTTTTGCTCTTGCAGGAGGAAGAACTAGAAAAGTCAACAAACAAAACACCAATGTCACCTTTCTTCCAGCAAGGATAAAAAGGTCCAGGCAAGCCATTTATGGTATGAGCATTCGAACAATTAGGCCCACTCCCGTACAACATCATCTCATCCTCCACTGCACCTACATCTGCATTCCACCATTCACCTGTAGCCAAACCCATAAACATGTTACAGAACTTCCCTGTTACTCTATTGCACTGATACAAATGAGAAAAGCTGGAGATGAAAAAGGAAAGAAAGGAAGTTAAATGAAGAGGGAAGAGTGTTTTAGAGCAATAGTCACCCAATATAATGAGGATTTCAGCTTGGATTGCATCTGAAAATGGATACGGCGTGCGAGGGTAGATTATGAAGGCGCCGTGCACTGAAGCACGTTGCCAGCCATAGTGTGCATGCCAAAGGAGGGTCCCTCTCTGGTTGATCACGGTGAAATTATATGTGTATGACTGCCCTCCTCTAATCGGACATTGAGTAATGTAAGCCGGCCCGTCAGCCCATGCTGTTCTGAGTTGTCTTATTCCATGCCTATGTAATAAGCAAGCAATCCAACAATTATCAACTGGAATTTTCAGTAATGAGTCCAAACGGCTAGCTAATTTGTCAATCTAGTCTTTGGATTCGTCGGGTTCTACGGCAATAAGAAAGCTATTCTATTAGTTGAATTCGAAGTTTCAAATATGTGATGGCTATCAGATCAAAAACTCTTGCAAAGAAGGTTAGATAATACATAGAAGCTTCACATGACAAGTAGTTCTTGCAAGTCAAATTGCCATTCTCTCAAATTGTCTATAACTTTGAGGCTTTGGGAAACACTATATTATATTATTTGGTGAGCTCTCACAATGTATTACATAACATTCTTATTGTTTTTTGTATTTGTTGTATGTATGGTGAATCAGGTAGGAGCAGAAGTAGGAAGAGTTGTTCGGGCTAGCTGTCATCAGAAGAGTAGTATGTGCAACATGAACTCACCAATGGATGGTAGTGTTTCCGGCAATGCCATTAGTGACCTTGACTTCAACGTGGTCACCTTCATGAACAGCAATGGTTGGCCCTGGATACTCCCCATTCACTGTGAGAAGTGGCTTTGTGTGACACAAACGCGTTACATTCTTCCACCCAACCTGGAAACGAAACCACAGTACTTAAAGCAGGTTCCTAATACGAGTGACTGGGGAAAAAAAAAAAAAAAAAGAGAGAAAGCTACAGTTTCTGCATTGAAAAGGGGAGGACGATATAGTATCTACATCAGCTTACAGGAAACTGGAAGCGCCAAGTGGTTGGTGAAGAATCCGATAGGTGAAGCCCCGCAAGCAACAGAGTTACACACAACAACCTATAATGTTGCACAAACTTGACATCATCGAAACCATCCAGCACTCCATCTGCAGTGAACTTGCCAATTGTAATGTACAATACTAACATGCATATTCCCCCTTATATATACTACAAGATTGTGCTTCGTCCATGGTTATTTAACTGGCATTTTACGTCAAAATCATCTGCGATTAACATATTCTTGAGTGACGCAGGAGAATTAGGTAGGGGGTAATACTGACAACACCAATGGTAGAGGAGATTTCTATCCAAACCAGTTTTGTTCGAACCCTCGGCCGGTAATGTCCATATGCCATCATCACTACCGCATGCACTCATCTCTTGTCATTTACTTCACATTTTGGATCTTCAGTAGAAGGGAATTAGTGGTGGAATCTTCTGGGTCTTGTTCAATGACAAAGCTGGAATAGATTAGCATCTTTCCCTACCAGAAACAGTGCAAAAACCGCATAATCTCGTCGTAGTTTCTTAGTGTTACGCTTGGTGACTTGGGTTGGCTCTATATCCTTGGGCAAAGAGTGTTTTTGGGGTGGGGTGGGGTGGAGTGGGGGGAAGGTACACTAGACTTCGATACAGAGGAAGGGTTTGCAAAGGAGAGAGAGAGTAAAGAGACAAAGATTGGCGACAGAAGGGGGATAACATCAAAATCCTTGACTCATTGTCTGTAACCCCGCGGAGACACATTGAAAGGCTAAGTTTTATGCGTGTCGCTTCTTGGCATAGTTTTGTATAGAGAATGAGCCTTTAATATAATATTAAACCTTAAGTTTAATAGTATTCGGAATGTGAGAAAATATATATTAAACGAAAATTTCACAGGATTTTTGAAATTAAATTTAAATTAAAAAAAAACCATTGAACTCTCAAGTTAATTTTTATATGAGACTTTAAACTTACTTTTAATAATACCTAATTTAACTTCAAAGTTAATTTTTAAATTAGACTTTAAATTTATATAATAATACTTAATTTGATGCTCCAAATTATTTAAAGGCTCAAGGTACAAATATTTGTATGTCAACTATGCAATCTTTTTTTCTTTTTCTTTTTTTATTTCTTGGTTGAACTCTAAGGTTTGCAGGTGACAACTAAGATGACAAAGAAAATGTTATTGATAACCAAAAAGCCTTGTCAAATACATTAAGAGACTAGAGTATAAAAACACTACCAATTGTATTGTTAAAGATATTCATCAACAAAACTAATAATTGTCTAAATTCTTGATATTAAAAGTAGCGATCATTTTATATTATTATTATATTAATTTGATGTCTTACTTATGAATAAAGGAATTTTTAAATTATAATTTTAAAAAAAATTATCTAAACTTTTTTAATATAATAACAAAGTTTAAGCTCAAATGCAATATCTCATATTTTTCATACAATAAAAGTAGGAGTTTTAGGCATTTGACCATTATCATCCACCCGGAAGGAGCAGCGGTGATTATTTGCAAATTTTAGGTTGATAAGGCTAATTATAATAACGCAAATTACTAACGATATGATTAACAATATTGCTAACATTTAATTAAAAACCAAACGCAATAACAATTTAATTCTAAAAATAAACTGTTTAAGTTATACATATAAGAATCTGAAAACACCAAAAATAGCATTTACAATATCATAATTTGATACCATTATGTTTTAGCTTTAGAGCTGGTAATTAATCAATTGTGATTAAGCAAATCCTTGCTTATATTCTGATTTGTTTTGTACGTGGATTGGTGTGGCTCGAAGCAGCAGAGGAAGGAAAAGCAAACAGCAGACGATGTACAGAGCAACGAATGGTGGCCATCTTGTGAGAGAATTGCATAGCACCTGCTATCGCTCGCTCCAGAAGGCACCCATCACCAAGAGGCTGGAGACGGCTACGAAAACTACAACCCCATCGAAGAAAACATTGACCGAAAAGCGGGATGCCCTGAACAAGAAGTCACCCACCTCAGACTCGGACGTTGTGAAATGGAACATGGCCATTACAACTCACATGCGGAACGGCCAGTGGGAGTCTGCTCTCCGTGTCTTCAACTGCATGCCACGCCGGAGCTCTGTCTCCCACAATGCCATGATATCGGGGTACCTGTCGAATGACAAGTTTGATCTCGCAAGGGATATGTTTGAAAAAATGCCTGAAAGAGACTTGGTTTCTTGGAATGTGATGCTTAGTGGGTATGTGAGGAATAGAGATCTTAGTGCTGCTCGTGCTTTGTTTGATCAGATGCCCCAAAGGGATGTTGTTTCATGGAACGCTATTTTGTCCGGGTATGCCCAGAATGGGTATGTGGATGAGGCAAGGAAGATTTTTGATATGATGCCAGTTAAGAATGAGATATCATGGAATGGGCTACTTGCAGCCTATGTGCAGAATGGGAGGATAGGAGAGGCTGGTGCCTTGTTTCAGTCGAAAATGGACTGGGAAGAGGTGTCTTGGAATTGTTTGATGAGTGGGTATGTGAAACGGAAGAGGTTGACTGATGCAAGACGACTTTTTGATCGGATGCCTATCAGAGATGAGATTTCATGGAATACTATGATTACAGGTTATGCGCAGAATGGGGAATTATCTGAAGCTAGGAGATTGTTTGAGGAATCCCCAACTAGGGATGTGTTTACTTGGACAGCGATGGTGTCAGGGTACATACAGAATGGCATGTTGGACGAAGCAAAAAGATTTTTTGATCAGATGCCAGCGAAAAATGAGGTTTCGTGGAATGCAATGATTGCAGGGTATGTGCAGTGCAAGAGAATGGATATGGCAAGGGAATTGTTTGAGGCAATGCCTTGCCAAAACATAAGTTCTTGGAATACTATGATTACCGGCTATGCTCAGAACGGGAATATTACTCAAGCTAGGCATTTGTTTGATAAGATGCCTCGGCGTGACTGTATTTCTTGGGCAGCCATTATTGCTGGTTATGCGCAAAGCGGTCATGCAGAGGAGGCTTTGCATCTATTTTTAGAGATGAAAAGGAATGGGGAAAAAATAAATAGGTCTGCATTTACCTGTTTCTTGAGTGCATGTGCTGATATTGCAGCTCTGGAGCTGGGAAAGCAAATGCATGGGCGGCTAGTTAAGGCAGGATATGAGAGTGGTTGTTATGTGGGAAATGCTCTTCTGGCTATGTATTGTAAATGTGGAAGCATAGATGAAGCATATGATGTATTTGATGATATATCGGAAAAGGATGTTGTGTCATGGAACACAATGATCGCAGGATATGCGAGGCACGGATTTGGCAAAGATGCTCTGATGGTTTTTGAGTCAATGAAGACAGTGGGTATCAAACCTGACGATGTCACTATGGTAACTATCGGTTCCTTTCTTTCTTTTCTTCTACCTTTCTTACCTTTTCTTAATTTAATAAACTCCCACCTTTGTTGGAACAAAAATAATAATAATAATCTCTCTAGCTGCCCTTTTTCTTTCAATTTTTTTATTTTTATTTTTATTTTTATTTTTTTCCCCTTTTCTACTGTGTTTCAGGTTGGTGTGCTGTCTGCGTGTAGTCATACTGGCTTGGTAGAGAAAGGCACAAAGTATTTTTACTCAATGGATCTGGATTATGGTGTAACACCAAATCCAAAACACTACACTTGTATGATTGATCTTCTTGGTCGAGCTGGGCGTCTGGATGAGGCTCAGAATTTGATGAGAAGCATGCCTTTCACACCAGATGCTGCTACATGGGGAGCTCTACTGGGTGCAAGCAGGATTCATGGAAATACTGAATTAGGTGAAAAGGCTGCTAAGATGATTTTTGAGATGGAACCTGAAAATGCAGGAATGTATGTCCTTCTCTCAAATATGTATGCGGCTTCAGGTAGATGGGGAGATGTTAGCCAGATGAGATTGAAAATGAGAGATAGCGGTGTTAAGAAAGAACCTGGGTACAGTTGGCTTGAAGCTCAGAATAAGATTCATACATTTTCAGTCGAGGACCACTTCCACCCAGATAAGGATAGAATATATGCTTTTCTAGAAGAGTTGGATTTGAAAATGAAGCTGGACGGGTATGTTTCTTCAACAAAATTGGTTTTACATGATGTGGAAGAGGAGGAGAAGGAACATATGCTCAAGTATCACAGTGAGAAATTAGCTGTGGCATTTGGGATTCTTTCTATACCAGCTGGGAGACCCATCCGTGTGATTAAAAACTTACGGGTATGTGAAGACTGTCATAATGCCATCAAACACATATCCAAGATTGAGGGAAGACTGATAATTTTGAGGGATTCTCATCGCTTTCACCACTTCAGCGGTGGTTCATGCTCATGTGGAGATTACTGGTGAGATGGAAGTGGTTGTTAATCAAGAAGAAAAGTCCATTGGGACATAGCAACTCTATGTCCTTGACTTGGTATACCTTTCAGATTGGAAAACTAGAATATTCAATTTATGGAAATTTGAACTCTTTTTGAGAGAGGATAGAAGTGTATAAATATGCCTTCTCAGAAGAGTTCTGAAAATGAAGCTGGACAGGTCAGTTTCTGTACGAAATCAGTTCTACATAATGTGAAAGAATTCAAAAGTAGAAACAACGTCGTTGCATTTAAGGCACATAGGAAATCTTCAGTTAACCGAGTGGTAGAATGGCGGCGTTTTTTTTTCCTCCCATCGTCGTTTTCTTAAAGAACACCGAAGAAGTTGGTTCGGTTTTTAGTAGATCATCTGGCGGCAGAATGCCTTCATGACTGGTTTTATGGCAAAAAACAAGGGAAAGAAGAACACTTTGGTTATGGGTTCAGAGTAGAAGCGGGTTTGGATCAGAAAATGGAAAGATAACCGAGCTCAAGCTCACTGATTCCAGTCAGAAATTCGAGAACCTGACTCTACAATACCATGTCAAAATGTTGTGAAGAACAAAGAAACATTATGGAAAAGCTTCCTTTGTTGATGAACAAGGAAAACCCTTTATAAGTAAATGAGAGAAATTGATCCCATGATGAAGAAAATACAACCAATAGTGTTCCTATATATAGTACAATGAGGAAGAAGAAAAACAAGAAGAACAAGAAAAACAAGTTGGAGAAACACGTCTCCTGTCTCTCAACTGTCCTTGTCAGGTGTGCAGCTTGTGTAACAAAGAGGAGTCTCAATATCGGCTGTGCAAGCTGTGTAGCAGGGTAGACCGTGCAGTCTATGTGGCAAGAGGGAACCCATGACTCCTCCAACGTGGCAGCCACATGGATTGTGGCTACCACATATCATATATGAGCACAATCCAACAATTATCAACTGGAATTTTCAGTAATGAGTCCAAACGGCTAGCTAGTTTGTCAATCTAGTCTTTGAATTTGTCGCGTTCTACAGAAATAAGAAAGCTATTCTATTAGTTGAATTCGAAGTTTCAAATATGTGATGGCTATCAGATCAAAAACTCTTGCAAAGAAGGTTAGATAATACATAGAAGCTTCACATGACAAGTAATTCTTGCAAGTCAAATTGTCATTCTCTCAAATTGTCTATAACTTTGAGGCTTTGGGAAACACTATATTGTATTATTTGGTGAGCTATCACAATGTATTATATAACATTCTTATTGTTTTTTGTATTTGTTATATGTATGGTGAATCAGGTAGAAGCAGAGGTAGGAAGAGTTGTTCGGGCAGGCTGTCATCAGAGGAGTAGTATGTGCAACATGAACTCACCAATGGATGGTCGTGTTTCCGGAAATACCATTAGTGACCTTGACTTCAAAGTGGTCACCTTCATGGACAGCAATGGTTGGCCCTGGATACTCCCCATTCACTGTGAGAAGTAGCTCTGTGTGACACAAACGCGTTACATTCTTCTACCCGACCTGGAAACGGAACCACAGTGCTTAAACCAGGCTCCTGATGTGAGTGACTGGGGAAAAAAAGAGAGAAAGTTACAGTTTCTGCATTGCAAAGGGGAGGAAGATGTAGTATCTGCATCAGCTTACATGAAATTGGAAGCGCCGAGTGGTTGGTGAAGAATCCGACAGGTGAAGCCCCGCAGGTAGCAGCAGAGTTACTGACAACAACCTGTAATGGTTGCACAAACTTAACATCATCGAAATCATCGACCACTCCACCGACAGTGAACTTGCCAATTGTAACGCACAAAACTAACATGCATATTCCCCCTTATACATACTACAAGATTGTGCTGCGTCCATGATATTTTAACTGGCATTTTACGTCAAAATCATCTGCGATTAACATATTCTTGTGTGACGCAGGAGGAGTAGGTAGGGGGTACTATTGACAACACAAATGGCAGAGAGTTCCATCTTGATCAGTTTTGTCCAAAGCCTCGGCCACTAATGTCCATGCCATCATGGCTGCGGCATGCACTCATCTCTTGTCATTTACTTCATATTTTGGATCTTCTGTAAAAGGGAATTAGTGGTGGAATCTTCTGGGTTTTGTTCAATGGCAAAGCTGGGATAGATGAGCATCCTTGTCTACCAGAAGCAGTGGAAAAGCAGCATAGTGTTGTTGTTACACTCGGTGACTTGGGTTGGCCCTGTATATGCTTGGGGCAAAGCCGAGGAATAAGATACATTAGACTTAGATGCAGAGCAAAGGACTGAGAGAAGAGAAAGAGAGTAGAAGCGACAAGATTGCCGATAGAAGGTGGGTAACATTGAAATCCTTACCTCATTCTCTCTGACCCCACGGAGAGAGAGATTGAAAGGCAAGCGACGTGCGGAAACCATGCGCTTGTAGGAAGTGAGAATGTATGCCTTCAATACGGGTGTGTCCCTTGCTGAAATAACTTTTGAAGTAAGGATGAATTTTTTAAAATAGTATCAAAATTTAAGTTAAATTTTCTCTATCATATATGACCTTAAGCTCAATAATGTTTAAAGTTAAACAAAATGTGTATAGAACGAACATCTCACTAGATTCCTAAAGTAACATTTAAATAAAATAAAATAAATTATTTAATTCTTAAATTAGTTTTTAGATTGAATTTTAGATTTATTTTTAATAATATTTACTTAACTCTTGAGCTAACTTTTTGATAATATATAATTTGTTTTTTCAAATTATTTAGAGGCTCTAGATACAAACATATGTATGTCAACTACGCTCTCTTATTATTATTATTATTTTCTTAGTTGAACTAAAAAATTTGCAGACAATAACAATGGGAAAGACAAAGAAAATCATAATGATAACAAAAAAGCTTTATCAAAAATAAAAGTTTTAATATAATATTAAAACATAAGTTAAATATTCTTTATCATATGTAACCTTAAGTTTAATAACGTTTGAATGCAAGAAAATATGTATAAGATGAAAGTTTTACAAGATTTTTGAAATAAAATTTAAATAAATAAATAAATTATTTAACTATTAATTTAGTTTTTAGATTAAACTTTAAAACTATTTTTAATAATATCTACTTTAACTCCTCAACTAGCTTTCTAATAATACTTAATTTGTTTATCCAAATTATTTAAAAACTCTAGATACAAATACATGTATGTCAACTATATTAAAAAAACTTTGTCAAGGACGTTAAGGGCCTAAAGAATTAAAACACTACAGTAGTAGTGTTTGAGAAATTCATCAAAAAAACTAATAATTATCTAAATTCATATTATTAAAAGCTACGGTCATTCTATATAAAAATTGTATTAAATTGATGTCCTATTTATGAATAAAGGTGTTTTTCTCTCTCAATATAGTTTAGAAAAATCAGTTTAAATTTTTTTAATATGACATCAAAATTTAACTCAAATGTAATATTTTACATTTTTCTTACAAATAAAAGTACGGGTTTTAGGTTTTTGAGTATTATCATTCACCTATGAGAATTAGCCGTGGTTATTTGTAATTTTTAGATTGATAAGGATAATTATAATAACCCAAATTACTATAGACAAGATTAATAACATTGCTAAAATTTAATGAAAAACCAAAGCGGAATAATAAAAAATAAACTGTAAAAGTAAATAAAAAAAAATCTGAAAACACCAAAAATAGTATTTAAAATATCGTAATTTGAGACCATTATGCTTTGGCTTTAGAGCTGCTAATTAGTCAATTGTGATTAAGCAAATCCTTGCTTAGATTCTGATTTGTTTTGTACGTGGATTGGTGTGGCTGGAAGCAGCAGAGGAAGGAAGAGCAAACAGCAGACGATGTACAGAGCAACAAATGGTGGCTATCTTGTGAGAGAATTGCATAGCACTTGCTATCGCTCGCTCCAGAAGGCACTCATCAGCAAGGGCCTGAAGACGGCTACGAAAACTTCAACTCCATCGAAGAAAACATTGACCGAAAATCGGGATGCCATGACCATAAAGTCACCCACCTCAGACTGGGAGGTTTCGGAATGGAACTTAGCCATCACTACCCACATGCGGAACGGCCAGTGGGAGTCTGCTCTCCGTGTCTTCATCTGCATGCCACGCCGGGACTCTGTCTCCTACAATTGCATGATATCGGGGTACCTGTCAAATGACAAGTTCGATCTCGCAAGGGATATGTTTGAGAAAATTCCGGAAAGAGACATGTTTTCTTGGAATATGATGCTTAATGGGTATGTAAAGAATAGAGATCTTACTACTGCTCGTGCTTTCTTTGATCAAATGCCCCAAAGGGATGGTATTTCATGGAACGCTATGTTGTCCGGGTATGCCCAGAATGGGTATGTACATGAGGCAAGGAAGTTTTTTGATTTGATGCCGTTTAGGAATGAGATATCATGGAATGGGCTACTTGTGGCCTATGTGCAGAGTGGGAGGATAGGAGAGGCTGGTGCCTTGTTTCAGTCGAAAATGGACTGGGAAGAGATGTCTTGGAATTGTTTGATGAGTGGGTATGTGAAACGGAAGAGGTTGACTGATGCAAGACGACTTTTTGATCGGATGCCTAACAGAGATGTGATTTCTTGGACTACGATGATTACTGGTTATGCCCAGAATGGGGAGTTGTCTGAAGCTAGGAGATTGTTTGAGGAGTCTCCAACTAGGAATGTGCTTACGTGGACAGCAATGGTGTCTGGGTACATACAAAATGGCATGTTGGACGAAGCAAGAAGACTTTTTGATCGGATGCCTATCAGAGATGAGATTTCTTGGAATACTATGATAACAGGTTATGCCCAGAATGGGGAGTTGTCTGAAGCTCTTAGATTGTTTGAGGAGTCCCCAACTAGGGATGTGTTTACGTGGACAGCGATGGTGTCTGTGTACACACAGAATGGCATGTTGGACGAAGCAAAAAGACTTTTTGATGAGATGCCAGCGAAAAATGAGGCTTCGTGGAATGCAATGATCGCAGGATATGTGCAATGCAAGAGAATGGATATGGCAAGGGAATTGTTTGAGGCAATGCCTTGCCCAAACAAAAGTTCTTGGAATAATATGATTACTGGCTATGCTCAGAACGGGAATATTACTCAAGCTAGGTATTTGTTTGATAAGATGCCTCGGCGTGACTGTATTTCTTGGGCAGCCATTATTGCTGGTTATGCACAAAGCGGTCATGCAGAGGAGGCTTTGCATCTATTTTTAGAGATGAAAAGTAATGGGGAAAAAATAAATAGGTCTGCATTTACCTGTTCTTTGAGTGCTTGTGCTGATATTGCAGCTCTGGAGCTGGGAAAGCAAATGCATGGGTGGCTAGTTAAGGCAGGATATGAGAGTGATTGTCATGTGGGAAATGCTCTTTTGGCTATGTATTGTAAATGCGGAAGCATAGATGAAGCATATGATGTATTTGATGATATATTGGAAAAGGATGTTGTGTCATACAACACAGTGATTGCAGGATATGCGAGGCATGGATTTGGCAAAGAGGCTCTGATGGTTTTTGAGTCAATGAAGACAGTGGGTGTCAAACCCGACGATGTCACTATGGTAATTATTGGTTCCTTTCTTTCTTTTCTTCTACCTTTCATACCTTTTCTTAACTTAATAAACTCCCATCTTTCTTTGAACAAGAATAATAATAATCTCTCTAGTTGCGCATTTTTCTTCTCAATCTTTTTTTATTTTTATTTTTATTTTTATTTTTATTTTTTTCCCCTTTTCTACCGTGTTTCAGGTTTGCGTACTGTCTGCATGTAATCATTCTGGCTTGGTAGAGAAGGGCACAAAGTATTTTAACTCAATGGATCTGGATTATGGTGTAACACCAAACCCAAAACACTACACTTGTATGATTGATCTTCTTGGTCGAGCTGGGCGTCTGGATGAGGCTCAGAATTTGATGAGAAGCATGCCTTTCATGCCAGATGCTGCTACTTGGGGTGCTCTACTGCGTGCAAGCAGGATTCATGGAAATACTGAATTAGGTGAAAAGGCTGCTAAGATAATTTTTGAGATGGAACCTGATAATGCAGGAATGTATGTCCTTCTCTCAAATTTGTATGCGGCTTCAGGTAGATGGGAAGATGTTAGCGAGATGAGATTGAAAACGAGAGATAGCGGTGTTAAGAAAGAACCTGGGTACAGTTGGCTTGAAGCTCAGAATAAGATTCATACATTTTCAGTCGAGGACCACTTCCACCCAGATAAGGATAGAATATATGCTTTTCTAGAAGAGTTGGATTTGAAAATGAAGCTGGACGGGTATGTTCCTTCAACAAAATTGGTTTTACATGATGTGGAAGAGGAGGAGAAGGAACATATGCTCAAGTATCACAGTGAAAAATTAGCAGTGGTATTTGGGATTCTTTCTATACCAGCTGGGAGACCCATCCGTGTGATTAAAAACTTTCGGGTATGTGAAGACTGTCATAATGCCATCAAACACATATCCAAGATTGAGGGAAGACTGATAATTTTGAGGGATTCTCATCGCTTTCACCACTTTAATGGTGGTTCATGTTCATGTGGAGATTATTGGTGAGATTGATGTGTTTGTTAATCAGGAAGAAAAGTCCATCAGGACATAGCAACTCTATGTACTTGGTATACTTTTCAGATTGGAAAACTAGAATATTCAATTTATGGAAATTTGAACTCTTTTTGATAGAAGATAAAGGTGAATAATATATGCCTTTTCAGAAGAGTTTTGAAAATGAAGCTGGACAGGGTCTATTTCTTTACAAAATCAGTTCTACTGAATGTGAAAGAGGATGAGGAACATGTGCTGAAGCATCTCGTCAGGAAATTAGATATGGCATGTGGAATTTCTTCTATATGGTCGGTTGCATGTATGTGAAGATTGTCAGAATGCCATCAGATATGTTTCCAAGTTTGAGGGAAGTTTCTTAGTCTTAAGGGACCTCATCGCTTTCACCCCTTCTGTGGTGGTTCATGTTCATGTGGAGATTACTTGGGACGTAGAATTGATTTACTGAGTGGAAAACCTTCACCATGCTCTGATCTCAGTAAAGCTTTCAGGCTGACTAACGGCTATATTCAGTTGATGGAAAAATTAAAGTTATTGACTCCTAAGAGATGAGATTGGAGGCAAAATTTTTGCTTTCTTCTGTAGTTGAGGTGTGAAAGTAACTGATTTGAAAAAGTTCTCACAATAGGTTGAAGAAGGTTGGATTACTCAGAAACTTTTGGGATAGCTTCTGATAGCATGGAAATGGGATTTCCATCTGATCAGTTAGCTCTTTGCAAATAAAGGAGAAAAATCGAGCTGGAATACAAGTGTTCTCATTGGAGAAAAAAGCTGCACTAAAGTGTTCTTCATGGTAGCAGAATCACTGAGCTACAAAGAAGCAAGTCTCCTGGATTCATCCTCCTATTTTGTTTGAAGTTTATACTTCATAGCTTTTGGCCATTTAATGCCACTTTCTCGTGCTTGAGAAAGAAGATATAGAACCGGCCAAAGTAATCCAGTTACCTCAAGTTGTTCTTCCAAACTAGACATCTTACTTTCATTGCCCAATGTAATTTCCGCCACGTGCAATAATTCAATGCTGGTCTTCAAACTGAAGAATCTTCTTATTGTATTTTAGGCTTCTGCTTCCTTTTCTTCAACAAACATTTTGAATCATTGTGATGGCTAGAGTTTTATAATTTTGCATTCACAAAACATCAAACCTGTTCCCGTAGACATATTCCACATCTGCCCTGCCATCAGATATATATATATATGCTGGATCTGATGAAAAAGCATCCGCCAACCCATCAAAGGGATGTTATGATAAACGGTAGGCATGTAGAGTAAATGTAGAGTAAGAGAAGGGTCGCCATGTGAGATGAAAAAGCCATCATGGGCTGTATACAGACTTTGTCAACTAACTTACACAATTCCTTCTCTTTTGGAACTTTAATATTATCTTCCACGAGTTTTGAATTAGAACCAGTTTGTGATAGCCTCAAATTTAGTTTTATTATACAAATACAGCAAATAACATAGAGGAATTGCTTTTTCAAGGAATTACTCCAGTTTTGTGAATATTGTGCGAAACAGAAAGAAAAGAAAAACCCTTTTTCTGTGTACCATAAACCAAGAACAGATATTTTTAAAAAAGAAAAATTAAACAGAAACTTTTACAGTTGCTAAATCATAAGGACAGGAAATAGTGCAGCTTTCTGAGTAACCAATTAAGTATTGGTTAGTTTTGTGATGATGGGATACCATTAATGGCAAACATAAAGAAGTGGTTAATATGAATAACTGGAGGGGAAAATAAAAAATAAAAAAGTACAGATTCCTTGTCCTTATACCAAAACTTCTTCTCCCTATTGTGTCACAGTACATGATGGAAAAAGATTAAGTTGTTGTGATTCTTCCAAATATCAATAGGACTCCAATTACAAGAGCATCTCTTCCTATACTATAGCAACACAATTATGATGCAACCCTAGTGTTAGCTTCAACTAGAAATCTCCTGAGGATCTTCATTGTTACGGGCAAAGCACAAAACTACACCTGGAAAGTCTTTGCAAAAGAGATTAGAAGCATGAATCATGCATTTAGGGCTGCAACCTTATGTGACAAGTCATCTATCACCTCATCGTTGGCCTCCGGAATTGACTGATCCTGCTGTCAGAGAAACAGAGTGGTTTGAACACCAGATGAATGTAAGCTTAGTTCCAAAAATCAAAATATTCAGTATTGAATCAATGAATCCCTGTGTCATACACCTTTCTGATTGCAAAATTTATGTTCTTGAAGAAAAAGTGCTGTTTGAAAGCCTCGATCCAGACATCACCAAAAAGAGAGTTTTAAACAAAAGGCTAAATTGATACAATTTTATATGTTTCAAACATGATTCTTTCAATGATAAGGAAGAAACATCTGAAGGTTATGAACAACAGAATGAGCATTTCAGAACCGATTTGGGAAAAAATGATTGGTTTAATTTCCAGGAGACAACCGTTCATACATAATTAGTAATCATTCTAATTTTGCAAGTCTTCCTTCAGAGATTAATGGAGATCCATCACCCAACTCCCATGCAAGAAAATTATGACATAGACAGAGAGAAGCACATGTTTGAAACAAGGTTTACCTCTGAATCTACTCTTGATCTCACAACCACGCACTTGGAGGCACTAATACTAGCGCTCTTCAACAGACTACGAGCACTGTAATTGGGCTTGCTAGGTCCATTTTGTGAATCTGCGCTAGCATTTTCTGAGTTCTCGGATTGCTGTGACCTTGGAGGACTCTCGAGGCCCGTCGCAACAGCAGCTGCATTTCGCCTTTCAAATTCATTTTGTTGATCAGCAGTTTCCCCCTTGGGTGCACAAACCCGCTCTCTGGCAAAAAGATGACATGAAACCAGATTAATATTAATGCAAAAAAAATCACCAAACATGTTAATCAGACTTCGTTTTATTTTCTTTTGGTCACTGAGTGGTAGCCCAAAAATTTGGATTGATTCATTAATGATGCGATTTGTAAGGCTTGGACCCATCCACATCAATCACCATCTCAAACAAAACGCATATAAGCGTTTGCTTTGCTATAAGAAAAAAGCTTTTCAAGGACCACCAAACAAAATGATAGAAAAAGGAAACTGTCTCGAGACAAAAAAAAATTGAAATGAGTCTCTCTTCCTGAACTGACAGAGAAGGGACTGTAAGGCTGAAATCAGAATCAGCAGGCTTGACTTTGCAGCTTGAGGACATCACTTAGTAAAAATAGGAAACATAACAACTTCCAACGGACCATATACCTAGGTAAGGAAGCATGCTGCCTTTGTAGCGGAGTGCTTCTTTCACCTTTACCATAATGCTCCTCAAGATGCGCAAACTGTCGTTTGAATCGATCTACACCACTAAAGTGCATAAAGACTGGTTATTGAACAATATTCATAGGATAAGACTTATTAGAATGAATGTAATGCTTTTGTATGTAACTTGATTTGCAGACTTGTAATCTAAAATGTATGTGCCAATAAACAGCCTACAGGTTCCGTATTGATAATAAGCCTGAGTAGCAAAGAATTAAAAGAAAATAAAGCTGCAAGAGTTCAATATTTCCTCCAATCAGCAGCAAGACAAGAATAAGATTATTAATACTTTCCTGAGAGAAAAATCAAAGTTTAATAGACAGTGTCATGACTCAGATCATGCAAGTTAAAAAGAGAGATATAGTTCCCTCACAATCGTTGGGCCAAAAACCTAAGAAAAAGATGTAAAATAAGGGGCCAATCAAACCAAAAGTAATCTATCAAACTTAAATAGGGCACAAATTTCAAATATTCACAGTTTGAAAGAACTCTATTACTGCTTCCTCTAATGAGGTTCATGACTTCTCAGCACTGTTCCCTCTGAAAAGAACATTTAATTTTATAATTTCTGGAACACCATTTCCAACCAAGCTAAAGATATTATTCACTGGATCAAAAATGGCCGGAGAAGTGGTCCAACAAATACAGTAAAACACTAAGATTCTGGGAGACCTACTTAAGAATTTAGAGTAATAATAACCAAAAACTACCAACTAAAAATTTGCCTAATATATTGCTTAATGAAGCATATACAGCGGATGTTCCCATAAATCTGGAGCAAATAACAGCAAATCAAAAGTCATAACCAAACGTCATAGATAACTCTAATAAAGCATCCCCATGACTAGCCATTCTTTATGGAAAACATGCGAGCATGAACGCAAACATGACATGAGATGGGTATGGCTGACATCAAGGTTTTGATAAAGCTACATGGCTAGACAAAGAAAGGAATAAACCAAAAGTAAATTCCTCCATATTTGAAGGAGGCATGACTTGAAGCGAACCTTCCACAGCAGAAGAAACTTCTAAGAGTACCTAAATTTGTTCAACATACAGTAGGAGATGGTAATCACACAAATTACAAATATGGCAGAGGAAATATTTCTACAAATTCTGATTACGACCCATTCCAAAAACTATGGAAAGGGAATAATCTTAATTTAATATCAAAGAATTGAACCATTAACAGTATAGAATTTTAATAAGTCCTCAAGATGATATAAATTTAGAACTAGATATTTCACCTGGTAGTAAACAAACGCAGCATTAAGTTTATGCAAGAAAACAGATGAAACGGCCATCCTCTTGAGAATAACAATAACATCATCGACTCAAAGAGAGTAGATAATTCCCAACCTTGGGTACATAAAGCTAGTCTGATCTCCGCCTCGAAGATACTCCTGCAGCATCTGCGGATGATACTCTAAAATCTGTATGATTCAAACACAAGATTAAAAATGTATCAATGATGAAAAACAGAAACCAACACTCTAGGTAAGAAAATTGAAAGGCAATACCTCTCTGTAGATTAACTCTCTAACGTCATCTTTTGTCAATTTCCTCCTCTCAAACTCAAACTCAAGTTTTGATATGGGTTGAGTGGATGGTTCACGATCCACATTAGCCAAGCCATGAAAATAAGGATCAGCCAATGCCTGTTGGCATAAGCACAGGAGACTTATGAAGGAGCGGAAGTAATAATGAAAACAGCAGATAAATGAATCCCTATACACAGCTACTGTCTTAAATGAACTCTTAAGAATTCAAGCTACTTTTCACAAGTTACCTCTTCAGCTGTAGGACGATCTTTAGGATCGAATGCAAGCAGACGGTCTAGTAGGCGAAGAGCCAAAGGATCTGCATGAGGGAATTTTTGTGAGAAAGGGACTGGCTGTTTCTTCCGCATGCTAACAAGGTACCTTCGTGCCTTTTCATTCCGAATCTGCTAACATTATGGCAAATCAATCGATTAAAGAGAAGAAATAAAAATAAATGAAAAACCTTGAAAGAAGCCCAAAAATATTTAGGGTGCTAGCCGTAATGGGCCCTTGTTTGCTTATTTTAGCTTATGAGATGTCCAGATCTATTTGACAAGAAGATGCTTCACAGTAAGAATTTCATGCTGCAGCAACTAGAATGAGATAGCTAACCCTTGCAATAGATTCAGCAGGAGGCGTGCCAAGCAAATCAGTCATGAGATCTAATTGGTGTACCACATTCTTTCCAGGAAAAAGTGGTTTGCCAGTGAGCATTTCCGCAAATATGCATCCTATGCTCCAAATATCAATCCCAGGGGTGTACTGCAAAACAAAAAAGGTAATTAAAACTAAACATAGTGCAACATACACATTTTCAAAAGAACCTGCTCATAATGCATAAAGAAAAGAAACAAAGACCTGAATGTATTGAATGGAAAAGCATAACGACTTTCCAAAAGAGGGTATAGTTTGAACCAAAAACAAAACTACAACCCACTCAATGCTGGAAGACCAAATTCATAACTACCACAATGCATTAACTCGAGGTGCATCCAAAGCAAGAACAAAATATTAGGTCAATTACGAAACACGGACAGGATTTAAACATGCTCCCACTTAACAAAAGCCAATCATTGGTGAAGATATGAGTGTACAAAATAGGCCAGTTGAGTAGAAAAATTGCAAAGTGGGCTGAACTACTAGATACTAGAATAGATAGCCTCTCAAAAGTAATGATGGCTAGAGAATCTTATCAATGTTTGATGCACATGAATGAATTAACAGACTATACCACTTTGAGAAACTAATGAATGGACCTTAAGCAGTTCTTTTAAAAGCAACAGAATTCAAGAAATAAATGAAATTCACCAGGGGGTAACATTTATGCGACCACTATGAATTCCAAGCGCAGTACTCCATCTCAAGTAAAGCAACAAAAAATGAATTGTGTTTCATAGAAGGTTACAATTACAATGCAACTGGAATGGAACCAAAAGCTATGAAGAATGCATTCACCCGGTGATTTGACCAACCAAAAGTTTTGCAGAAGAAGCTTTTCACTTTATATTGATAAGTAACCCTTTCATCAACTGCTTCAAAGACCAAAAGATGAGAATGGCAATTGGATTGAGAAATTTATAATAGAATATATTGCAGTTTTTACAGCCTAGAGTGACCTTCTTCATATTTATTAAAGAAGAAGGATGAAAAAAGGAATTTTAGTAACAGTGAAAGACAGAGTTAGAACCAAAGTGAATATCAATATATGTTTAAATACCAAGGTGAGTATCAATATATGTTTAAATACCAAGGTGAATATCAACATATGTTTAAATACCAAGGTGAATATCAATATATGTTTAAATATGGGAAATGAAAAGGAAAGATAGACACCTCTCCATATGGGGAATACAAGAAATTTGTACCAAGTGAATTCCTGAAGTTGATCATTACGCTAGGCGGAATCATAAATGATGACAAAAGGGATTCAGACCATCACATGCAAATAACGCAGCCATCAAAAATTTCAGTGTCAGAAGAGCACTGTTTACAAGCATTTCTTTATGCTGAGGCACCGTATTAGCACTAGCATGCACTAAATATGATAAAGCTTTAGAACAGTTAACTGTGTAAAGAAAGGGGAAAAAATAGAAGAACAGTAACCAATACAGAGACCACAGGAATAACCAGTATTATATGGGGAAAAAATTATATATTCCTTATAGCTTCACCAAACAGAGTAATTGGCAATAAGATAAAAAGGAGCTTACTTTTGAAAAAAAAGAGCCACAGAGTTCAGGAGCACGATACCATCGAGTTGCAACATAATCCTTCAACAGTAGTAAATATATTAAAAGGCAGTGGTTAGATGATGGATACTAGAAATTTAATAATCTAACAATACTTGATAAAATTTAAATTTAAAATTAAAAAAAAAAAAAACACTCTGAGCCACCTGGAATGCAGTGACATGTAACAACAGGCATGACAGAATAGCTTACAGTCCAGAAAATTGCAGAAGGGGCATCATTGAAAGAAACACGAGCAAGCCCAAAATCACATATCTTCAGTTTGCAGTCAGCATTAGCAAGAATGTTTTTTGGCTTTAAATCTCTATGAAACACGTTTGCTGCAAGCAGCTCCGGAAAATTAATATTGTCGGTAAAGACAAAATCCTAAGGAATTACTGAAAAACACCAACCTGTATGTATGTACTTCAGACCACGAAGAAGCTGATACAAGAAAAACTGATAATGCTCAGGAGTGAGGTCATCATTTGCCTTAATTACTTGGTGAAGATCAGATTCCATTAACTCGAAAACAACATAGATATCTCTAAATTCTCGCCGTGAAGGAGGAAGCATAATATGTTTTATTTCCACAATATCTGGATGACGAAGCAACCGAAGGAGCTTAATCTCTCTCAGAATCCTCGTGGCATCAGAAACATGTTCAAAAACATCATTGATTTTCTTGATTGCAACCCTTTCTCCTGTGTGGGTGTCAACTGCAGAGCCAACAACACCGTAACTTCCTTTCCCAATAACTTCTTGAACATGGTACCGACTACCCTCCCCATACTCAGTGAAGAATTCTGTTTCTAGCCCACCCTGTAGAATGAATAGCAGTTCTTACTTGCAGAGAAATAAATGAAACAAGGAACAGTAAACCAAAAGCAAATAAATAAAATTAACATAAATAAAGAACATAATTGTAACATATCCGACTAAGAGTCATTAGTAGGGAACAGGAACCAAAGGGATAAAAATATTTGACAATAAGTAGATCCAGAAAAAGATGGATCTTCAAACTTACACTACTACTTTGAAACTAATACGCATTTCTTAGTTTTATAGTAATAATGCCTCAATCACACAGCATCTAACAATTGTGATCACTTGAATAGACATTATTCCAGTAGCATGGATGTCCATGTAGTCCAAGATTTCGCAGGGTATTCAATCGGGTAGCCACCAAAAAACTGTTCTTTTCCCCAGAAACAGAAAAATATTACTATCCCTGCAAGGATACAACAAAATCTCCATATCTTAAATACCACAAATTTAACAATTTAAATGCTTCCTTTATCATCTTAAATACCTTCTTTCTTCCTAGTTTGAATGTCTAGCTTTTCTTTCAAGAAGATTCTAAGATAGGCACTAACTTCATAAAACATTGAAACACCTGAGCAATATCTTCTACTAACCTTAACTTTGTGTAAAAAGGCTGCAGAATGTTATTAAAACTCAAGCATATTCTGACTAGTAAATGGAATTGAGGGATATTATTACATTGATTCATTTAGAATCAGGACATGGTATTGGAAGCTACCAAATATATTTGACAACAGAAGATGGTAAAAGAAAATTTTCAAGTAGGAATTGTATATATATTTATGTAAATCGAAATGACCAGATGCACAGAACCCACCTCTATCAGTGATAATATAAACCCGCAAACTTGTGGATATGTGCAAGGTCCTTATAGGTTATCATCAAGACAATTCTAGCAGTACATTCAGGTCAGATATAATTCCAACAAAATATTGAATAACCACAGAATATCAACAATAGGAGAGATACAAAAGACGCAGAGAGAAATCAGGCATGCAAATGATGCAGATCATAATTGTTATTGAATCCAGAAGTCGGCATTCCATAGGCCCCATTCAAGAACTCAAACCCTAAGGGTTAAAAATGCAGCGGAACCTAATTAGGGATCATTGTAGGAAACTGAAGATGCTCAATGTACTACAGTCCAAGACTTAAATTTGTCTTAAAATACGTTGACCTTTAAATGATTATAGGAAGAAAGAGATCAAAAAGATCAATATGAAAAAATTCAGAGGCCCATAAAGTACAAATATAAAACTAATCAACAGAGTGCATTAACTAAAGAAGTACTTCTAACTTAGACCCGTTAACCGCTCGGTAGCTGAGAAAACAGAGGAACTTAATTAATCTTGTTTTAAACCGTGGCTTTCAGACACTTGTTTCCCAGAACTAAAGTGTTCAACACAATCAAGTCATTGACTAGGCTTCACTTAAGCCCCTGTATTATCAAGTTCCACCTCATCTTGGAATAGGAAACATGAATTTCTGGTACATTCTCCCATCAAACAAACGGAATCTAAGAAAAGAAGAACCTTTTAAAATCGAACTCCTGCTAATCGAATTCTAATAATCCCTTGCTCCCTTTATATTAAATCTCTTAAGCAAACAAAAGAAAAAGAATTTTTTACTTGTAATGATAAGATGACAACAAAGACGCTTTAACCAGCAACACAAAATCCATTGGGAAAAAACAGAAAAGAAAAAACTCAAATGAAACAAAACAAGAAACTAACAACCAAATCAGATTACACCCAGAAAAGTAAACCCAAACTTAAACGAAATGGCGATAGATCTCAGCAAAAAGTTTAAAACCCAGAACTGCCCAGATCTCCAGAAAGAAAGAATAGAAAGAGGAAAGAGAACCTTCTTGTGGGAATCCATGGTGCCAGGTTTGAAATAGTTGGTCCGTTTGGGAACCTTAATGTGCTCAAGAACGAGCTATCTAACTCTCCCTCTTCCCTTCCTCTTCCCCTTCCTCTTCCTCTTCCTCTTCCTCTTCCTCTTCCTCTTCCTTCCCTTCTTTTAGCTCCTTCTTGCGCTTACGGATTCTCGACGATTGGGCGCGAAGCTCGCTCACGGAAGAGACGTGGCCACAACTTTCATTGACATGGGTACTTTTACTTTGTCCCGAATCACGATTATTCTTAATAAAAATACCAGTTCTAGAATTAGAATTAGTATCCGCACTCGTGCGACGTTGAAACCAGCGACGAACCCCGTCCACCAGCGTGCCTCCACTCCCCATATACTCCCTGCGCCTTTGTTTCGCAGCCACTCGATTTCTCCAGCATTGCCCGCTCTCTTTCTCCCTCTGATCCTCAATCCCGCCTCTATGTTTTCGCAGCTTTTGCCATCTAATTCTGTCCCTCTGGCGCTGCAAGCTGGCGCGAAGGGTACGGAGGCAGAGCGACCAGTCCGGTTGCCTTTGGGAGATGGGCCGTGAGTGCCGCAGATGCTGCTAATAATGCTATACACCCAACGCGATGTGAGCTCAGCCAGGAGGATTCGGGATGATGATGACACAAACCCTGAATTATTGCTCCATATTCTCTACGTGAACCCCAAATATCATCCCCATATTTTCAGAATAAACAAACAAGTTACGAACTTTGCTTCGTGGGGAGTCTGATTTTCGGGTCTTCTGACGAAACACGGATTAGAAAAACTTAATAAAAAGATCGTACTTTTGGTTCTTCAGGTGTAATGATGAAGAACAGTTTGGGCATCAGACTTTGGCCCACCTTTTGCGTATTTACAACTGCTGGACAGCCAAGCACGAACATGCTTTGTCACTGTCTCGTCGCACAGCTAGTGCCTTTATTAATAATATATAACAAAAACATCGCCCACCATTTGTTCCTTCAGCACATGCAGCACCATTTCTTCGTCACTTCCTTGCCTAATCTGGCTTACTTTATACGACAGGGAAGGCCATGTCTCTGTTCATCGCGCCGCGGCACTGGGATTTAAGCTTCGTTAGAGGACCATTTTCAAGTAAAGTGGGATTGATCCACACTAGTTTTAGCATGTCCCCTTCAGCATAAAATTCAGACATTAAGCTTTACATATGGTTTTAACAGTTTGATGTTACTTTCTTCCTAGTTCATGACTCTTTAGCAATGTTGGGAAACAAATTTACATCATTTTATTTAGTATACCTCATCGTCACAATGGTTCAACCTAAGCCATTTAGGACAATGTTGTTTTCTATATGATTTTTGAGCTTACCCACATATATAGAGATGCTAAGGGACAATATGAACTGTGATATTGTATTAGATTTTACCAAGAAATGTCTATATTTAACTTAAATCCTTAAAGCATTAAGTAAATGAAACTCAAATATTTACAAATTACCCTTTTAAGTTCTATTTTCACACGTGGGACATAACAATTACAATGGTTTAACCCAGGTTATATTGTGATACCACATTTCCTGCACGAACTCTAAGTTCTTACGAATATTTATAAGAGTACTATGGTTTAGACTTCATCGTAGGTTTACTCCTTGGTAAGGCAAGCCAATGTTGCTGTCGTCCAAGGTTCATGGAATCATTTGCAAAACATTTAGCAACTTTTAGTAGAGACAATGATTTCTCCTCTCAATTTTGTAATTTAAGTTTTATTATGTTATCATTTTTTAACAACGCGAAAGTAATCTACATTGGTTTTAATGTCCCTTTACTATGATAATTTAACTTAAACCATACAAGGTGTTACTTTTATTGTGTAGATTACAAGCTTTTCATTCATGTCTATATGAGCGTTCAGCTTTAGCAATTGCTAAAAAAGTAATTAATGGTTTCTCCTTTTTTGTTTAATATATCTATTGAATTGTGTAGTATTATGATAATTCAATAAGTTGACTATCAAGATGAATGAATTTGTTAAAATATAGCTAATAAATCTCACATTATTAAGAAAAATATTAAACATTCTACTCATAAAAAAATGAGTTTCATCATTTAATATTTTAGGATTTTAAGTTACATATGAATTTTATTTTACAAAATTTAGTACTATCTTCATCATTTCTCCTTCCTTATTTAATCTTGAGTGTAAAAGAGGAAAGTTCCCTAAGCCCTCAACAAACTTTCGTATCTCTTACTACGATCCCCAAAGAATGTGTGCATTGATGAGAGTTTCACATCAGAAATTAAAATCATTGAGGTAAAATTTGAAGGTAAAAAACCATGTATGCAGCTAAAAGAGCCGCCGATGGTGTCTCATAGCCGTTTCCTCAAACTGCTTACGCCATGAACTCCTGCATAGTATTAATGGGGGACAGCAGAGACCGCCATTCCTATCCTTGAGCATTCCACTTGCTCCACATCTTTCCTGGAACGGAGTCCTTCAAGCTAAATTTCAGACCCTCATTCCTTCTTTTTTAACGCCAGTTCAGCGAAGAGAGAATCACTTTCTAAGACAAGGCATAATCTCATTCATTAATCACTTTCCTCAAAAGATGCTCCTTTAGCAAATCCAATAGCTCCTGGTTGAAGGAGACATCTTATAACTATGATTCATATATAGAGTAAGTATGCATGAAAATGACAGTTTAATTAGAACACTACAAAGCAAGATATTCATTTCACTTTGTTTCCTACTAATTTGACTCAAAGTTCAATTGGTTCCACCAGTTCCAACAACCAATCAGCCAAAATTTTCAAACTTTGCTCAAAATAGTGATGTGAGGGTGTTGACCATGGATAGTATAGGATTTTATCACCAAATATGTATAGACTTCAATATCATCCAGCACATAAAGATTTTGATCAAATCCGAAATTAATATCTTTAATCTTAGCTTTCTAGAAGTTGATTTGGGGTACTCGTTGAAAATAGTGTGGATGTGTATTATACGTTGTATCAGTAGTTGGTGTAAAGTTTTCACAAATATTTTATTACATTAACAATTAGTTTTTAAGGGAAAAATGTGAGTTTTTTAATATAATATTACAATTTGGGTTTTAATGTAAGATTCTATTGTTTGTAGATTAGTTCTCTATAAAATGTATCTTTTGGCACTCTAAACAATGAAAGGTCTTAGAAATTGTGTAATCGAGCATCCTATGTTACTAATAACTTGGTCTAAAGTTATTATATTTGAAGGTCTTAATGTTTCTTAATAATCAATGTTAAGATTACAAAAACTGTGTTTTTAAACATAATATTACCATTTTGGTTTTTAATGTTAGATTCTACTATTAGTGGATTACTTTTTTATAAAATATATTTATCCACAATCAAAATGATAGAAAGTGTTGAATATTATCTAAATAAACATCTTATATTACCAATATTTTGATCTAATGTTCTTATATTTAAAAGTTTCATGGTTTCTTAACAATCAATTTTAAGGTAGTAAACAGTGAATTTTTACCATGATATTGCAATTCGAGTTTTTAATGCAAAATTATATTGTTGGTGAATTGGTTCTTTATAAAATGTATTTTCCTCACTCAAAATAATGGAAGGTGTTGAAAGATGTGTAAACAAGCATCCTATATCACTAATATCTTGTTTTAGAGTTAATATTTCTAATAATCCCATTGCTATAAAAGAGCTATTTAAATTCTTATTGCTACCCAATTCATTTGGCCACTCAATTAGGGGCAATGGCACAAGTCAAATGGAATATTTGTCTTTCTATATATATTTTTATCAGATTTTGAAATCGACACATGATGTCATTGCATTCAACATCATAAACTTTGGTCCATATTTTATCATAAAGATAGGAAAAACAAAATGGCCTCAGCTCACAATCAAGAGGTGTTATTATTATCCTAAAACTTATTTTTTAACAAATAGTTGTTGTTTATTTATTATTTAAGTATCCATTATGATAAAATCCAATCAGAAAAGAAAATCCTTTCTTTCAATTAGATTATGGAGAGGGTGAAAGGTCAGTCTTGTTGGGATGCTTTTGAATGCAATAGTTTGGTAGGTGTTTAAGTTCTTAATACACTTTTATTTCTTACTTTTTAAAATTTTTTCATCTTTTTTTACTATAACCATTTTGACAACTTTTTCACCAATTTCTTGATAGTCAATTCATTTAATTAGCTATATATTTTCTCTCCATCTTTCTCCTTCTTGTTTGGCATTCTGGGCATTTTTTGGAAGATCTCATTACAAGTTGACTCCCTTAAAAGCACTTGCCACAAGTTTATGGTGCATTGCTTGTCAAATGACACGGACCTTTTCCCGCCCTACTTTCAAGTTTCAAACGATTTCCAAGAAAAAGGCACACTCCTTTTACATTTATTAGAGCCTTTTTGGCGTAAGCACCCTTTACAACTCAATTATCTCTTATAATTACCAAAAGTTCTGTTTGATCAAAGTCGTAATCTTCACTTAGATTATACATCATCTTTAAAATAGGTCAATCATTAAGAGAGGAAACTTGTTTCTACATACAAAGAAGATACTAAATTAAGATGTTAGTGATACATTAAATATATCTTCATTGCGTTTTAATACATCTTTTCATTCTAATTATGAAAATCTAATATAGAAGTGATGAAATATTATTAATAAGACGTAAAGAGTTAAAAATTGCATTTCTTTAAAATTTTATTTTCTTAGACAAGTTAAAGGAAATAACATGAAAGTAAACTTAGATAATGAGTTAACAAGATAAACAAGTCTCCATATTGGTCTTTTGTTAGTGGGATGCAAAAGGCAAATTGATGCATCAAGCAAGTAATTCATTCTAAAGATTAGTACTTACTAAATAATCAAAGGGCATTGAGAATCGTTTTAAAACAAAATAAATGTTGTTGTTATAAGATAGTTTTAAAGAGAACAACCTTTTTAACATAAAATCATAATATAAATTTAAAAAGTGCAAGAAACGTATTAGTCTTAAAACAAAACTCTAACTAGCATTAGTTGTGATACAAGAAGTTGAGAATAACGCAGAGAATGTCTTACATTTGCAACTCATGTTTGTAAATTGTTTCTAAAATAAAATATATGATTTCTTCTCATAAACCCAAATGTAAGAAGAAAATAGATTTTCTTAATAGATATCATCACAACCAATGTAATTCTAAAGTTATATTAAAAAAAGTTATTACAAACTTTGATACTATATAATGATGTTTCTAAAAATAGAACCGGGTTGCTACCTAGATAAATTATTTAGTTGATGTCACTCTGGATAAGACTGGTCACGAACGACTCCATTGATTTGGATTCCACTAAAGGGGATAATTCCAGTAATTTAGATTTCCCTTACCTACATGAATTGACGAGAGAGCGGGAGTCAACGACATGGGTGTATACGTGGCACACGACAAAAGGGAAAGCGAGGGAGCGGGGAAGGTCGAGAAGTAAAATATTAGTACAGATAAGGGCGGGGTCCGAATGCAAACCAGCAAAACCTATGTGGGAGGCACGCAAATAAGAGAAAGTAAAAGTGACATACAGATAAAAGCCACGTCAGCAGACTCAACGGTTGGATATAAAGCACCGTTCGCGTTTTCTGCCCTTTTGCCCTTCCCAATTCCCCATTCACAGTCCCACCTCACTCCCTCTCTCGTCTCTATCCAAACCCATGGACCCCGCGCCGGCGCCGCCGTATACTGCTCCGGCTGTCCCCGACCCCGCCGTGGCTCCCGCCAATGTCTCCACCACCGCTGCGGTCAGCACTGGCGTTGCTTTCGGCCCCGCCAGTGAAGCTCAGAACCATGTAGTTCACGCGGCTAGCCCTACCCCGGGGAACCTTAATCACAGCCATCCGCCGTACTCCGAGGTAGGAATCCGCATCCTATAGTGCGAAAGCGTTGTGTTTGTGGTGATAAAGTGTTTGATTTGGTGTCTTTTTGTGTGTGGGTGGTGGCAGATGATATTCGCCGCTATAACGGCTCTGAAGGAGAAAAACGGGTCGAGCAAGAGGGCCATAGCGAAGTACATAGAGCAGGCGTACACAGGCCTCCCGCCTGCGCACTCGGCTCTGTTGACTCACCATCTCAAGCGGTTGAAGAACAGCGGTCTTCTCATCATGGTCAAGAAATCGTACAAGCTTCCTAGATCTGATGCCTCTGCTGCCGCTCCTCCGCCTGGGCCGCCGAAGATCCCAGGTCAGGGTCGGGGCCGGGGTCGTCCTCCGAAGCCCAAGCCCATTCCGCCCTCCAATCCAGAGGGCAACGCCCAGCCCGTTCTGGTCGCGCTTGGACTTATAGACGACCCTAATGCGCAGCCCGTGGTGGTCAAGAGGAGCCCCGGTCGTCCGCGGAAGAACGGGCCGGTGGGGCAGGGAGGGCCCGTGAAGAGGGGCCAAGGTCGTCCACCTGGAAGCGTGGGAGTGAAGCCTAGATTGACGAAGAAGACTCCGAAGCCCAAGTCGGTTACGGCTGTGTTAAGCCCTAATGGATTGAAGAGAGGCCGCGGGCGCCCTCCGAAGGCCCAGCTCCAGACCATGGTTATTCCTTTCGCTCCCAACAATGTGCCTGTAGTAGCGCCGGTTCCGCATGTGCCAAGGCCTCGGGGCCGGCCCAAGAAGAACGCGGCGGCGCTGGGGGCTGCGCCTGGTGGCGTTGTCGTGGCTCCGACGCCCAGGAAGTCGACTGGAAGGCCCGTGGGCCGTCCCAAGAAGGTAACCCCTCTACTGGATTTGGTTGATCAAATTCTCGTTTTAAAAATGCACCCTTCTTATGGCATTTGATTGGCCATGTTTCTTTATATGAAATTCTAACAACAGGAAGGAAAAGCTTCCACCTTTTGAGCTATTTAGACTCGATTAGTTTTGTGGTGGGCATATTTTGTTTCAAGCTCAAACGTAATTTCCTTTTTTTTTTTTTTTCTGTTTAGGTTTTAGTTAAAGTTATTTTCTTTTTCAGTGGATTTGGTTTCTTCAAAAAAAGGATATTTTTCTTGGTGGGTATGACTGTCGGCGAGAGAGATGGGGTGGGGTTTAGAAGGTGGTATGGGTGCTTTCTAGGAAGAGGTTTGACGAGAGAAATAATGGTGGAAACTGTTTGAAGCCTTGAAAAATGAACAGCTTTAAAAAATAATAGATATAAGGGCTTTAACATTGGTGCTCTGCAATATAGGGTTTGAAGAATGCTACTTTTCCGGAAAAGATAAACCATTTTGTGGGAAATGACAGGTTTTTATTTCAATTATTGATTGAAAACAGTTTGATGGTTCACTAAGTATTCCCAGTATGGCACAATTCCAAAACATTTCTAGAATGTGTTTGGAAAAAGTTTTATGTCGAGACCAAGAGAACCTATGGTGTGATTCGGACACTTAAGTTATATTCTATAAAGAGTGTAACTTTCTGTCTCTTGAGTTGTTTGGAGTAAGTTTTGGTTGTCCCACTTTCATTTTTGGAAATTATGTTTGGAATAGGACTTGAATATTTATTTTGTATATATTTTTATGTTTATTTCTGCGGAATCTGTTGCATTGAGTTCATCTTGACACTGACTTTACCATTTTGAGAAAAAGAATGCAGCATTGGCCCTGCCGGCGGCACCAGAAATGCAACCGATGGCCTATGTAGATCTGAAGAGGAAACTTGAGTATATTGTAAGTGGAAGCATTCTTATTGCTCCAGTTGTATGGTACTACCTAATGAACTTGTTAATTATTCTGTTACTATGTCATCTGCAGCAATCTAAAGTCAAGGAAGTTGTTGATGTATTGAAGCCTCAGATGACCAGCGAAAGCTCTGTCAGTGTGTTGGCAGCAATCCAAGAACTTGAAGGGCTTGTGACAATGGACATATTTTCTGCACCATTACAAGTTGAATCCCAACAGCCGCAACATCCTTTGCCCCACCAGCCGCCACAGACTTTCCCCCAACAGCTGCAACAGAGTCTGCTTCAACAGCTGCAACAGCCACCACAGCCGCAGCAGCCCTTACCGACGCAACAGTCCTTGCCCCTGAACTAGTAAGAATTCTGTGAAAATCATGACACTGTTTGCTAGGACCAAGATTGAGCCTGTGAGGATTCAATAAGCTGTCTTTTTTTAAGGGTTCTAATATAGGACAAGAGGGAAATCATCTGTAAAGGGAATAGGAAGTAGCAAATCTAATTTGTCATTGATGGTGAGATGTACCATGTCCATGAAGTCTGTTGTTTATTTAACTTAAGAACAACCATGACGCTCTCTTTCTTTCGCTTTTTTGTTTTCTTCTTTTTTCTCTATTTGGGTTTTCTGGTAAGACATGCCTTTTTCCTGTGCCGCAACTTTATTTGGTCCCCCCCCCCCAAAAAGAGAAAGTTCTTTGAGCAATTGTTTGCCATGATAGCCATGTTTGTTTGCTTTATGATGTTGCCTTTATGTGTTTACATAACTATTCTGCTTTTAGATACTCTTATTTCGGCTTGAGTTCACTTGTTTCATAAGCTGTACTTGTGACATTTTCTTCCGATTTTGGAGTTGCCTTGTTTTGAAGTAAGCTCTATACTCGGTCATATCCAAGCCACTTTCATTTCATTTCATTTCATTTTCTTTTGGATGCACATCATTGCCATTCAAACTTTGGTGAGTGCTATTAAACCCTCGTGAAAGGGGAAAGTCTGCTCTGAATTTAGAAAAATCGCGTTACTTTATTAAAACTATCTCGGGCTCAATGCCCACCACTCAAATATTTTAGAAAGTCTGTTTCCACTTATAAAAAGTATAATGTACAATTCAATAGATGATGTTAGATGCATATTGAATGTGGGGGAGTACCTTTTTTTGGGGTATCTAATCCACAAATGAATGAGAATGAGTGTGTAAGTCGAGAAATTTGATCTACAATTATGTTAAAAGCTTAATTTTTTCTATAAAATTAGTTTGTAAGGAAGAATAATGGCTTCAACTAAGTACTTTAGAGGCGGGTTATGACGGAAAATGCTTTTCAAAGCGTAGATCAAATGTACGGTTTCAAGACTAAAAATATTATATTGAACTCAAACAGCAATGGTGGACGCTAAGTCGAGGTCGACATGGATCTCAACATGTTTTGTTCCCTCGTGAAAACCATCATAATGGCTGTTTGTACGGCTGTGTGAAATTTTCACGACAGATGGAAGTGGATGTAGGATGAGAAATGCCGAGGATTTGAAAAGAAGGTGGAAAGAGTTACTTTCCATTAAGCTTTTAGAAGAGATGAGGGTACTTTCCTATGTAAGAAATTGATGGGAAAAGGATCTTGGTTCATGGTGGAGAGAAAAGGGAATAAAGGATTTCATTATCTTAGATCGATAGGAGGAATAATAAGTTCGTGGAGTGCTACTATTAATAAGGATAGACGAGGTTACTTTTCAATTTGCCAACCTAATCAACACAAGTAGTGGGAAGTCTCTAGCTCTTTAAATATGCACAACAATTAAACGTCGGGGATTTTATGTGATTTTGGTCAAATAATTTTATTCTCTATTGGGGGTTTTCTTTTACAAATAAGTTACAAGAATTGTGATGATTTACCAAATAATATAGTGTGTATTACTATAATCAACTTGGGATAAATTATAATTGACAACATTGGCATTGGGTTCTTTAAGAGACCATTAAAAAATTCTTCTCTTGTTCTCTCATGAGACTGGGAGAAATATGGCATCTAAACCTAACACCATTTTTTATCTTTTAATACTTTCACCTTAATTCATACATTTGAGTATTAAACTTCAAATCTCTTAGTTTTAAACATTACTTGCTTTTAATTGAGCCAAACATTTGTTAATAAACCTAATATACCATAACTCACAAAATTATTACTTTTGCCATTACTTCTAATTCTAACACTATAATTAACATTTTTCAATCAAACCCAAGTAGAGGAAAGTCATAAGTTTTTCAAAGTTAAAACCTAACACTCCTTTATGTTTCTTCACGGATTGGAAAGGTGACAACAGGAAAAGCACATCAGAGCTAGCTAATAGCTGACACTTGTGTGCTATGGACACTTGATGAAAAACACAGCCACTGGTTGGGTTTAGGAGTAGGCGGAGCAGCCATGGAGGGAGCACAGCAAAAGTTGCAGCACTGACAGCGACCGGCTAAGTTCAACAACAATCTCTTAAATAATGGACTGCAGCCATGGCTGCAATTTGCTGGATTTCTAAGCAAGAAGTTAAGTCTATCCATCGCCTGTTGCGTGATTTTAACTCTTTTTACTTACAAAACTTTAGCTGATTGCTTCTTCCAGTAATCTCAGGAGACATCTTTTATTTTACATCACATCTTTCCCCATTTTTATAGTCTGGATATGCTCCCAAGTCAGCGCACTCTTTTGTTCCAATAAAGACAAGAGGAATCTCTTTTATCTTTTTACCATCTGATGTAAAAAGATATAGCTTTTTTATTCCATTCGTTGCTTTTCCCCATAAAGGTGTAAAAGAATTTGAACTGGTTACTATTTTCTTCCCAGTTCAAGGACAAAGCCTTGATTCTCCTTCTTTTTTAACTTATTTTTTAAATAGAAGTTCATGGATGATCAGTTTTTATAGAAAATATTTAAACATACCTTAACTTCTCCGTTGTTTAGATTTCAAGACTTAAAATTTCAAGTTTTGACATTAATTTCTTCAAATCCTTTTATGTTACAAAATGGGCAGTAAGGATTGGAAAAAAAGGAAAGAAAAGGAAGAAAAGTTAATAAGCAGTAGGAACTGTTTTCTATTGAATTTGTAACATAAAATAATCTATAATGCCTACTCCTATATATATACATATATAAACTTGTATAAATATGAATTTGTGTTTATATTATAATGGGTCCTATCAATTCTTCAATTAAATTTTAGATTAGATAATAGGTATTTTAATATGGTTTAAGAAATATGATCCTTCTTGACATCTTTATTATTTTTTATTTATTTGAATATACTGATTGTCTAAGTAATACGATGTCACAATAATTTGATAATTTAACTATCATAGTGAGAGTACATGTTAAGATATAAATAATGAGTCATACATTATTAAATAAAATATATGGATTCAGACTCATATGATAATGAGTTTCATTAATTATTGAATTGGATTTTAGATTGAATAATACATGTAGTGGCCAAATTTTAAAAAGAATTATTTATATATTGTCTTCATTATTAGTTAGTGGTATTCTCGCTATCAATTAACATGTTTGTATCTCCTTTTCAAGGTGATTTTAGGAATAAACAATTTCTCAGTTAAAAAATGGATGGAAAAATCCCGACTCAAAACTCAATGCTAACTAAAAAATTGAGATA
Organism: Casuarina equisetifolia; assembly: GCA_028551475.1. NCBI lineage: Eukaryota > Viridiplantae > Streptophyta > Magnoliopsida > Fagales > Casuarinaceae > Casuarina > Casuarina equisetifolia. Next base: position 31,967,735 of record CM052356.1, on the reverse strand, counting down.
TTCAAACCCTAATAATCCAAAGCACAAACCGTGGGTCACCCCTTCTTTTACATTTAACTAAAATAAAAATAAATAAAAATAAAAAATAAAAAATAAAAAATTGTCGTGGCCTATTCGTCATCCACAAACAAGACGTTCTCGCCCACGCGCTGGGCACTGTCCAATGAGAATCCCGGCAACCCTGCTTTTACTTCCCTATATGGTGGTGGCCCCCACACGGCAGACCAATCAAATTGCTTTTTCTTCAATGGGCTTTTTTATGGTTTTGGACGTCGCGAAGCGCGTGGCCAGCAAGATGCCCCCGGGACTGCTCAACGTTATAAATTAAGAAAGCAAAGGGCTTTCCGACAACCAAAGCCGCCCAACAAACTCCGGAGGCTGACGTTTTCAGCTTCATTAAATTTATGTTATTCTGGTTTTCCACGATATGAATAAACAAATGTAGATCTTGTCGCGCTGCTATGTGGATTAAATGGGGCTTGCCCTTTGGTTTGGCCCTCAATCCAAATCTTGGGTCAGAACTATTCAGTATAATTTTTTTTTAAAAAAATATTAGGAAATATTTGTATGCAAGTATAAGGGTTTTTCATAAATAAAAAAATATGAAATAAATTTTAAATAAAAATAATCTTTAACTTTTCAATAATTTTTTATATCAATCTTTAGGCATTTTAATTCAATAATAGAGTTCAGATTTAATATAGTTTACCATCTACACATCGTAAGCCTAATAACACTTAGTGAGTGAAAAATGTATGTACGATGAGTCTCTTATTGGAAAAAAAAAATCATAAGACATAGTTTAAATAAAAGAAGAACTCTCTAATATTGTTTTTAGGTGAAGAATGTAAGGTATTTGTTATTTTTTAGCTAGCATATGAAAATAAGGAAGATCTAGTTTATGAGTAATGATTATGAGCATTAAGAAAAATTATAGGAACTAAATCAACAAATTTTGAGATGTTCCATTTGATTCTAGCTTTGGATACCATGATTGTCACACAAGTAGTGAATGTCTAACTAATATTATTATTCACTATATTTTCTTTTCCATTTGATGATATTGAAGCTAGACATAAATTGTCTTACATCATCAATATCTTAATCTATAATTTTTTTTTATAAGTTCAAGTGTCTCTCTCCTTATAATTAGTTTGAAGTTGAAAGTTGAGCCCTTTATAATATGGCATTAGAATAGGTGTTTAAAGTGTGTTTTCTATTTAGTCATGAATTAAGTTTATATTAAAATTTAGATATGTATTTTATGTTGTTAATATACTAACCTATTATATTCTTCATGTGTAGAGATATTCTCAATTTTGACAATTATGATATTAAAACTTATATTCAAGTCCATCATCTCATCAGAACTTCGCCGCATTCATCTTCGTCTTGTTGCTTTTGCTTTACCTCATACTTGTAGATTGGAGCACGCTTGCTGCCACAAAACGTGTCAAAGCTTTTTATTTTTGGAACTTTCATAGGTAAATCTCAAGTTTTGTGGCTAACCTATTCTAATGTTATAAAATTTGACCAATATTGATTTTTTTTCCTTCTAATTTTGACGAGCATATCATGCATAGATGCATAAATGTGTAACAAAAACAAAAAAGGATTGATATGACCCATGATCTCCAATAAATTCCCAAGATAGATGTAGTTGCACGTATTCCAAGACAAAGCAATAATCCACTACACAAATGGGTGAGATGGTGTTGTACATCATTAACCATCATCATGAAATAGTATATGAAATTGGTGAGAGTGGTTCCCAACGTGTACATAATTCATCCAATTTTTCATTTTCTGGTTCATTCATTCGTCACAAGGCATGGGTGCTCCAACTTTCGTTAATGCCAATGAAAGGTTGACTTCTTTTCCTTGAAAACTTATCCAATTGGTCTATTGATTTGTTTCTAAGCAATCTTGGATTATTCTCATTTCCTTTCCCTAAGGCTGTGTGATTCCCATCTTAAACATGATCATCCTTGATTCCCATTTCCAAAACACCTTAAATTACCATTTTCGAGTTGCTTTTTACATGATTTTGAAGATAAGTAGGGTTAAAGAATGACTAGTCATCAATCATTTTCTTATTATGGTTTATGATATAACAAATCGAAACACTGGTTTATGTATAATCTTAGAAAACCCAAAAAAAGAAAAAAAAATCAGGCACCAAACTAGCAAATATAAAATAAAAGATGCATTTAATTATTGGAGAGTGATCTTGACCAAAGATATCATGAATTTGTTTATAAAAAAGGTGGTCATGCATTACATCAGCTGAAAAGACACACCAATGAAGATTCTGTCTTCTGGGCTGTTTGTATTAATAGAAAAAGAAAAAAAAGGAAAAAAAAGAGAGAGAAGAGAATAGAAATCCTTTGATAATTTGCTTACTCTTGCTTTCTACGAGCAATCTGGAGGAAGAAGTCCATGGAAACCAAGCTTTGACCCCACAGTCTCTTTTCTGAATCATCAGGTTAGAAGGATAGAGATTAAAGCTTTGTTTATGCAGCCCATCATCTTTTGTGATTCTCATTTTCCTTATGTGTAGAATTGTGAGTATATTGTTTCCTTGTGACGTCCACGAGGATCAGGTCAAAGCATGACGGAAGGAGGGTTGGTCTGATCAATGAAGGACACAAGAAGGCTTATCTGATTTTACTTGCTCCCACCCTTAAATCACTTTTTTCATGTCAGCGGAATTTGGGATAAGCTAATTTTTACATTCACGTGGTAATAAATAGTTTACTAAAAGATTTTCAATGTCCAACCTAAAAACTAGGTCATATGTTAATAGAACACTTTTTATATTAAATAATATTAATTAATTTATTTATTTTTTTAATGTATAATTTTCTATTTTAACACTTTCATGTACACTAGACATCTTTTAAGTTTAGGGATTGATGGGGTGCAATGGGTGTTCTTTGCATATGAAACATATTTTTAAAAGTAACAATTTCTAAACAATTTGAAATACTTATAATCTCAAACACATATACAAATAGAATCAAAAGTAAAGAGACACATAAGATTTACACAGTTTGAGATGATTTTATTGTATTTATAACACTAAGAAGCAATTATTTCAATAAAGTGAAAGAGTAATCATAATATATTTAGAAGATTTTTATTTATTTATTTTTTAAGTATACGACTCTCATTTTACAGGGTTTAGAAAAAATGATCAATCCTTTCACTAAACTCTCATTTTATACTCATTGTATTAACACTTTGTTTGATTTTCTCATATTTTTTGTTTTACATTAGCAATTAAGGCAAATCTAATAAGATATTATTAGAAAAACCTATTAACTACTTACAACATGTATATGATAGTTAGTTTATATATTTATCCTTATAAATTTTTACTTCAAATATTTAACAAGTTAAATGAAAGTTGTCATAATAACTTGATTTCTCATCCTTTCATGACTAAGAAACATACGAAACTAAATAGAAAAAAGAAGATACCCGGTGAAGCATCTTCGGCAAAAGTACATGTTAGTTGTTTCGGGAAAAGCATTTTTAGCATATTCCCAAATACAGACGACAGAGGGAAACCCCTTTCCAATTGCCAAAACGGGTCAAATCAATCTCCTCAAGCAACAACATCCCCATCCTACAAATGCCCAAACAAGGCTTTCGAATCAAGGAAACGATGAAAAAAAAGGAAATAGCGAATGGTCAAATACATGATACATCTCTACTTTTCTAATCCTAATTATAGGCCCTTTGTACCAACCTCTTAAGACTCAATTTTTTCTTTTAAAAAATTCAAGCAAATATATGATAGGTTGAGAAGGTTTCAATCATCACTATCGCTTAGGGAAGCACAAATTATTGCCATTATAAAAAGGAAAAAAAAAGAGTAGGTACTAGAGGTTGAGAAGGCTTCCTATGATACGTGTTAATGAGGGCATCACAACAAGACAAAAGGAAAAAGTCAATCTATTCACATTCCTTTTATCCTTATCGACACCTTTCCTTCTTTAATTTGGATAAAGAGGAAAATTTTGACCTTTAATCTAAAATGGTTTTAAGGATTCAAGAATTTCGTGAAACATGTTTGTAATCATTTTAAGTGAACACGAACGTTTGAGGTTTGAAAAGATGTCTCTTATAAAAATAAATAATAAAATAATAAATAATAAATCAGTCGTTTTCATGTAGGTGGAAGGCTTCGTGTTTCCATATGCAAATGCGATAGGTCCAATTAATCCAACCAATGGTCAACAATAAAGTAACATTAATTGTAACCTTTTTTTTTTTTTTTTTCTCTCTCTTTTTTCTTTCCCCACACTTTCTTCTTGAACTCTTGAATTCTTGACCCAACCCTCCCCCTTTAGAAGCAATAAAAGATAAGCACATCTCTTTACTATTTTTGTTCAAAAGATACTCCTATTGAATTAATCCTAGTTATGACTTTTGACATATTATTTTTATCACGGTTTGAAACTTCCTTTTAGCATGATTTTTTGATTATACAAAAGTCTTTGATGTCTACTTTTATATTAAAGAGAAGCAATTTTACATTACTTTTAACACACATTTTGAAATCAAGATAAGTAGCCAATTTTAATCTAGACTCTACTGTCATGTTAAACATATATTTCTATTTTAAAACTGTCTTACATAAGAAAGCATACTAAAAGACGGGAGGGATGTTGGGGCTTTTATGCATCCTTTCCTTTCGAAATTCATGGCATTTCCAATTGTTTTAGTTAGCTAAGGAAACAAACCTTCTTCTTTTACGGGGAAAAAGCGTACTTTCCACTGTTGAATTGAACGGAAGTGGTTCTTACTTCTTTTACGTGAATTTCTCAGAAAGCAGAGAGATATAGGCCGAGTGGACAGCAAAAAATGGGCGTGAGCAGCTGTCCGGAAAAATGGATTTTGGAGGTGAAAGACAAATGTAAAACCCTTGAGAGTTGCAGCAGAGAAGATTTTGTCGTGTTCTTGGGGGTGAGAGGCATTAATGAGATGGTAAAAAGGTGGAATTTTTGCTTGAAATAGCAAAAGTTTGAGTAGGAAAGAATGAATTATGCAAGTTGCTCATTTAATATTCCGTTTCTGTGCAATTCGGCCACTGCTGTGTCCAACCGATGGCATCACACTTGGATTTTGCGAGTCCAGAGCTTAGAGAGAGAAGCAGTTGGTTGTGTTTCGCACCAGTTTAACCTTTTTGTTGGGACCGTGAAATCCTTCGGCGTCTCAACTCAAGTGGGTCATTATTTTCTATGAGGTCCTACTCTCCCACTTGCTGGTCTTCGCTGTCTCTGCCTGTGTTACCTGCCTCCTTTTCAAACTTCCTCAAGAGACGCTTCTCTCTTTTCCATGTACTCTTTCTTCTTCAAAATCAAGTAAGATCCAGTTTTCTCAATCTGGGGATTTGTCTATTCTTGTTATTCTGCCTCTTGAAGTTGGTGACTAGATCAAAGTGTTGATATTGGTATGGTTTCTGTCTCTGCGTTCTTTGTTTGATGCTTCTTTCTGTATTGTCTTCAAGACTTGGTCTTTGCCGTTCTGGGACAAGTTGGGTGTTATGCTTTCAATTCAACCATCTGGGTCGTCCTGGTATTGTGCCAGCTTTACTCCGTGTTGCTTGTGATGGTTGCTGTGGCTTTTGGGTTTAAGAGGTTGGTTCGGGTTCGCTTGTGGGGTGTAAGGTATGGTGGAGAAGGGCCTTTCTGGATTGCCTTGAACTTTGCGCTTGTGGAGGAATAAAGGTTCTGATTTCATGCTTGGGCCACGACAATGGAGAGGTTTATGGCCAGACTTTTATTTCTTTAGCATTTCCAACATTAGAATAGCGAAATACTATGAAGAACTTCCTTAAGAAGCTTCATATCATGTCCAATCAATCAGAAGACGCAGAAGGGTCTACTTCATCAAAAGCCAGTAAACCCAGCGAAGGTTTGTTCTCTGATAGGCTTCTGCACTCTCGTTCCCATCATAATTCTGAGCAGAAACCCCTCCCGGGACTTTCGGGACTTTCGGGTTGGTTGAATTCAGTTACTCATAAACGTAGCCCCAGTCCACCATCGTCTTCGAATGTGGCAAGAGGGGAGAAAATGGAACCCTCTGATTCGGCTAGTACTAGTGGTATGGATGTAGTTATGGACGCGGCTAGACGGGATTCAGGCTCAAGTAACCCAAGGGACCCTGATATAGAGGAAGAGTATCAGATACAGCTGGCTCTGGAGTTGAGTGCCAAGGAAGATCCTGAGGCAGTCCAGATTGAGGCTGTAAAGCAGATCAGTTTGGGCTCTTGTGCCGTTGATAATACTCCAGCCGAAGTGATTGCCTATCGATACTGGGTAAGTTTGTCCGTTTGTTTGCGTAAGGATTTCAGTTTGGAGGAGTTTTTGTTAGTCATAATTCACGTGATCACAACCTAAATGTCAGAATTTGCTGGGGCACATACGCCTATAATCCAGTCACGAGTTATGTAATTGTATCTATTTTTTGTGCTACAGTCCACTCATCGTAATATATAAATGGATACCCGGGAAATATGCGGATAAAACAACTTTGGCTCTGTTTCTAATAAGAAATGCATATGATGCTTCTTGTAGTTAGAAAATTCTTGTTCATGAATTGGATCGTACTTCATCTAATAATATTTTTAAACTCGAGACTGGAGGAGCTCTTGAAGAAAATAGAAAAAGACTTGTGGGAAGGTTTTAATAGCACCCTCATAGCTCTTGTGATCCTTATTACCTCTGTTAATCCTATTACCTCTGCGGCAATTCAGCAACATCAACCAAATTGATCTTAGTCACATTCTCATGTTGCAAGTGTTGAGAGTTAACATCGAAGCAACTCCACAAGACAGAATGTTAGCTCTGGCAGAAGAATGTGGGCAGAACTATTTATTTAGAAAAATATATCTAGTAGGTTGACTTCTACTACTTGGTTAGCTGGATGTTTGGGATGTCATTGTGCTTCTTGGTGGCCATTTTCAGCATTTAAGGTGTAAAAACTGTAACATACTCTTTGTCTACATTTTATGCTTCAATCGTATATTGTCATGAATGTCTTGTTTTCTGGATCACATAATTTTTCGTTTTTGTTACTGTAGTTTCATGCTTAGATTTGGTGGTCTCTTGTTTTCTAATTGCAATTGAAGTTGATGACTTGCTGAAATGTGGAAATCTATGTATCACCACTCTTTATACTGCTATTACACTGTCAATGGAAAGCAACCTGCAAGTAGTCGTGCATCTCACATCGTGCTTTATTTCACAGTTGAAAAGTAACGTCACTATGATAGCTTGACTTCTTTGTGTCTCTGAGTATCTTTTTGGCAAAAGCATACTTACTAAAAGGACAATTATCCTTTGCTTACTAGGTCATATTTCAGCATAACATTCATGGGGGAAAGTGAAGCATACAGTATTATACAAGATTTTCTGACTGCTTGATATACTGAGCAGGATCACTTCTGTTTAACTTTATTCTCAATATTTGTCATAAGTTTATTCCTTTCTAACCTATCTCATATCTTAGATTTGTCCATGCTTCACAGAATTACAATTCTCTTAGCTATGATGACAAGATCTTGGATGGTTTCTATGACCTCTATGGAGTTATGACTGAGTCAACCTCAGAAAGAATGCCTTCCCTTGTTGATTTGCAAGGAACGCCAGTGGCAGACAGAGTCACCTGGGAAGCAGTTTTAGTCAATAGGGCCGCTGATGCTAATTTGTTGAAACTTGAGCAGAAGGCTCTAGAGCTGGCTGTTGAATCAAGGTCCAATTCTCTAGTTTTTGTAGGTAGTGATTTGGTGCGAAAGCTTGCTATTTTAGTTGCTGACTATATGGGTGGACCAGTTGGGGATCCTGAAAGCATGTCAAGAGCATGGAAAAGTCTCAGTTACAGTTTGAAAGCAACAATTGGTAGCATGGTTTTGCCCCTTGGTTCTCTGACAATTGGATTGGCTCGTCACCGTGCATTGTTGTTCAAGGTATGTGCCTGAATTTCTTTGTTTTGTTTTTTGTTTTGTTTTTTTTTCTAAAGCCTGATTTGCAATGGTACTGCACTTTTAGTGCTAAATGGGGGAGCCTTCGAGTCCCACATTTGAATCCTGTTCATTTTTTTGACAAAAGTATCTCTGCAAGAACCTCAGTTTTGGTTTCCCTCTTCTGTACTTGCTGATAAGTTAATCATACCGTTCTCATTGCTGTCTTGATCTGATTTACGTTGGACACTTGTTATAGTTGGGCAAAAGGAGTTTTGTTTGTTAAAGGAGTGGTGGATGTCGGATTGGAAATGCCAGAAAAGATAATTTGAGAAACAATTCAGCGGAAGTGTAAGGAATAGTGATTGTATTATCACATTCTTCAATTATACACTCGCTATTTTGTTCTATTTTTGTGCACTTCAGAGATGTGGAGGCTCCGGTGTTTTGGAGGCCGTCTTATGAGATCTAAAGGCTAAAGTGTTAGAGCACTTCCAGAGTTTTTTAATTTTTTGATTTGTGTGCAGAGGCGTAAGAATTAATTACTGTTGTCTCAAATAAGGAGTAATTTCCCGGACATACAGCACTTTCTCATTGTTGCAAGTTTACTCTCAACTTTGCATGTAGCTGAGTTACAACTATTCTAGGCCATCAACTATCCTCCTAAGGTGGAGCATGACAAAGTTCATGATCATTAACTTTATCTTTAGAATGATCAAGTGTGTCAATTGTGAGCTCTTTTGCTGTGTGAAACCTTTGGTTGCAACCATATTACATGATTGACTATCATAGGTGGACACTTGCTAGTTTTTCTATTCTATTGATAAGTCTCTACAAAGCTCTCAATCAGATTTGTTTTGGTAATCACTAGAAAAACATTATTATTCACGGTATACTTGTAGAGAATCAGTTCCTTTTTTAGAGATACTTGTAAATGAATTGTGGTAGAGATGCTTCGGGGCAACAATTATCATAAGTGATATTGTGTACTATCATCTGTGCGCAACATAATTTATTAATTTTATTTAATCTTGTTTTAAAATAATATAAGATTGTTAGAAAGGCATCTTAGACTGAAGCATCTTTTTATTTGCCTTGTATGATACTATTAGTTTTTATCTCTCGACCAGACATGGTATTTCGCTTTCACACCTGGATAAAAAAATTGTTCTTGAGTAGTTATTTTTCTCACTTCTAGTGAAATTTAAAGCACCTCCTTTACACTTTTATAGTGGTGAATGTTTGATGGCACATCTTAGGACAGCAGTGTCCAGTATACCCTCTTATATGTTGGAATTTGAGTGGTCTGATATCTTGTAGAGAACTATAATGTGAAGGTTAGTTGCCACCTCCACACTAACCGTTCTTGATGACTGCATTGTGATAAGTACCCGGCTAATGATGTTATTGAGGTGTTCTGTAGGTATATTTGTTAGAAGATGCTCTGTCCTGTGAGTCAATTATCTTCTAGATTTTTTTTTTTCCTGGTTTTCTTTTGACAGTTTGACCATAGAGCAGTCAGAATCAACAGCTTCCTCATTCTTCTTAGGTTAATTGATTCTTTTGCATTATATGGCTATGTTCTTAATCAGATCTTATTTTGTGAGTCCTCCTTCTAGTGAGGAATCCTGGTCTTCCACTGGTCGCTCTTTTCTACAAACTTCTGTATGTTCATGCAGGTTTTGGCTGATAGTGTGGGGTTCCCATGCCGATTGGTGAAGGGACAACAATACACAGGTTCCGATGCTGTGGCAATGAACTTTGTAAAGATTGATGATGGAAGGTAATTATAAATTTTGTTTTGCAACACGGTCAGGTCAGCTGCATGATTCAGGGTTTAGTTATCTATTCTGTTTCCTGAAACATGTGTTTTCTTAGTGTATACGATGTTAAATTTTTAGCACGTGATGTTCTTATGTCATTCATCCAGAATCTAATTCAGTGGTAATATTTGGTGTCTTAGGATTGCATTTACATATGGTACATATCTTCTTTCATCATTGCCAAATGTTGTTGAAATTGATCTCAGGCAGAAAATTGCATCATTAATATTGAATCTTTTTATTTTATTTTACTTTATCTTAAAAAAGATTCAGTTGTAAAGTGTTATTTGTTTTAAGATGTGGATAATGTGAATTTCAGGGAGTATATCATTGACCTAATGGCAGATCCTGGTACACTTATTCCATCTGATGCAGCTGGGTCACACATAGAATATGATGGATCATTCTTTTCTGCCAGTCCTTTGTCTAGAGATATTGACTCCTCTCATATGGCCTCTTCAAGCAGTGGGGTCGGAAGCTCATTTGAAGACCACTCAGACTTTGGGATATCGGACAAGAGGTCTAGGATCAGCAATTTAGCTGCTTTGGGAAAAGAAGGCGATGACAGAGGTGACTTCAGTCCAGCAAATATTCCCAGGCCTTCTAAAAGTGATGAAGAGCACAAGTCATCCTTGGATGACTTTAGAAATCCCTCCTATATAGAGAAGGTGCCGGTGTGGGATCCCCCTGGTAGGCCTAATTATCCATACGTGCATGCAAGATCTCCTTCCTGGACTGAAGGTATTAGCTCCCCTGCTGTACGTAGGATGAAGGTGAAAGATGTTTCACAATACATGATTAATGCTGCCAAGGAGAATCCTCAATTAGCTCAAAAACTTCATGATGTCCTACTTGAGAGTGGTGTTGTTGCTCCACCAAACTTGTTTAGTGAAATTTATCCTGAGCAGGTGGATATGTCTGTTGTTGAAACCAAGACCCCAGCTGATAATAAGGATGAAAATAAGGATGGGATTGGAAACCAGGAACTCAAAGGACAAGATGGTGTTCATCCTCCTCGATTTTTGCCTCCTTTGCCTCCCCACAGGGTGCACTCCAAAGCGGGGGAGGATTTAGGGATTCACTTCCTGCATGATACAGGGGAAGTAGCTAGACAGGCCATCTCATCACAGTTCGAAGTAACTTCTGCAAAATATGCAAAAAACGTACCTGTTGCAGCTGCCGCAGCTGCTGCTGCAGCTGTTGTTGCATCTTCAATGGTAGTTGCTGTAGCAAAGTCAAGTAATGAATCTAATCTTGAACTTCCTGTAGCAGCAGCTGCCACAGCTACTGCTGCAGCTGTTGTTGCAACCACTGCAGCTGTCAGTAAACAGTATGAGCAAGGTTCAAAAAGTGATGGAGATACAGATGGTGCTGGATATGAGCCACGGGGTAGTGGTGATCGGCAGCATGATGCTTCTGGAACTTTTTCAGAAGGGGAGAGAATATCAGATAGATCGGCAGGTAATGACAGCACAAAATCTGATGTCACACTTGATGAAGTTGCAGAATGTGAGATTCCTTTGGAGGAGATCACCTTGGGTGAGCGTATCGGACTTGGTATTTACCACTGCATTCTGCTATCTAGTTCATACACTTCTTGTTATGTAAGGTAGTACTTGAGTTTGCTTTTCACTTGTGTAATTTCATCCTTTTGGCTTGTCCTCTTTTCTGCAGGATCATATGGGGAGGTATATCGAGGAGACTGGCATGGAACTGTAAGTTTTCTCATGCCGACCTGAATGGTTGTGATGTATCTTTTGTTATTTTGGTCTCCGCTATGTATGTAGTCCTTGCCTTTTGACTTGGTTTGACAGATGTTAAATATCACGTGCTGCAAATGTATATGTTTGGGTTAGAAAGAAACTGTGTTGCTCGTAGGTACCTTTCAAAATGTGTGAATGGATCACACATTAAAATTTGAGACAAAGTTGCAGCTGGAAATATCTTAGATGTGATTAGAGGAGTTTGCAGACAACGGAAGCCATGTATGGTGTCTCTTTGATATGTTCTTTATGGTTTCCTATGATCAGTATTGGTGGTAAAGGTTCCTTCTACAGAAGTTGACAATAAGGGAAACCAGTGTACAATAAATTGCACCAGACAGATAAATTAAGCATATAAATAACTTGAATGGGAGTGATTATATGTAATTGACATTAGAGCACCAGAAATTCTTTCTTCAAAGGTTTTATAAACACATAATGGTAAGAAGAATATGAAAATAGAAATATGTACTCAAATTTTAGGAAATTCCTTTTTTTTTTTGTTGGTTCTGAGGGAAGTTTATTTTGCTGAATTTTTTTAGAGTTGAAATTTGGCTTAAAACCCATGAGTATTGTGTTCTGCATACTTAGTAAAACGACCAGAAAGTACTGATACCGACTCTAAATAGCAGTGTGTACTTTTAAGACTCTGCCAATTGTTGTTTCTTGTTTGTTGAAGCCGAAAACCAAAAGCGTGTTTTTGCAAGTCTTCTTCCTCTGTTGGTTGGTTTTGCACTTGAAGCTGAAAACTCCAACAGGGTGTTGTATAAGCCCAAAATGCTTGAAAAATTAACATTATCTGATGCCATTAAGGACCTTTTTCATGCATTAAGCTCAGCTGTGCTTGTAATGAGCTTCCTTTAAATGTTCCCTTGAACAGACTCCGTACTAGGAGATGTTAACTTGAGAGCTTTATGTCTGCTTTAATTAGCAGATGATGTTTGGCTATGGATTCATCAATATGATGACTGCACTTCCTTCTTTGATTTCCTATAGTATTTGTTTATCTGAGTTGTCTCTAGAAGGTTTATTCCTCATTGAATAATTTAAGGTGTTCTTATACCCTGTCTACTGGCTTGATTCCTGAGGCGTTATCACCCTTTGGGAATGTTTCTTTCCATTTATAGTTTGGATTTAATAATTTTCTATAAATTTACTCTGTTTATTAGGAAGTCGCTGTGAAGAAGTTTCTAAACCAAGATATCTCTGGTGAATCACTTGAAGAATTCAAAAGTGAGGTACAATTTGCCTGCCCCTTTCTTTTCCTCTTTCTTTCTTTCTGTCAATGCATTACTAATTACCACAAGAGCTTAGGAAACCTTTTACATTTGTCTCCAACAATCCTTCTTATTTGATGTTCCAACTCAGAATATTAAATCATGTGGAAGTTAACGGGATTTGGACATAGCTCTAAATTTTTGACATCATGATGAATAACCAATTGATCAAAAATCCATTAGCGAGTTATTTCAAATGTTAGACTTCATTATTGAGGGGCAATTTGACCCACATGTTAAGGGAAATATAAATGATAAGGAATACTTAAACAATTATACCTTCGTATGCAGACCATTTACATGTGTTTAAATAAAAAAATATCACCTCTCTTTTGTTTACACCTCACTACCACTTCTTCCACAATCTAATTTTTGTCTCATTCCCACTTCAATATTTAACTTTGCTACCTATTGCTGTTGATGGTATCTCTTTGTGAAGGATTATTTTTGAACCATTTTTTCTACTTGTGGTTTGAATTGCAAGGTTCGGATAATGAAAAGACTTAGGCATCCAAATGTTGTTCTCTTCATGGGAGCTGTAACACGTGCCCAAAATCTTTCAATTATCACTGAATTTCTTCCCAGGTATGTAAACAATCTATCTATAATTATTTCAAGTATGCTATACTTTTTCAAATGTGGTTCAGGAATTTTCCCTTTTCTTGTTTTTCTGATTGATTAATGTTTCTTCTCTACTTGGATTTACATGAAATTGATAGATACACCTGCAAATAGCCAATAAGAGGCATCAAAAGTGGTCCTTTAGAAATTATTGATTGACATATGAATACTGTCCTAAACAAACTTTCTTATATCTTTTCTTGACCTTATTTTCAGCTACTTCTCGATTGGGAATTCTTCTTAAGATGTATTGTTATATTGTTATTGTTGCTGCTCTTTCATCTTTGCTTTACCAAAGTCAGAGAAAATAAAGAAGAGAAAGACGGTATATGTTTTGATAAATAACAAAATTTATGATCAAAGAGACTTGTAAGTACACAGAATGCTTTATAGGAATATTGTCTGAAGAAAAAAAGGGAAGTGGCTTACAACAGATATCCAGTCATACATTGTTCCCAGAAATAAGACTTGACCAAGACAGTGGGATCCTTATGAATTAAGAAAATATGGCTGATCAAGTTATGCTCTACCAAATTTTCCATTTTGGTCAGAGCTGAGGACTTACTCTGCCACTGTGATTCTTCTCAATTGACAGCTCCCGCTGCCAGTTTTTTTTTTCTGTTTGATAAGTTATTTCTCACGTTTCATTAGTCATGTCAATTGGAATGCTATGTCGATTATGTCAATTGCAACGCTAATGGTATTTATGTTAATTCAAATGCTAATGCATTAGATCATTGTTTTTTTCTTTGCAGAGGTAGTTTGTATAGGCTGATTCACCGGCCTAACAATCAGTTAGATGGAAGAAGGCGGTTGAGGATGGCCCTTGATGCTGTATGATTCTTTCATTCTTGCCCTTCTTTCCACTTTCAGTGTGCAACTTGATATAATTTTTCACTTCACAGGAGATAATTGATCTTTTTGAATAATCGAACTTTCAGGCTAGGGGGATGAATTATTTGCACAACTGCTCTCCTGTAATAGTTCATCGAGATTTGAAATCCCCAAATCTTCTTGTTGATAAAAATTGGGTTGTGAAGGTGGTGTCTTATCTTGATGTTGATATACTAAATCCATTTTACGTATCTTCTTTGCCTAAACTAGCGTGATGAACATTTTTTTACCTGTTCAGGTTTGTGATTTTGGGTTATCCCGGATGAAAAACAGTACGTTTCTGTCTTCAAGGTCAACTGCAGGGACAGTAAGTCATTTCCTTTTCCCTAATTTTTCCTGCTGAACCAGCTATTTTTTTTTTCTTTTGTTATTTTTTGGGCCATCCATCTTACTTGGTCTTCAATCTTTTTGATTTGCTGATCTATCATTCCCTGTCATAATGGCAAAGATATTCATTTCAGATCATATCTGGTATTTGTGCATCTGCTGTATGTTTTCAGCAATAGGGCACTATTCTAACTATTCTTCTCATGGTCAGTAGTATCATTTGTTTAATCTTTTTTAGGACTTCATCTCCTGTTGGTAGATCTTGTGGTGACAAAGAGCCAAAAGATTACATGTCTTTTTTGGTGTGATAATTGGCTTAGGACTAAGTGCAGAGAATTGGTGTTTGTTTTGGCTGTTGTCTAGTGCGAGTTTCATTTATGCAGTGCAATAATCTTGGCAAGTATTCACTCAAACTTCTAAAATTGTAAGGGGAAAGTGATCCAGAAGTTCCTCATTCTGCTAGATCACTTGGAAATACCGTTTTCAGCATTCTATTATTCGTGATTGTTAAAGTCTATTCTATTAGGTTAAAGGCCTACACACCCTTCGTGTCCACGAGGATTGAGAAAATGATATAAAAGTGTGGTGATGGGTGGTGCAATCATGAGATTGTATAATTCTAGATTAGTGCTAAAAGGTAATGTTCCAATTGTTTTTGATGCCATTAATCTTGAAATTGGGGCTTGGTTTCATGAAAGAAACTTGATTCTCTGCAGCAGTACTAAAAGGAAGATTATATGTCTAGTGGAACATTGGGACAAAATTATGAATGTTGTATTTATTTATGATGCCCTCAGGCTATTCATGCATTGCTTGCAATATGTTTTGGTTTCGTGATCATTGACTTGTTCTCATGTATTTGCAACTTAAGATTCTGCGAACATTAAAAGTAGGTATAGAATGAATTCATGTATGTATTTCATACTTCAGGCTGAGTGGATGGCCCCTGAAGTGCTAAGGAACGAACCTGCAGATGAAAAGTAAGCGCGCGCCCCCCCCCCCCCCCCTCCCCTTTTTTTTCTGTTTATTCTTTTGATAATTTTATTTTTTAGTTTTTGGACCCTCTTTTTTTGTTACTGTATCATATAATTCAATTTGCAGGTGTGATGTTTATAGCTTTGGTGTCATATTGTGGGAGCTCTCTACATTGCAACAACCATGGGGAGGAATGAACCCAATGCAAGTTGTTGGTGCGGTTGGATTTCAACATCGGCGTCTTGACATTCCAGATGACATGGATCCTGCCATTGCAGATATCATCCAGAAATGCTGGCAGACGTGAGTACTTTGTTGTTTTTTTAGTTTCATCCACTATGAGACATTTGAGTGACTAACTTTGATATAATAGGTTCTGAACATTGCGATATTATGATTCAAAATATACAATGCCAAATTCATTTGTTGGTTTACCATAGCCTACAAAAAATGTCTTCCTTTCTGATTACTTCCACTAATAATTGATCATATTTGGAAATGCATCCCTTCACTCGTGGCCACTGGCTTCTTTTCATATGGTAACATGATTTTTATCTTCCTGCCTTCTGTATACAAGGCTTGTCTTATATGTTGCCCAAGTAGACAATGATAATGCCTTGCTTATTGTAAAAGTAGGTTGTGCTTCAACTCGTGAAAGTGTGATAGACAGAAACTCAATTTTATGTTCATAATGATTGCTGCAGTTGATGCAATATACTTCAAGTTCCTTTTTCGTGTCTCTGATAATTGATCCATTTGTCATGTTAGAGATCCAAAATTGAGGCCCACATTTGCTGAAATCATGGCTGCTCTGAAGCCGTTGCAGAAGCCCATAACCAGTTCACAAGTTCCCAGACCAGGTTCATCCACAGGCAGTGGGCGCGAGAAGGCTCAGCCATCACAAGTTTTGGAAGACTGAGGTGGCTGGTGGAACAAGTCTGCAACCTCGGTCACTGCTCATTCGACTGCAAAAATGCTGCTGGGGAAGTCCTAGATTGCATGGAACAAGTATGAGAGAAAGTGCTACGTTCAGAATCATGACCCAACATACAGCTACTCTGATTTGAGATTGTGATTCTTTTTCCTTCCTCACCTTTTCTCTTTTTGTATTCTTCACGGTACAGCAATTGTCCAGGTTGTGAATTTGTTTGTAAAAAATCCATTGAAATTCTTGTAGTCAGTGTTTGAAAGTTTCCTTGTCCATAGAGCACTATCAAGTAGTTACAAAGTCACAACGCTGCTTGGAATAGTGACCATAGGAGCAGAGATTGGGGTGGGGGGTTGAAGCTACAGACAACTGCCGGACTCTGGAAATTACAGAATCTTATACACTGACAGCATGTGGCTCATATGAGCTAAAAACATCTGTCTATATTTTTTGCCAACATTTTTTCAAGGAGTTCCTCGTCAGGGTCAATAACAAAGCTGTCATAATTCATCAAAATTCAACTACGACTCTGGCCTGTACCAGAAATGCCTGAAATTTAGGCAAGGCAGTGCTTATTGGTGTCTCACAGCATTGACAAAACTTTCTTTTTTGGTGTTCATCTTTAAAGTTTCATATTTCTGTATACATCAGAGAAAGGAAAGAATAATGGAGATTGGTGGTCTGGGGGGGTGGGGGGGGGGTTGTTGTTGGGGAGAGGTTCTGTATTGGGTGCTTTCTTTAATTGAGTGACTGTCATCTTCAGTATGAACTTGTAAGCACCTGGGCAATAGGCTTTTTGGAGAGCAAAGAGGCGGCGAGGATGGCTTCTTTTTCTACTTTCGATTCAAGCATCATGTCCTGTTCCTTTGAGCTTTTGTAGGCAGCTACTTGCGTGGACAACAGTCTCCGTTCAGAACATGAAAGTTGAAATTCAGGCAACTGCTTCCATGGAAAATCGAGTCGCTCATCAGAACATGAAACTTTTGCTTTAAGGCAATTGGTTGTTCCCCAAGGTTGGAGATGATCAATGCTTGTTGAGAGGATTTTGTTATGCAGGCTTCAAGCAGAGGGGATGGAACCGTTGTCTGAAATTGTAGCGTATGAACAAGATAAGGTCAGCTGGAATTCTTCATCGTCTTGTCATTTAAAGGGAATAAAGATATCAGCCCGACAAAAGCAAGTCAGGAAGGAATGATTCGGAACACCTTATCCTAGCACAGGTAGAACTGACAACCTCAACTTCAACCAGATGGGCTACAGCATTACCTTAGCAAAATGGAAAACGAAGAACAGGGAAGGTCATATCAATTGCAAGAACAGAGCCATCTTTACTTGTCCCGACCAGTTGGCATTCCCATATTTTGTTCTACATTTCTGAAATGAAACTACTCATTTTCAGTATAAGAATTGGTTTGGAACTCTCTCGGCACCCACCAGTTCCACCCTTTTTGGATCACAGGATTTTGAACTCATCTGAGTGGAAGGATTTTGTGAGGAATGGAACAGAAGGGAACTATGAAGACCCTCAATTCCCATGCTTTGAGTGAAGTCATTTTACTTCTTTTCAACTTCAACAGCATGCATCCTTATCGTGAAGTGTCTTTCCTTTTTCTTTTACATTTTGCAACTTGTTAAGAGTCTTTATGTACAATTTTTTTTTAATAAATCAATTTTAAGGTTAAAATGAACTTTTCAATGTAATATTAAAACTCATGATTTAGGTACAAAATGTTTTTCTTGATACGATAAAAGTAATTTTTATAGTCTTGATTGATTTTGTTTTATTATGTGAGACTTTAAGTTTAATGATTTTCGATATTAAGAGAAAGTGAACATTAAATGATAATTTTATTTAAATGAATTTTTTTTAAATTTTTGAGTTGATTTTTAAATTAAACTAGAATTTTTTTAAAATAATTTTTTAACTTTATTTATAGTGATTGCATGAGAAGTATTGAAATGTTTTATATTATTTATAACTTGTTGTGAACAAATTATCTTTTTTTTTTAAAGTCAATTAAAAAAAAAAAAGAAACTTTCTTATACTTTCTAAGTTTCATTTTTATCAAAAGAATGAAAACTATTTCAGCCCATTTCAATTTATTCCATTCCCCTTATTTCATGGATCACATTTGTGGATAAGGTAGGAAACATCTTGTATATCATACCTTAACCAAGCTGCTTCTGCTATCTTCAATCCTGGAAATGGCGACCGTCTTTGGCTCCCCACCATATCTATCCCACCCCATAACGAAGCCTTATTTCTCTTCATCATCACAAGTACCACCTCCTCCACCAACTCCGCCTTCGCAACCTCCATCTTCGACGCCATCTCCACAGCTGCGTACCACCTCATCAGAGCAACAAGCACCAGTCGAAGTTAAAGTGGAACAGCAGAAACCCCCGAAGCGTTCAGCTTCTTCTACAAATGTTGACTCGACGGACTGGATCGCTTCCACCTTAACGAGGCGCTTCGGGCTTGGTGCTGGGCTTGCATGGGTTGCCTTCCTCGCTTTTGGTGTAGTCTCTGAACAGATTAAGACCCGCCTTGAAGTCTCCCAACAGGAAACAGAGACCAGGTCTGTGATCTAAATCCATCATCTGTCATGAAACTTCTCATTTTGTGCGTGTGAACTAGTCCTGCCAGAGAACGTTCTGGAATTACTTGAACTTCCTGTGAGTTTTCTGATATATTACATGGCCAAATTTTTTCATCATAACCCTTCGACAAATTGAAAGTTCAAATTTTTGGAGTCTTGGAATGTGCTATATCGGTATTTCTAGCTTCTCTACAATGGGCAGTCATTTTGACTTGCTTTGGGTATTCTTGATTATCGCCTGTAGGTAGCTGAAAATCACAATCTTATGATGAAACCAAGGTTGGGACCCTTGACCTTAGCTTCACACCCAGTTCTCAAATTTTGAAAACAAATCAATACTTTGATTCATTGTTAGGCAAAATTACGAATGTTATACATGGAGAAAAGAGAAGAAAGAGAAAGTCCTACCAACAAATTATCTATAAATATCAGAACCTTTGGTCCGTGAATCTTACTTGGCTGTGATCGGTGCAGTCACATGAACCACATTCTAAGATTTGGTTCTAAGATTTAGACACCCTTCATAAATTGGCCCATTAATTAATCAATTACCAACTTATTTTCTACAGAAATGTCGACAAGGAAGAGGAGGTGGTCTTGCCTAATGGCATAAGGTATGTCCTATCATCGTCCATAACTTGACCTTTGAAGTACTAGATCACCCTTTCTCTTACATGCTTGAAGTTTTGGATCAGGTATTACGACTTGAGAGTTGGCGGCGGGGCTTCTCCAAGGACAGGAGACCTGGTAGTTATTGACCTCAAGGGGAAAGTAGCAGGCAGTGGGGAGGTGTTTGTTGATACATTTGGTGGTGAGAAGAAGCCATTGGCTCTAGTAATGGGATCTAGACCATATAGCAAGGGAGTATGTGAAGGAATAGAATATATATTGAGGTCTATGAAGGCAGGGGGTAAAAGGAAAGTGATAGTTCCTCCCAGTTTGGGATTTGGGGAGAAGGGGGCAGAACTAGGTCCTGGTTTGCAGATTCCTGCTTCTGCAACGCTCGAGTACATTGTTCAGGTTGATAAAGTCTCCATTGCACCGGCTTGAATCTGAGTATCACTGAAATGGTTCTTTTCAGTTGACATATACCCCCTTGCATCATTGTTTGCCGTTGATCCTTTCTCGACAGGTTAAGGAAGAAAGAGATAATTTTGTCACTTTTGCAGTATATTGGGTTAACTCTCAAGCATTCTTTATTTTCCCTTAGTTTTCACATTGTTGCTGCAGCTGCTGTCAAGTATTCCAACATAAAGTACTGACACTTACTTTAAATCACGCTTGGATCCTGACTTCATCCTTGTCATCTCAAGGGCTTTGTGGTTTGACCCTTCAATTACTACTTAAAATAGAGTAACCAACCCTTACGTTGAAAATGTTGTGGATCTAGAATCTCTTAAAAAGAGTATCTCATATTATTGATGATTTAATCTAGAATCTCTTTTATATATATATCTTGGTGTCTTCCTCCCATAAGGATCGAGTTTAAGAAAGACAACAAGCCTTTTTAATATAATATTAAAATTTAGGTTTGGATGCAATATTTCATAGAGTGACAAGATGTATTGAAAATGGTTCTCGTACATTGTCATATCTTTACTCGGCTAAATATTTTCTTTACATCTAAATGTATTTTGTTCTCTTAACAATTGATTTTATGGAGAGAATCTTTTCTTAAACTCAGCACCAAAGCTAATTGGAAGCCAAATTTACTTATCAGGAGCCACTCTCTTGAGAAGAGTAACCAGTTCTTCACGTAATTTTCCTTTTCGTCTTCAAACTTATAGAACAAAATTAAGAAAGACGTTACAGGATGGTACATTCCATAGGGGAAAAACGCCACCTTCATATGTGAAAAATTAGTATCATTCCATGACAGACTTTTGCTTATATGATACTGTGGTGTTACTAAATTATCTTCTCCTTCTTCTAATGGTGTTTGTCCTGCAAAACAGGATTTTTCTCTTTACTTTTAAGGAGTTCATATCCAATAAAAAGTAGTGTATCTCCAAGTAGTTGGATTGGCTCCAAATGGTAATATGCTCGGCAAAGTGACGGCTCAATAAGATGTTAGTTTAGCTTTGGTCTTGCTTTTTCTGCGTCTTTGTGTATTGCACCGTTCTGTGAATTATTGTTTAACGCTATAAAAAGTGTGTTACAAACTCCCAATCTTTCACAAAAACTAGTTCAAGAGAAGGATTTTTTTTAATATAAACTACTCCACAAATCCATATTTTAGTGATAATCCCACATTGGTTTTCAACATGCCCCTCATTATAACGGCTTAACTTAAATCATATTGTAGTGTCACTTTTATTATGTAATTTTTTTCAATCTATATTCATAGAAGTGCTAAGAGAGGACTAAACTCTAGTATTATAAATCATATAAATTATTTTACAAATTTGTATCTTAACAATATAAGATAACACCACACTGGTTTTAATATAATAGAAAGAATTATCAATTTTGTGAGTGATCTTACAAAAAAAATCAAAATATCTTAATTATTTGACACAACACTATCTTATTCACTTGAAGTTCTTATATTATATGCTAAAAATAATTTTTTTCACCTTAGAATTGGCTTACGAGAAATTTGATAATTCCTGTAATAGAAGTAATATGGAAAGGGTCAAAACTTTCAATACGAAAAGTCTATTATTTTGGACACAACCCCAAGTGCAACGTTGCCGCTATCCCAACCACATGAATATTCTGGTGGAGATGAGAGCGTATCGAACGCCCATTTCTATGTTGACAATGAAGAAAGAAAGTATCAGATTCACTACGCCAAACCATTATGATAATTTGCTTAGCATAATTTGTTCGGTTTATGCTGTGGAATGCGGTAGTTGAAAAGACTGATTGTCCAAGAGCCGAAGGCTCGTTGTTTGCTAAAATCCCATATAAAAGACAAAGCTAGGAGCCGACGAGCATCAGCTTCGACGAGAGAGAGAGACAAGCAGAGGAAGATACAGCGTCGTCATCATGGGAACTGTTATCGACTCCTATTTCTTGGGCCTAACTGCCATTGTCACTGTAAGCTCTCTCTCCCTGCTTGACAGCTAATAAGTATGAGTTCTTGGTTCTGAGAGGTGAAAGAAGTTTGATGCGTATTGCAGGTGGGGTATCAGCTTTTGTTCTTTATTGTCACGGCCCTTCTCAAATTCGATAAAGTCACTGACTTTGCTGGTATGTTGTTCTTTCTCTCTTGAATTGCTTAATTTTCCTAAGAAGAAAAGAGGTAGCTCTTGTTTCGTGGCTGAGGAAATGTAGGATAATTCGAGTAAAAGGTAAATTTAATTCCTTTCTGAGCTTTTTGAACTCGCCTAACAAGAAGGAAAAACAAGAAGAGATGATGGAACAGTCCTTTCTGTAAAGATAATTCACCATTGCTGACTAAATGTCAATTGCAGCCTTTTCTTTTTTTGTTAAATTTAATTCGTCTTTCACTGGATTTTACAGGAAGCACAAATTTTGTGATAATTGCTTTATTGACTCTGATTCTGAAAGCCACATGGAAGTTTAGGCAGGTAATCTATCCTCGTTTGTATTCTGAAAGGCAAATATGAGGAATTTACTGCATTATGATTGCCATGGAATGTGAATATATGTTTTCTTTTAGATAAATTCATTTGTTCATTGGTGATCTTTCACAAATAAGAGGAATTAATATTTCTCAATGGAATATAGAACTTTTGTGGATCACTTTGTTGTCAACCTTTAACATGGCCTCTCTGCATGTGGCTTTGCTGTTTGTTTTCAGATTGTCTTGACTTTACTCGTAGTAATATGGGGTCTTCGCCTGGCACTGTTTCTGTTGATGAGGTATGATGGAAGTATATTGCATAAAGCAAACTTCTTCTAGTTTCATTTCTTCTCTGCATGAAAATTTTCGTTCTAGCATGAACGAAATTCATTAGTAGCTAGGCTAAAACGTACAACTTGACTTCATTTTTTAGGCTTAGCAAGACAAACTCTAATGTTTCCAATCGGTTGGTGTCTCTTAGATGAATTTCTCCTTTTAACCTCTACCTTGGGCTATGTATTTTCTCATATTATAGGAGCCTTTATTATCTAGTTGTTTTTAGTTTTGCCTTCTCCGCTTTCTGGTTGCAGACTCTTTAGCTCTTCTATACACTTTTTCTTTTTGATTAGAAATTCATTTTCTTTTCTCCTAAGTATCCTGAATGTGGGTGTCCTCTCTTCTGTAACTCCATACACTTGGTTTCGGGGTTGCAACCATTTGGTGTTTTTAAACTAGTTTATACACTTAAAACCTTATTACATCTGCTGTCATTACATATTCTTTTTCAGCCTGCCAAAA
This sequence comes from Casuarina equisetifolia, assembly GCA_028551475.1. Lineage (NCBI taxonomy): Eukaryota > Viridiplantae > Streptophyta > Magnoliopsida > Fagales > Casuarinaceae > Casuarina > Casuarina equisetifolia. The sequence continues at coordinate 31,944,225 of CM052356.1, read as the reverse complement.
CTTAAAGACATTGCTGCTGTTTATTAGAGTATCACCTTGATATCAATTTTGTATTTGATGTTGATTATCTTGTTGGTATGATAAGAATCTTGCAGTGGGGGGAGGATAGACGTTTTGATGAAATGCGTAGTAATCTGGGAAAGCTAGCAGTATTCTGGACATTTCAGGTTTTCAGTTTTCTTTATTTTCTATTTTGTTGAAGTGAATGTAATTTAACATTCAAAATGTATGAAAACCAGAATTTTTTATTTTTCACTGCAGGCCGTTTGGGTGTGGACGGTTAGTTTGCCTGTCACAGTGGTTAATTCGAGTGACAGAAATCCACCTCTCCAGGCAGCGGATATAATTGGCTGGATTATGTGGTCTGTGGGTTTTTTGATTGAAGCAACAGCTGATCAGCAAAAATTATCATTCAAAAACTCTCCAGAAAATAGAGGGAAATGGTGCAATGTTGGAGTATGGCAATACTCTCGTCATCCAAACTATTTTGGTGAGGTTAGTGCTTCAATTGCATTCAAATGCCACTACTACAAGCATTGGAGCTACATGCAACTGTTCTTAATGCTACTTAAAAATCTGTGCTAGTGCTGCTACACCGAAGCTTAAGTTATACATTTTCACCAATCTCTTATAAGAGTGATAGTTTTCTTTTCATGTTTAAGGTTTGCAGGTACAAGCCTGCCCACATTTAGTTTTATGTGCTTCTTTCATGGTTCTTAACGTTACCATAAGAACCTTCATGTGAAACCGTATGGACCACTCTAATTTTTAACTGCCGGACTTCTTTCAGCTGAATATATTGGACATTTTGTGCATTATGATTGGTAGTTTTTACAGAAAGTAGTTGCTATTATTCCTTTCCCTGTACATCTCACATGCTTAAAAGCCATACCTCCTGATCAGGACACTTAATGAATACATCAGGCATAGAAAAACTTTGCACCTTGATCTTATTTCTGTCAAATAATGGAAGCTTCGTAAATGTTGACCTCAGATTCTCCTTTGGTGGGGAATATTTGTGGCCTCTACACCCATACTCAAAGGTGCTGAGTGGCTTGTAATCGCCGGGCCGATCTTCCTCACATTGTTGCTTCTTTTCCTCAGTGGCATACCAGTGCTTGAGGTTTGCTTCTCCTTGCTTCTTATGCATCGCAATTACCCTATTCTCTGAATCTGCTTATGATATTATGCAAAATTGGAAGCAGGAATCAGCAGACAAGAAGTTTGGGAACATCGCTGGATATAGGCTATATAAAAGAACAACAAGGTTATATTCTTCTTCTCTTTTTTTCTTTATCTCTAATACCAAAGAGGACAACGTAGCTGAAGTTAAATATTATGTTGCAGCCCGCTAATCCTGCTGCCGCCAGTAGTATATGGGAATTTGCCCTCATGGTTCAAAGCAACTTTTCTCTTTGAATTTCCTTTGTACAGTCGTCATCTTCCACAAGAAGGATCGGACTGGTGAGCGCAAAACTTTTTGCAAGTGCTTTAATCTTGATAGAGATCCATGCTGTACTTTCAATCTTCAATGAACTTGGGCTTACGTGTTGAGTTATTTATTTTCATGCTCTGTCCAATATTCTGCATGAAATATCTTGGAGAATATGACTACCGCATATCATTGATGTCAGTGGTTCTTATCGTTGTCGTCTTTTCCATCCTTATTTCAGCTGTCTTTAACCTTCTTAATTTCTGAGCCTTGTATAACTTTTCTGAACCAAACTCCCCCACACTTAGACGGAAAAGAAGATGGGATTTGAAGCTAGCACTTGCTTTCCCTAGTTTAATTTATTAGAATTAGTGGGTCTTGCTTCACGTGTCTCTTTTATGCATTCCTTGCATAAGGATTACATCTTTTTTGAGTCTTTTACCTACAAAAAATGAAAATGGCTAGACCAATATAAAAGTGAGTCCGTTTATAAAAATGTTTGAGTTGGAAGGAAAAGAAGCTAAGAAACAAAAACGTTTTAATAAATATTGTGAGATCTGCTGCAAGATGCTTCCCAATCTTTCCCTTCTCATATCTGCTTGGTTCCCGTCCTTAATTACAAGCATCTAACTTCTTTTTACATTAGTGGCCATGCATGCAATACGAATGCCAAAGAAATCAGAAATTGACTTCAGTTTTCTATAGTTCTGTTACAATAATCAGGTCCTCATCAACATGGGTTCAAGAACAGAGAGGGAAATGAAAAGATAGTGCACAAGAGCCCCAATAGAGACATTAAATGGATGGAAAGCATCATATCATGATAGAAGTTGGGCTTGGACCGAAGTGCATGATTTTGTTTATTTGCTCTAATTTGGTTATCAGTAATTCCATCATGTTTTTTTCTTCCTTAAAAATAAGTCCTGTGTGCATTAAGCTTTGATTGCAGTAATTTACTTCTAAGAATTTGGAAGAATTGTTTGTTGATTGATTGAGGTAATCTACACTTGCTATAAGGCGTTTACTATCTGTGCAAGGTATAGAGCAAGCCGGGAAGAAAGCAGCCAAGGATTGAAGATGCATTAGTGCTTGAGAATTCCTTTTGACTTGGTTCCATTTCTTTACTTCTTTTGTGGTTCATTATTTTTTTTCTTCTCTACGAAAAACAAATGGAATTCTGGTTTCTAGTTTTCAAGCTGTGCTGTTAACCCCAAATTAGGATCAATGTAACGCATGGACGTATGAGCTTTTTTGTACATTTTTGCAAGAATTTGAGTCATCATTATCCTCCTGTTATTCTTTCTTCTTTCTTTCGCTCTCTTCTTCTTCACAATCTGTGGATTGGGAAGCAAAATTGTTTTAAGTTGCTGCAGGAATTGTGGCTTCCAGTCAGTCATACCTCTCTGAACATTGATCTCTTCCCTTCTTAGTTTTGAAGGCTAGCTAGCCTTTCTCCTTTCTGCCTTCTGAGTTGTTCCAGTAATGGAGGAGTTCCTCCATACTAGGCAAGTTGCTTCATTTTTTAGATACCATAAGATAATTGAAAAATGAGTACAAGAATCTCCATAAAATGTCATAGTACAACTCTTCAAAGATAATTCATTCAAATCCAGCTAAAAAATGGAAAAGAATACCATCCGAACCTCCTGCTTTTTTTTTACTGAAGTTGACTCTTTAATTTTTTTTTCTTAATTTTTATTTGAATTGATATGAAATTTCCACATATGTACAAATGATTATGTCGCTTACAAATTCAGTGTGTTGTTGACTGTTAGTAAAGGCCCCTAGCCTTTAACACCTCCAAAAAGCTGAGGCACCCAAACGAATGACAAAGAAAGCATCATGTACCACAAGTTATACACCCGAAGTGTTATTCATATTTTCCAGGGAAATGATGGCACCGGATTTGGACCCGTTTGGTTCTTGAGAATGTGACATCAAAATATAAATGACCCAGAAGTGAAGGCACACAAGGTAAACCAGAGACCACACCTTCGCTCTAGAATTCCTCCTCAGAAATACCTCGCCGGCTAGGAAAATAGTGTCTAATTGCTGTAGCAATGATCCCAAGTGTTTCTTGCCTGAACTGATCCTATCATGAAACTTTTGCCCTAACTTTGACTCCGAGAGCATTGACGCTCCTGATTCCAAGTCCCTTGATGATGTACTTGACTCATTTTCATCTAGTAACCTTGAAACCGCCTACAGGGGAAGCGCAAATCTGTATCATATGATTATGCAAAGGATTGTCCTAGAAGATAACCCCAGGGTGACAACGTACCTCAATTCTGAAGAGAAGAGTTGCCTTCTCTGAGGACAGAGCCTCGACCTGGTTCAATATTGAGAATATAAAATTATTACATTTCGCTATAAATATTGGATGATCTAAAAGTAAATAGATTTCAGCTACTGGTAGAAAGAAAATTGAACAGCATGGCCTAAGATAGTTTGAGTTGCCAATACTAGAACTAGATCATAATTAAAGCACCGATAGCCTGTTGCAGAGAGAAGTGATCAATAAGGAGAGATGAGCGAAAAATCAAAATAGGGGCCTTAACAATAAGGAGAGATGAAAGCAAGAGAGTTTCATTAACTATGAAATGAAATCTTTATGTCCTTACAGGCAGTTCTCATCATACTAAAATTTGGAAAGATAAACAACATATTTTCCTTGGTAGGCATATCAACTACAAAGAAATGCTCACTCTACCATGACTTTGTGCATCTATATGCACCTAATACGCTTTTATCATTTGTTTTAACCTTTTCTATGTAATGCATTAAGCCAAACCAATACCAATTCCAAATTGAGTTCAATTGATCCTATTTATCACACCAATACTAATACCAATACCAGAAACCCTATGAATTATCGAAGATGCTTTGAAGACAAACCTGGGCTTGTTTCTGAATTAAATGGTCCGTCATCTGACCAAGCCTTCGCTTGAGCTCAATTTCTACTTCAGTCGGATCCTCCATCTCTTTCCTTGTCATTTCAATGTTGGCTTCAAGTTTCTTTGCCTGCACAATTACTGATGCTGTAAGTAAAATATATTGATTGGAAAAGCTTAGATGTAGAAAACAGAAACTTGAACATATCAGTCAGACTTGAGATAAATCAGTTAATAGGACATTAAAAAGAATGGACATTGAATGGAACTTCTGAAAACAACCAGAAAACCACAGAAAAAGAGATATTATGTAAATCAATATACTCCGTTAGTGAAACCCAAACTTAAAAGATCCGTGAGACTTTGAAACTCTAACCAGCCCCGTTGGCAAAAGTTCATGCAGACTAAAATGGCATTCTTGACATCCATACAATAAAGGAAGCAGAAGCTCCATCTCCATCCCAAGAAGCAGAAGCTGGATGTCATAGAACACTTGGAGTTGGTGCATCAAACTAAGGTCAGCATATTAGGACCTCAAGCCCAGTACGTGACTTGCACAAACACGTTTCTTCTTTCTGGCCCTAGCACTAAAACCAACACAGCGGCATTTAACCAAAGACGAGGATTTTTAACCTTAAGACATCTTGATTCCATTTGAAAAAGAACAAGGTCTGATGAGAACATTCAAGATTTAAAAGGCAGAGAGGGTATCTGAATCACAAGACCCTGAGAGAAGGACCTAAAACCTGAAGCTATTTGATTAAAATATATCAAAAACTTGAAAAACTCGCCTTATCTTGCAATTGCGTGACTTTGTCAGCTATGAAAGAGTATTCTGCTTCAAGCATCTCACGTTCAAATTCAATTCCTTTTGAGGCAGCTAACTGCAGGATTGTAAAAGTAACATAAAGATTATCACAAAAGATAGATAAATTCCCGTGGCTTAGAAGAGTAATTATGACCAAGATTATCATCACATGCAGAATATTACTCACTTGCTTTAGAGATGTTCCTGTCTGATGAGAATCCGAGATCCTTCTCCTGAGCTCTGCAAGGAAAAAGGGAGTTTCAAGGACAAATAACGCCAAGATAATTTGATCAACATGCTGGCATTGTTAGTTAGCTAAATGTAAAATATAGAGTGAATGAACTACACACACATTCACACGTTTACTTGTTTCTTCTCACTCTGCACTACTGTTTTTAAATCATTATTGCTCATCCCTAGAAAGTCACCTTCCATTACAATTTTCTTAGCTCTTGGCATCTCAGAACTCTATCCCTCTCTTACACCCTTAAAAGCATAAAGTCCATTTCACCTAAGCCTTAGCTATCACCCATAAAACAAACCCTAAGGCCCTCAAATTAATGACACAAAGCCTTACAGCATAAGTTGCGCTAAGTCCTTGCTTTTACTTAGTTTTGCCATACTTAATCTAATTTTTTTTAATGCGCAGGAAACTGATATGCATAAAACTGTGTCCTCGCCTTGTGATTTTTGACCTTATCACGCATTTAAATCCTCTCAGAAGTCCTAATACGTTATAATCATCCTTTTCAGTTTACTATGGCATCATAGTTGTATCAGCTGCAAAATCAAAAGAAGGGGGTGGGGAAGTTCATTCTGCTTTTATTCTGTTGTCTAGAAGCTATACCTTCAAGGGTCGCTTCTTTCGAGTCAACTAGTTGGCGTAGTTCTGTCACCTGGTTAACCTGGTCCAAATGTGTACAAAATAAAAAGTATAATCATAAATAGTTCCATACGAGCCTTTAATAAGAAATCATGAATATCTATCAGCTTCAACTACGTGGTCATCAGTCAGAATATCTATCAACTACTGATATTTCAAGTCAGAACTTTATTATGTGCGCCATCATTTGGATCAAGAATCTCAACATACCTGTGCTTCAAGATTCCACTGCACTGTAGCAAGGGATCTCGCAAGATCAGCATTAGTAGTCTGCAAGAATTTTGATCTTTAGTAATTATAACCTGGTTAACTGCATTGCATAAGCCTTAAGGAAAACAGAAGCAGAAAACATTTACTGCCATGTGTAGTGCCATACCCAAAAATCAAGACACACACCCCTGCAGAGGAAATGGATGAAATCAGTGTAAAGCAGGTAGTGAAGCATTATAAATTACCTCCAACTTAGCTAACCGTGCAAGAGCTTCCCTTCTAGTATTATTATGTTTCTGTTTCTCGAACTCAGCAGCTTCAAGTGTTTCCATCATAGTTATCTGCAGCTCTGAAGCCTGAAGCAAGAAAGAGAGACAGGCTAAACATATGACGTCTACAAGAGTCTCAAGGGGCATTTTTCACAAACATACATTTTGATAAGGGCACCCCGTCATTGTCTGTTTAAGAACAAGAATAATATCTTTTACACCTAAAGCAGCTTCAAGAGTGATCATAAAGCCCCAAAGTTACTCTCTTCAGCAGCTCTAAAGGCCAGAATAGCATCCAAAAGCGAAGTTCAGTAGCTCTAAAAGGATGACCTAAAATATATATACTTTTCTCCAAAGAAGGAGGTGGGGAAGAATGAAGTAACACCTGCAACCGTCTTTCAACACAAGTAGATATATACTATGCAGGTGCCTTCTATACAAGATGCAAGCCAATATCTAGTAAGGAAATTGAAAGTGCACAAAATTTTCAAAATCATGCATATAATATTAAGCCAACAATTACAAGAATGAAAAAGAATAACAAAAAGTGAAAGATATTTACTTCTTGTGCTTGTTGTTTAGCTCGCTCCTCTAATATTTTCTCCAAGCTCTGCTTTTCTCCCTCCAATCTAGCAACCATATCTTCCCGTTCTTTGATAGCCGCCACAGCTCTAGCTGCCAAGTTCTCAGCCAGAATCTTCTCTCTCCTCCTTTTCTTTTCCTCCCGTTCATGTTCACTTTCAGAATCAGAAGCTGAACCAGAATCTGAATCTGAATCAGAGCTTCCATGACTTGTTGAGGAAGAACCTCTCTTTAAATCATCAGAGACCGAACTTCTGAAGGCCGTAAGAGCTTCATGCTTCCCCCTGATATTACTTGTCAACCCACCTTTGACATTATCTATCCCCCTCCTCGCATCAGATGCTCCATCAACCTTCTCCGAGACTGAAATCATTTCTGTAGGTTGACTCTTGCTCAATGTCTGTGAAGAATTATCAGAAGGAGCTTCCTCGGACTTAACACGCCCAAGATCTTCCTCAGCTCCCTTACTCTTTAGTTTTCCTGCAAGCTTCACACCTGCTTTATTTCTATTACTTTCTTGCCCTTCCAAGTATTTACCATCCCTCTGCAAATCGACGCTTGAAGACCTCCCCACTGAATCAGTGGAGCTAGAGTCTTCTCCATCACCCACCTTCCCATTTGACTTACCTTCCTCGCCCAACCTCTGCCCTGACTTCAAAGCACTATTGTCACTCTTCTTATTCCTTCTTGCCTCCAACACTGACAATTTTGACCCCGAACTCCTCTGTTTTTTATCATCCTTCTTCTTCAACCCACGAATTGCAGTTCCACCATTACTGCGATTGACCCCAGAATGTGAGCTATGATTAGGCGTACTAAGGAGTTTCGTCCAGTCACTATCCGTCAAAGTAGACTTGGGTTTCGGAGACGGTTTTGGAGTATTAGAAATCTCCTTCTCCCAAGTATTAGCCGTGCTAAGATTTGGGTCAATGCGCAACTTGCCTTGAGAGTCACCATTCTCTAGCGTTTTCTTCTTCAATTGATCTTTCAGAGGCACAATGCCCTCGGTTTTCGTCGGCGTACCAAAATTTATCTCGTCTGCAAGAGGCCTTTCGTTCTTGCGAAGCGAATCAGCCGCTTGCTGATCGATCTGAATTATCAATTACAGAAATAGCACTAATTCCATTACTAAAACATAAAAAATCGAAAAAGTGAAAACCATTAAAGACGGATCAATATTGCACGAAGAATATCATACAGCTACATCTGATCGCGGCCAATCGAGAAACTTGGGAACAGAACACAAATTAAATTCCTATTTCTTGGTTCAGAAAATGCCGAAACTAACTCAACTGAGCATTCAAACAAAAGCAGAAAGGTGAGAAGAAGGACAGAGACATGCCTGGTGGAGAATGCTTTCAGCGGCTTTGAGTTTGGACGAGATCCAATTCGCCATCACACTTTCGCTTCAGCTGGACTGTAAAATTCCACAGAGAGAGAATCATACACCTAGCGTTTCCTCGCCGTCCGATGGGATTTCGCGGAGGATTGTAGGAAGGAGGAGGGCGGTGGCGGGGGGTGAAAGAGGAATCGGAGCGAATGCTAGTGTGACGGAGCAGTGTGACGGTGTCCAATGAAAAAGCCCACTGGTTTAAGTGTGGGCCCCGGGTAAAGATAAGGGACAGGGACCTGGCACGTGTACCAGAACCCGACAAGGACAGGAAAACGAACCGGTTGGCGGTGAACCATTTTCTCGGCAACCAAACTCGGAATAAGCATGGCCATCGTCAGCCTGAATGTATGTGTTTACACTTAAAAAGAAGAAAGAGAAGTGACTCAGTAAATTTTCTCGAGTTATTATGATTTTCTTGTAATTGAGAGAATGAATAGGATTAAAAATAATGATTATCTCACATTGTCAGTATCTTAATTTGATAATTAATAATATGTTTTAGAGGGGAAAGTATAATTTTATAACTTGCATCTAATTATGTAAGAAATGTAATATCAAAATATTGACCATCGTAAGTTACATTTAATATATAAATTTGGATTTGTATTAAGTATAAAGGTGTTTAATATTTCATATTTAATCTTTTATTTTTCTTAGTTATATTAAGAGTTAAAAGATAACTATCTTTTAGATGGTTTAAAAAAACATCAGATTATTTTTCATTGACAAAAAAAAATAAATAAAAATGATTAGATTGAATGTTTAGGATCAGTCAATTTATTTATTTATTTATTTATTAAGAAATGTTAGTTTTATAATTTTGAGCAAATTCTTTTTAAGAATATTCTTATCAGAATTAAGTAAAAAATCAAAGATAAAACTTAGAAATCCATTAATTTATTAAGATGAAATTTAGAAAATCTAATGTATTTATTAAGATGTTTGTTATCCAATCTATATTCAATAATTTTACCAATAAAAGACTAATATATTTTTGGAATTGGATTAGATCATATAAAAGAAAGATTGACTTTGATATTATATGAAAAATTTAAATTCATTTCTTTTCATAAGATTTTATTAAAAAAAGATTATCTAAACTTATAAAGTACATTATAAACATTCTTTTCATAAAAATGAGACTTTATTATTCAATAACATAGACTATCTTCCGCCACAAAAAAGCTAGCAACAAGATATTTGATATTTTTCAAAGATTTCTCTCATCATCTACATTCTATGTTGAAAAAAAAGAAAAGAGACAAATAAATAGAAGCAAAAGAGAAAAAGGGAGCCATTTTATGCAAGAATACATAGGAGGAAAACCTTCCCAAATCTCAGACTTAGCTCTTTACCAAGAGCAACAGCTTGATTGTTTAGTTGCTGTTACCTCATCAATACTGATTATTTTTTCTCCACCACCAAGACTTTTGGAGGAGCCATTTGTCTTAGCTTCCAAGCTTTTCTGGCTTGTGATCTCGTGGATTTTGGTGATCATATGCAGAAACGCTTCCTCCACATTCAGATTCTCCATTGCAGATGTTTCCATGAAACACAAACCTTCATCTTCGGCCAGACCCTTTCCTTCTTCCTCACTGACTTCTCTGGAGTGACCCAAGTCCGACTTGTTTCCCAGGAGAACAACCACCATGTCTGCACTGCCGAATTGGCCTAGCTCTCGCAGCCATTTCTTCACATTCTCAAACGTTGCTCGCCTGGTTATGTCGTAGACTAGCAGGGCACCCAGTGCTCCTCGGTAATATGAACTAGTAATTGCTCTGAACCTGAAACAACATCATGTTCAATTTGATTTGGAAAGAAGGAAGAAGGAGCAGAAGGGAATATACAGCTTGGATATAACAAAGATTGATTTTTTTTTTATTCACTTTAAATCAGTTTGTATTAAGAAAAATAAGGTTTAAGTAGTTTTCGTCACGCCCCTTTACATTGAGCTTCAAACACTACATTGATATATTTTTTTTCATTAATTGAGTGAGACGGTGTTGCACTTAAGCTTGAACTTAAATTTTGATACAATATTATGTCATTTTTTGCTCCTTAAATTTGATTTATAAGGAGAGAAATAATTCTTAATACAAAAAAATATCATTATAAGATTTAAGTAAGATGAAACACATGCTATTTTCAATAAATATTAGAAAGGAAAGCATATTTGAATAGTAAAAAACTAAGGAGCTTTGATTATTCCTAACCCCAATTTGTAGTTTTGATAAGCAACTTTTTTAACTCTTTTCTTGTTTCTATCATGGTCCTTATTTTTTATATGATTGGCAATCCACATGTCAAAGCAAGACTACTTTTATGTGAAAAGTATTAGCCCATTTCTATTTAAAAGCTTCATTAAGAAAAATAAGTGTTTTATTTTTAAGAAGGTGTGATGCTTTTATCTAATATTTCTTCATAATTTAAGTTTAATTCTTTTTAATAATAAAGAACTAACCCATTTTTAAGATTAAATCAACTCACACAGAAAAATGATCAACTCTAATTCTAAATAAGTATTATGTAATATTTATCTATGGAATATTAGCATGGAAAGTGAAGCATTTTTGAACCTTTTGTTTTAAGTAAAATAAAATACACCTTCTTATAGCAAATATTAGAAATGAAAGCATACTTCAATCTTAAAAAACTAAAACAAAGGAGCCTTGATTGGAACAATTATTTCAACTCTTTCCCTGTTTCCATCATGGTCAAGACCACCTCCTAACCATGGAAGATGAGAAACATCTACAGACATCCTTGATTGTGCGAATGAAAAGAGCATGTTCCTACCCCATGACAAAAGAGGAAAAGCACTTGGAAGTCAAAAGAAATCCCATTGGGTGGTTCGGTTTGTTGCTCATTGTTTTCAACTTTCCAGGAACCCATTATGAATTTGCATTTATGTCAAACAGTGATGCCGTCCTGAATCTGAATGAGGACGAGTTTCTTTCGGTTTCTGGGTCCCATCTGATTGGGATTATACCTATCTTTCCTTATCTTTCTTTGGTTAATGGGGATTACAATCCTGACTTCATTGAATCACGGATGGACAGTAGTCCTCAAAAGCTCCACCATAATTCACAGGCCGGAAAAGGCTCTAAAAGTCTAAAGTTATAGTCTAATTTAAAAATTAGTTTATGACATGCTTTAAACAAATTTTAAAGGTTTAAGATAATGAGAGATGCAGCATATCGACCTGAAAATATGCCTAAATAATTAAAATTAAAAAAAAGGTCATAAATAAATAAGCCCAAGAACATACTTGAGATGTTCCAAATTGAACAGTTTGTTTCGTCGAGGCTAAGATAACGAGTTCAGGCTGGACCCAGATGGGAAACGTACCAAAACAGAAATTCAGCTGGATACGCTTCTAGGTTTCTTATGGAGTATGACCCAGAAAGTGAAAGTTCATCATGAGTTCTTGAACATGGGGATCGAGGCACAAAACTCTAGTAAAGGAAGCGGATTACGGATAAGAAACGAAGGAGGAGGAGCTTTACCTCTCTTGGCCTGCAGTGTCCCATATCTGTGCCTTGATGAGCTTGTCGCCAACCTTAATATTCCGGTAAGCAAATTCAACTCCGATGGTGGGCTTTGAATCCAAGCGAAACTCACCTTTCGAAAACCTCGAGAGAAGATTGGATTTCCCGACGCCGGAGTCCCCAATAAGAACAGCCTTGAAAAGGTAATCACACTCATCATCGAATGAATCAGCCATGTACTGTTTCTTTTGCCTCTCGATCTCTCTAAGGAAAGGAAAAAAGGACAAAGTTTGCAGAGCAAATAAAGATGAAAAACTTCTTGAAAGGAACAGGAAAGGAGAAACTCTTGATTATATTTATATACAAGCTTTAGATGAAGTACTTGTAGCAGTTCCTCTTGCATTGTTTTTGGAGGGTACTGAGTATTTACATGTGAAAACATGGATAAAGACATCATGGCTGTTTCTTGACGTTGTCCTGATCGGGTGTCATAAGCACACTAGAAAAGTCCACTTGTGTTTCGCTTTGTTGTGTTCTTCCGACTGCCTGCAACGAGGATCTCCGTTTTCGTGCTTATGTGGCATGTCTTGGTTGGGCAGTCGTGTAATGATTTTCACCACGGGGTACGTTATCAGGCATCAGGGTGTTTATGACAGATACCTCATTGGTTGCTTAAAAGGGCAGCATTAGCGATCATAGTTAATCATTCCAAATTCTCTCATCCTTGAAAATAAATGTTTTTGAAAGCTTCTGTTGGTTGTTCGATTCCTCCTTTTTGGGCATGGTTGTGCATAGTCATGTCAGCATATTGATTACAGTGAAATAAATAATAAAAACAAACAAAATGGCGTGCAAGGGAGGAAAGATGTTTTTGTGTTAATATTTTGACTATATATTTCAAGTGTTTTTGTTTTTTTTTTTTTTTTATCTCTTAAAGATTGGTTTTGAGAGGAAGTTTATTCTAGATAATGTAATATCAGTCTTGTTTGATAATACTTCTTATTAGAAAGAAAAAACTTTTATTTTAGAGTTGATTTTTGAGTACTAATAAACTTTCTAACTTAGGTTCAAGTGTGACACTTACTTGCTAGTAGATAAACATTCTAGTAAAAAGTGTTATTTATTTATTTATTTATGTTCAAGGAGAAGAAGCATGCGAAAAATGATATGACATCGAAAGAATTGTAGAAGAGGGCAGAACTCGAATATGTTAAGAACCTCTACTTCATCCATGTCCGGAAAAGGTCTTGGAGTCTTGAAGCTGTTGTTATAGATAATGAGAAAAGTTGGGCCAAGTTTCTTTTTAGGAGCCTTAGGCATTTTACCGTAGTAAAAGCAATTGTTATTTTATTGTAGAGTAGCAACGTCTACATATGTTTGTGAGCTACTTGAAACCCTTGTCAAGTCCAACAATTGTTCTTCTAATAACCTATTGGTGATCGGAGTTAAAACCTACGATTTGCTTGCTCGAATACTTAGTCTTATGATCCTCAAATGTTATTATTGTTCCAAAAATAATTGCTGTAGGAAGGCCCATATACCGTAAATTCCTTTTACTTTATCTTACTAGTTTTAGTAGACTCCTGCCATGCTTAATTATGGTAACAGGCCTTGCAGGATCCAAATGAGTAGGCCCCAAGTTCCAGTTTCTGCAAAAGTATTTAATACAAAACCATCTCTTTCCTTTTTTGCATCTCAATGCCCAGGCTCAATCTTGGATGAACACTAATAAAGGCATCAAGTGCCGTCCAAACCTGTTCCATTTGTCGTTTTCAGTGATCAATCATACAAAGATACAAGCTATGTAACCTCTTTTTCTAGTAAATCTTTACCTTCTTTTATTTGTTTCCTCCTCCCTCCAAACAGGCATGAAAAGAAATTAAAAAAAAAAGAAGGTTTCTCCTATCCAAATAAAATCTTGTTTAGGCACGTATATTCAGAACGAAGTCAATAAATTGTTGAGTTCCAACACCCAGTCTTGGATGAACCTTTTTAAAAAAATAGCCCCCTTCTTTATTTATTTGTTTATTTATGAGATGCAGTGCTGCCCAAACGTCTTACATTTGTCCTTTTAAGTGATTATATTCATTACAATCTTGAGCTGGTGATCGAATTGGTCAAGCTTGTTAGCAGTCGGGTAAACATGGGTCTTTCATAGTCAAGACTGTTAGGAATGAAGGCCCATGAGAAAACCTTGAACAAGACAATCTAGAGGGGCCAACGCAAACTAATAAGGTGCAGTTTACCCAAGTGCCTTACCAATGTGGGACTGGTTCACTAACACTCCCCAGCAGTCCTACAAGTTGGGCTTTCCCGTCGAGAGGGGGACCAAGTCTAGAAGAAGCCACATTAGGCAGACAGGACCCAAGGCTCCAATACCATGTTAGGAATGAAGGCCCATGAGAAAACCTTAAACAAGACAAGTTAGAGGGCCAGCGCAGACTAATAAGGTACAGTTTACCCAAGCGCCTTACTAGTGTGAGACTGGTTCACTAACAAAGACATCCTGTGTCTAGGTCTCTATTGAGGCAATGATCGTTTTGGATGGTTCATGTCTCTACATGTTCTTTTTTTTAAAAAAATAAAAAATAAAAAATAGAGAGAGCAATTGTCATTTATATTGATAGTACAACTGTGTTTATATGCGTGGATAAGGACATCATGGGTGTTTTTTTATGTTGTCAATGTTGCGTGTCATTAGCAAATGAGGAAAAACTATTGATTTTAACCACTAGGATTTGTACATGTGCAAATGGATTTTGCTAATTCCCTAAGTATCATGTATATCTCTTAGTTTAAATAATTGTTCAAAATTGTTTCAAATCTTTCTCTATGTGACAAGTAATATAAACAACGAGTTGACCAACTTAAATTGTCACATTAGATGATAGGTATTAGTGTTGCATTAATTAAAGAGCTATTTAATTAACAGACGACCACTCAAGATGAAATAAAAAAAAAATCTCAAAAAGGCACCGAAAAATTTATATCAGTCTATTAAGGTTTTTTCTTTTTTAGGCCGTTCTGTTAAGGTTACCACCATCCTTTTCTTATATGTTTATTTTTCTTTGATTCCATTTTATTTTTATGGAACGTCATTGTATATTTCATTTGTGATATGGATTTCTTAATTCACATGACATTTATTTGTGTTGTTTAACGTCGCAACAATATTGGCTTACTTATCTATTATGCCATGCGCAATGCAAAGAAAAGATGATGGTTTGGAGATCTAATTATTCCTACCATACCAAAGGTTGTGACCATTTTGAACAGTTAGATTACTTTGGGGATCTGAAACTAATTTTGATATTCCCACAGCATAACGCTATTTGGACATTTTAGGGATGTGGTACAACACCAATGACCTCTCCTTCATGAATTTTTTTATTTTTTAACTCTTTAGTTAAGCTTGTCAAAATAAACCTATCAAAAAATTATTTACCAAGAATTAAAATTATGATTTTCTGTGTTAATTAAAATGTTTCATCCCTTAAGGATTATTACCCTTATTTAGTTTTAAGGAGTTTAGGGTTAAGATTTGCAATTGTAATTTGTGAAATAAACATGTTTTGGTACTTAATTTCTTTGTCATCTGTTGAATACATTTTTTTTGATAATATCTCTCTATTTTTGTAATAAATTCAAATCATATTTTTGATTTATTGCAAATCTCCTAATTAACTTGTTTAACGCTTTTACCGTTCACCTCTCATACCACCAATATCGGAGCTCCTTTATCCATCAAGCATTGCCGGTTGTTTCCTACCATTAATTTACTAGGAAAGAGGGAAGGAAAAGGAAAGGGGATGGGTATTTCAACAATATATGTACTATGCTAGAACATCTTTAAAAACAAGAGTTATACAAAATTTAATAGTAACACAACTATTCTATCACCTAATCAACCTTATTGCAGATAAAAATTCAATACATGAATAATCAACTTCTACTAATGTTGATTGTCACAAAGTAAAGAGGAAGAAAAACATAAAATTGAGAAGACCTTTTGTATATTGCTTGCTTGAAAAAGAATGATACATATGGTCTCTTTTTATAATGAGCAGCAACCCTAGTTGAATCATACAAAGAAATCTAGGGAGAATATAACTTACTATACATGAAAAATAACTTCCTAATTAATTTACGTTATATGGAAAATATAATCTGCCTAATCGAGAAATATAATACAATTATACACATGTATTTTCAACATTCTCCTTTAAGCTGGTGATTTTAGTGGTTTGTAAACATAAAAAACACTAAGCTTGCTAATAGATATGTGTTATCATTGACAAAGAACCTTGGTAAATATGTCTGTTGGTTGTTTTATGGTCCTTATCTCTCTTGTCTTGATAATTCTTTCATCAATCTTGTCTCTTGTGAAATGACAATCTACTTCAATATGTTTTGTACTCTAATGAACAAAAGAATTCACTTCAAGTTTTAAGGTTGCATTGCTTTCACAGAATAGCAAAATAAGGCATTTTATCCAGACCCCAAGATCACGTAGCAGTCCTCTTAACCAAATGACTTCACAAGTAGTCTTTGCCATGGTTTGATATTCTATTTCCACAGATGATATAAAAACAATTGATTGCTTCTTTGTTTTCCAAGATAGGATAGAATCACCTAGTTTAATGTAGTAACCTATTATTAATCAACGGCTTATAAGGCATGTGGTGTAGTTAGTGTTGCAAAATGCTGTCATTTCCATGTTATAGTTTCTAGACAACAAAATTCCAAGTCTTAGACATCCTTTTAAATATTTCATAACTTTTAAGGTCGCATTCACGTGTGATTGTTTTAGAGCACGCATGAACTGGCTAAGAATATGTACAACATAACAAATATCTAGTCTCATCATGGTGAGATAAATGAATTTCTCAACTAAACGTTGATAACTAGAAGGATCTTTCAGTGGGGGGGTCCTTTTTCAATGATGATACTCCCACATCATACTTAGGTGTTGTGAGATTTAAATTTTGCTCAAAACGAATTACAGCTGGCTTGCAACCTAAAAGATTAACTTCAAAAATAATTTTTAAGACAAACTTATGCTAACTAAGGAAAATTCCTTTCTCTAAAAGTACAATCTTGATACCCAAATAATATTTTGGAGGATTGAGATCCTTAATATGAAATGTGGAGTGTAAGTATGCTTTGAAACGATTAATAGCCAAAACATCATTGGCCATGATCAATATATCATCCACATATATGAGTAGATAGAATGTACCATGATGCCATGTGAAAAAGGCATAATCATGATGAGACTGTTTGAAGCGTGCCAAAAGAAGAGCAGAAATAAACTTAGCATACCATTGGTGGGAAGCTTGCTTGAGACCATAAAAAGACTTGCGAAGACAACATACTCAAGACTCCCCCTATCTTCATAAGCCTGGGAGGATATCCATGTAGATCTCCTCATCCAAATCACCATGAAGAAAAGCGTTGTGGACATCCATTTGATGAAAAGACTAGGCACAAAAAGCAATGCCTTCCTTAGCCACAAGAGAGAAAACATCTAGATAATCAAAACATTCTTTTTAGGTATAACCCTTGGCAACGAGACAAGCCTTGTGATGTTCAATAGAATCATAGCTCGGTATTTAATCTTATAAACCCATTTACAATTGAGGGGACGCCGATGAGAAGGCCAAGGAACAACATCCCATGTGTGATTCTTAGTAAGGGCACGTAGTTTGGCCTCCATGGCTTGTTGCTAGCACAAATCAGTAGCAGTTTCTTGATAAAAAGAAGGCTTAAGGTCCAAAGAAATACGATTGATGGATTAAAGATGATTTTGAGAGAGACGGGCAAAGCTAACATAGGAGGTGATCGGATAGTGAGACCTATCATCAGTTGCAAAAGAGCATATATAGTCTTAAGTCCAAGTAAGGGGCTGAGTAGCATGACCATAACAATGTGGAGTGGGAGTTGGAGGTGGAGCAATAAAAAGGGGCATATAAAGGACAAAGGCCATAGTATCATTAGGATTAGGGACAACATGAGTTTGGGGATTAACAAGAGTAGAGGCATTAGAAGCAAGAGCATCAAGAGTAGGATCAAGAAAAGTTAGAGGAGTTTCCAGTGAAGTAGAATAGGGTAAGGCATTGGCAGGAGAAGCAGGAACTGGCAGCGGTGGCCAAAGAACAGGAACAGGTTCAAGGAGAACCATAGGTAATGGTAAGGCAACAAAGTTGTTAGCCAAGAATGGTCGAGCATAAGGAAGTAGTGTAGAGGGGCCATTCGGAGCAAAAATGCTCTGAAAAGCAAACACATCTTCATGGAAGATAACATTGCAACTGATAAAAAAGGTACTTGTAGTGGAGTCATATACACAATACCCTTTCTAGAGAAAAAGGTAACCCATGAAGATGTAGCGAGGGGCTTGAGGACCCAGCTTGTCTTGATATCCTACCAAATTGGTAAAACAGAGATAACTAATGACCTGAAGATGATTGATGTCTAGACACTTGCCAAAGAGTAGCTCGAAAGGAGTCTTCCTATTTAAAACCCGAGAAGACATTTTATTGATTAGGTAAGTGGCAGTAACTATACAATCACCCTAAAATTTTTTAGGGGAGTGTACATGCATGAGCTCTCATGAAGAATGACATGAATGGAGAAGAAAGCAAAGCCATCATGGTTAAAAAAACTCATGAGCATTATCAGTATGAACACATTGGCCAGATGTGTGAAATTAAGTATGAATGTGAGCAAAAAAATGAGTGAGACGAGAAAGAACTTGATATTTAGATTGTATCAGGAAAACCCAAGTTCCATGGGAATAGTCATCAATAAGGGTGAGGAAGAAACGGGATCCATTATAGTGAGGTGTATGATAGGGTCTCTAAATGTTGATATGGAGGATAGAGAAAAGGGAAGGTGCACAAAAAGCACTAGTGGAAAAAAAGAGTGCAGAATTGTTTCGCTAATGGACAAATAGGGCATTGAGCATTGAGGAAAAGGATAGGAAACACTATAACCTAATTATTGATGAGAAAGTAAAATTTTATTATTGAGAGAAGCATTACAAAAGGGGCCCAAATTGGGAATAATACAAGAAGATAAATTAAAATTTGTTAGAAGGGAAAACCAAAAGTAAAGGTTGTGTTGAGCATTACCTAAGCACATTAGTTTGCTAGTTGAACGGGCTTAAAAGAAGCAAAAATTAGAATCCAAAATTGCTTGACAATTATTACTTGCACGAGCTTTGGAAACAGAAATAAGGTTAAATTGAAATTAAGGGACATAGAGGATATTTTTTAGAATAAAATGAGGATCGAGTTGGACATCACCAATTTTGGTGACAAAGTGATGTTTCCAATGGGGAGATGCATAAATGTGAAGGGATGATAATTAGAAATTAAAAAAAAAATTAGGGCTGCAAATAATGTGGTCATTAGCACCTGAATCAATAAGCCAATTGGAGGTTGAAATGGAACTCATAAGGCAATAAGAAGTATTTGCAAAACTGGCAATCTTGTCGGGTTGGCCCAGCTGGTTAAGTTGGCCCTTAGTGAGGGGCCCATAGGTCAAGCCCTGAGGAGTAAAGGTCACAGCATGAGATTGGGCTTCCTGTTCATCTGAGGCTTTATTAGTTGGTTTTCCATGTAATTGCCAACAGTGATCACGATCATGATTAGGTTTTTTGCAAAAATCACAAAATAAACCATTAAATTGGCCACAAGATTGATTTTGGCTATTGGATTGGTGTGAAGAACCAGATTCGCAATGAGCACAGGGACCTTTGACCATGGCTGTAGTGTACACACGAAGAGAATTGTCGAATGAAGGTGTAGAAAGGGATGAATATTGGCCATTGGATGAGACCGCATCTAAGAGTGAAGTTGGGTTGTGCAAACTAAAGACACCCCCTGAGTTGTTCGTTAGGGTAAAAGGTGCACAATGGTTTGCAAACCCTGATGCATTCGCATAAGAGACACATCTGTGAGAGGCATTCATTCTTTGCATTAATGTCATGCGAGCAGCGAGGAGGACATGCTCGCCAATGCAAAGGTACTTTGCCAAGGTAAGCCACTAATTCTCCTTATGATCTGCAAGGTGGAATAGCCGGCAAAGAGAGTTTTTTGGTTAAATCCATGGTGAGGATCTATAACCAAAAGCCAAAGTAGGAATCGTTAAGAAGGAGGAGAAAATGGGTCACACATTCCTCCTTCTTGATCCATTGAAATTGTTGGAGGGTGGACTCAGGACCATAAAGAGTTTCCTTCACTACGTCAAGATCATTGCAGAAGACAACAAAGTGGTTGAAAACGACGATGACAGAGAGATTTCCCTGTTTTAGCTCTGAGAGGGCTTGGTGGAGCTAGAAGCGGCAGATGCAATTGGTACAACCATATATCTCACCGATTGCATCTCAAAGGAGTTTGGCATCATTAATCAGTAGTATTCCAACAATGACTTCTAGTGAGAGACAATTCCCAATCCATGTTTGAACAAATTGGGAGCACTTCCTCCATTGGCAAGCAAGGTGGTCATTACTGGGAAAAGACATTGTGCTATTAATGAACCCCTCTTTGTCCTTGGTGATGAGGGTGCGATGGAGATCATAAGCCCTGGTGGCAAATGACTTGGCGCTAATGAGAATGGAAGAAATTAGATGTAACTCGGGTAAAAAAATCAAGTAAGGATTTTGCTTAAGACCTAATGGACTAGACAAACTTGGTTGGGTAGAGCCTGATTGACCTAGCAAAATCGGGTAAGGCCAAACCAAATGGCCAAAGTCTAAAAAAGTAGCTTTGGGGATGGCCCAATAGAGACGGGCTCAGCCTGTGGCCTAACAAAGACTGAACTATGGAGAAAAGATTGCAAATGGGGGCCCGTAGTAAGGTAAGGGGCCCATAAAAAAAGAGCATGTGGGGGCACCCAAAATAGACAGTTGGGGCCTGTTGAAGGCAAAAATGGGCTGGGAAAAGTCTACAGGGCTATTATAGGAAGGCCATGAAACCCAGATAGTGGGCTGGGTCGAGCCAAATTGGCCAAAAGAGAGTCAAACAGGGGGGCTAGAAACCGAAACAAATGGTTTGGTCTAAGAAAAAAAAGGCTATAGTCTTGCAGTAAAGAAGCCCATGGATGAAGGTAAAAAAGGTGCTCAATGATGGATGACAAGGTTGATTATGAGAAGTGAGTGACATCCTCAATGGAGGTAGAGGTTGATAACTCTATTTTTATAGAGTTATTTTGACTATTTCAGGATATAAATAATACAAGTTTTATAATATAATATTTAAATTTTTATATATTTATGTAAATTTGTGTAATTTATGCAGCAAACCCAAAAGAGCATGAGAAACAAAGGAAAAGAAAACTATAAGAAGGCACATGAAGAATAAAAGGAAAAGAAGAGAGTAAAAAGAAGGCAACATGTAAAGTAGTAAAAAGAAAAAAAAAAGACAAAAAAGCTAAAAGAAGAAAGGAAAGGTCACGTGTAAAAGAAAGAAAAGGACATAAAGGAAAAGAAAGAAAATAGCAAAAAGTGAATTATCAAGGGAGAATCTTAGGGCACACCTCCCAAGACAACATAAAAGGAACGTGAATTGTGAGAAAGAAGGCACCACACAGGAGAGAGAAAAGAGAAAAAAAAAAGAAGAAAAAGGGTGTGCCGTTGGAACCAAGGAAGGGAGAAAAATCAAAGAAAAAAAAATAAAAAATCAAGGAAAAAAAAAGAGAAATAGAGGCGTGAAAGCTTCCCTTTACTTCATATTATTCTTGAATTGTAGGAATTCTATAACAAATTCTTAAAGAAAAGACAGTGTGGTAACAACTTTCTTGTTCTTTTTATTTAAGATGTTTTGCTTAATTTCTACTATTGCTTTAGTTTGTTATTTTAGTATGTTCTAAACTTCTTTTATTAGAGCGAAGATGTAACCTAACTATGATGATTTGAATTTTATAAGTTTCTATGTTTTACAAGATATTTTGTTTATGTGAGTTATATATTATTATACTTAATACTTTTAAGTAATTGGCCACTACTTGAATGATTTGATGTACATGTTTGAGACTGAAAGGTAATAATATGTAATTGTTTCTTATAATATATAATCATGAATTAAATGTGGATAGACATATACCATATTATTTGTGTAGCTTTTGGTGATAAGATGATAAAAAGATTTATTGTAAACCAAGAATGTTTACATATCTTAATGCATTTGATTTTTTTTTAATTCACATATAGAGATATAGTGAATTAATAAACTAAATAAGTTTACTATACCTAGACGTAGGATAGTAAATAAATTAAAAAATTTTGCCATCACATAAGTATTATCATTCTTGTAAGCATAAACTATGAAAATTCATATCTAATAGTTATGGTGAAATCGGAAACTCTAACATATTTTTCATCTTAATTTTTCTTACTTGGATTCAATTTTAATTAGTCTTGAGTTTTCGTTTTAGAAATTTCAAATTTTAATTTATTATCAACAATATTTTGATTTGCTAGATAAATTTTAGGATTAATTCACCATTAGTACTTAATTAGGCTAGTATTCACCAATCTTCGTAAGACGATACTTTTCTTATCATTATATCATTTGTTCGACATGTTCATTTGCATCTAAATTTCACTGAACAAGGGTGTTTGGGTCAGAAGGAAGAGCATAGGAAGAAGGGGGTGCCGACATTGTGGGTGAAAAAGAATTTTTAAGAGAAAAAAAAGATTAGCAAACAAGAACGGAAGTAAAAAAATTGGATAAAATGGCTTCTAATACCATGTCACAAAGTAAAGAGGAAGAAAGACATAAAATTGAGAAGACCTTTTGTGTATTGCTTACTTGAAAAAAAAATACATAAGGTATCCTTTTATAATGGGGAAACCTAGTTCAATCATACAGGGAAACTTAGTCGAATCATATAAGGAAACTTAGTCGAATCATATAAGAAATTAAAGAGAGAATATAACTTGCTATACATGGAAAATAACTTCTCAATTAATTTATGTTACATGAAAAATATAATATGCTCAATCAAGGAATATAATACAATTATAGACACATATCTATAACATTGATCCAAACGTTAATTATTGGATCTGAAAAGAATCCCAAGGCAACAATTATATTGCAAATTTCTGGAAAAAAGCTTAGTAATCTTCCCATAACTTGATTCTAGCTTCATTAACCATTAAGTAGTAAACAAATAATAGTTGGCAGTTGGTAGTGTTTATTTGTTTAGCAAAGAATGCATGAATTTGGCTATCTAATTATTAGTCATCATCTAGTGGCTTCGCCACACGATTTCTTATGCTATCATACCAAATAGTTTCAATGGTAGAAGAGTAGCTAATGCCAACATAAGTGCCGAAACATTATCTAGGTTTAGTGAGCAAGTACCTAGTTTCCTCTATAAAGAACTCATCATTTTTCCACAATTGTGTTTTCATAATTCTTAAAACCTCCAAGCATATCCTCCCCATTTGCACTTAAGAATGCTTATGCAAGATTAACAACTTCCTTTAATTTATTTTTGATAAATTTATAAGTTTACTCATCTAAGAATAAAAGAATATAAAGGCATAAATGTATACCTCAACATTACAATTCATCTAAGAGAAAATCAAATTTAAAATCTTTTAGTTATGATATAGCAAGACATTTACCATATATAATTTAATATTTTTAAATAAAGATGCTCTTCCAAGTACTATTTTTTTTTATTTTAGCCAATAATATTGATATTTCAATAACCTTATTTTGGAAATGTTTATGATTTTGTTTAGATTATATACAATATGTACATGTTAAGGGAAAAAAAAGTTTAAGAAATTTCACAACCAAATTCTTTCATTTAATTGACACTCACATTATAGTACTTCCTTAAATTCCTCAATATTATATTAATATATAATGTGAGTGTCAAGAATTTGAAGTAGTTGACCCTTTTTCAATGCAAAAGTTAAATAAATAGCAAGATTTGCATCACTTCCTTTCTTATTAGAAAAAATTACCTTCATACTAGTTAATAATTTAGTTAAAACAAAACCAAAACTATAAACATTATTTTTTTTATTAGTGGACTACCTTGGAAAGACTTAGGATCCAAAGCACCTATGAGTTCCTTACACCAAACTGGTTGCTTGTTTTTCATTAGTAAAAATTAGCCTTAAAGCTCCAAAGTTAGCCACCTTTACTATGAGATTATCATCTAAGAGTATATTTGTAGGTTTTATATCCCTATGAATAGTAGACATTAAAGCTTCAAAATGTAAGCATGTAATTACTCTTGTAGTTTTTAGTGGCCTAAGACTTTCTTTACTTAGGAAATTTGAAGTTTGATATTCATTCCCTACACTTTTTTCGCTTAACATACAAAAAAAAAAAAGAAAGAAATTACATAGATGGAAGAAGTAAAAGTAGTTGATATGTTAATATTGTGAATAGATTAATTAGCCACCTAAGTGTTAATACTTTTTTTTTTAATCTTCAAGGTAAAGATGTTGGCCTTATGAATGGCCAACAACACCCTATGGATTCATCACTATGTTGAACTTATTTTGGGGTGGGTGGGGAGGTTGAATGCACTATAAACACAAGACTTTAAGCTCCCAAAATATAAATAAATAAATTTATAAATTCTCTATCAAATATAGTTTTTTACATAACAATAGCATTAGATCTAACAATTGATATCATAGTAAGGTTGCAAATTTAAGTCCTTGAAGTGTCACTAGAAAGAGATTGTTGACTTTATGGGAGACCAATGATCATCTTATGGGACATTGCTATGCTGACCTTAAACGTGGAATGTGGCATCAGTGTTTGAGATTGTCACATGCCTGTTTTTAATTAATTAGGAATTAATATAATTAGTTAGGATTTAAGGGATTTAATTAGATTTTTAAGTGTAGGGCTGATGTAAGTATGATGTAACCCATCTAACTTCCTTTATTAAGGGGCGTTCACAATTGGAAAAGAACAAACTAGTTTATGCAAAGGTTTTGCTTGATGTCTTGGTGCTATGTCCCTTGAAGATGGAGAGGTGTTGTGTCCTGTATGGTATCCAATTTGATGTTGATGTGTTGTTTGATGCAAGAAGATGGCTCCTATAAATCTAAATCAACCCCAATTAAACCAAGTTCCGATTGGGATCCCGGAGGCTGCGACAAACTTGCATTGTTCTTGATTATTGTTCTACATCAGGTCGTTACTATAAGACATTGTAATCAAGGATTACCTATTATGTTGTTTGGATTAAGGTTATTAAAGAAGCACCCTTTAATGTTTTACGAAAGGGGGACAGAGTGTAGCTTGAAAAGAGTAGTCCAATTCGAATCGTTTCATGATAACCAGTCGCCCAAACTTATGAATCTAAAGAAATGAACAGCACCAACAAGCAACGGGCGGGATCAAAGGCTAGACAGTGACACGCGGATGATGATAGGATCGTATGACAAGTGTAAGTCGGGATTTCACAATATTATTTTATGCAAAAAAAAAAAAAGAAAAGAAAATTATTTTAAAAAAGAGTGCAACCAAAAGTCGGTACACTTGAACCGCTTTTCCAAGAACCACGCGTACGTGGCTCTAGAGGAGAAGGTTCCCATCCCGTCGGGAACACCGCTAAGCTCGTGAAACTAGGCCCCCCTTAGCAAGACCTTTGACCAGTCTCTGGTCTATTTGTGCTATTATTCAGTCAATTCCCATCATCGCCAGCAATCCATTGAATTCGCCGGAAAATTCGTGAGAGAGGTGGAAAAGTTTTCTCTAAACAAGTAAGAGACGAGACAATGGAACGAAAAGCAACAGCTGAAAGGTTCCATTTCAGATTAGGCATGGTTTAGAAAGCCAAACCAGATTCTACCCTCCTGAGAATTGGAAATCCATACAGACTGGAATTAGATCCGGGAGAACACGAAACGATAACATGTGTCTACTTGCCTAGGGAAAGAAATCTCAACTTTAAAACATCCTTGAGATTCTGAAACCTAAGGCGCGGTGGAGGCATTGCCGTTGCTGTTCTTGTTATTGTTCGTCATCATCCTCTCGAACTCCTCGAAGTTGACGTTGCCGTCGCCGTCGGAGTCGACAGAGCGGATCATGCGGTGGCAGTCTTCGATGGAGCACTTCATGCCGAGGCGGTTGAGGACCAGGTGGAGCTCGGAGGCCGAGATCAGGCCGTTTTTGTCGCAGTCGTAGAGCTGAAAGGCGTCCCGGAGCTCCGATGCCCCTCCGTCCTCCGCTTCGGCGCCGCAGAAGGCCGCGAACTCCGCGAGGGAGATGAAGCCGTCGTGGTCGGAGTCGAGCTCGTCCATGACACGTCGAAGCTCGTTGGGTTCGGAGAATGTGGATCCGAGGGATTTAAGGACGTCGCCGAACTCCGACTCGGAGATCCGCCCGTCGCCGTTGGCATCGAAGCGGTTGAACACCTTCTCAATCTCGTCCTTATTCTGAAGGTAGACTGAAGGCCCCTTCTTCCCCGCCCTGAAGCTTCGGTTTGTGCTTGAATTGGTCGCCATGCTTCTTCTAGTACGATTCGCCTAAGATACTACCTTGCGGTGCGCATCTATATGTATATATAATGCGCAAAAGGGAAAGGCTAAGTTGAAAGGAACAGGGGGACCGCGTAAGCCGCGTGGCACGTGCAGGTGGGGGGGGGGGGGGGGGGGGTGGGGGACGGAGACATTTAGGATGCACGTGTCTGTCCCACGCGGCTTTCACGCGTTTCACCTCTTTTGGCTTTTCTTTAACGGTCGTGAGCGAGTTACCGTTCCAAATATTAAAAAACTCAACACTAAAGCCATATTTTTATTTTTAAAATAATATATTTAAATATAAATATAAATATAAATATAAATATAATATATAATATATAATATAATATTAGAGAATAATACATTTACTCTTCTCATTAATAAAAATATTTTGACATTTCAATATGGGTATTGAGGTTAATCTTTCCTTCATATAATCCATCTAGATAAGCCCTGTAGGAAATACTTGTAACAGAGTTTTATGTGCTCAAACAAGTCAATACACTATGAGTAAAGAAGTTAGTTACTTTTCTTCTTGGCGAAAAGCCGAAAAAGTGGCGAGATCCGCACGGAAGACACAGATACGGAGGAAAAGCAAATGAGTTCCCGAGTCCCATCGGGAAGAAGGCACATGGCTGCTTTGAGAAAAGCTTTTCATTCCGCGTTGCACGGTTTGCTTTGCTTTTAAGAATGTCTTTGTCGCCCGGACCCTAACCTATCTTATTGACATAAAAAAAAAAAAAAATTGTTGAAAACAGTCTTTATCACTATTTTAATGTTGTCTTTGTTATGTTACGGGGGCAGCTGGACGAAACAATACAATGACTTTTGAGAAGAAACAAATTTTGGACTTTTAATGGACAATGAGTCTCGTAATGAAAAACAGAGTTTTTATTATATACCTTATAATTTTAAACAGCTATTCTTTTTTAAATTGATATATTGTTTTGTATAAATTGGGATTATTCTAAGACATGTTTTCCTAAATTTGCCTTGTTAAAACATGCTTTCTCTAATACAATAGATAACCACCACATGGCCGTTAATAGATCCGATTGCTGGGTTTGCCCTACGTTAGTAGTTGAATTAGTCTAATAACTACTAGGGGTCTGCTCAATCAAGGCAGCATCAATTAATCGTGTGGGGAGCACCTAAATCCACTTAGGTCCACATGTCAACCACGAGGTTAGAGGATGGGTTCTGCGGTTGTTATTGAATGGCCATTATGTGTCCATGCTTGACCACCTAAACATCGAGCAACCATTGGCACGGTTAGCATTAGATGTAATTAACCATAGTTTGTTAACTCTAATTTGTCAGTCACCTTCCATGAGTAGGACTTCTTCTTACATTGGTAAGAAGACGTGCAAGAACTTGATTACTCCTCTCACTAAAGTTTACCTTATTATGTTCACTAGTTTCATGCTAAGCATGTGCGATATTACACAAAGTTAGTGGAAGAAAAAGAATGGTTGATAGCAACAGAACCTGCAATTTCCTCCATTCGAATTCGAATCCAGGACTATCTTGGCCATGTGACTCCTGCCTCTCCTTGGAACCACAGATTTCTTCTTTAAAAAGCTGCATCCTCATGCTTTTTTGTGGTCTTTACCTTGTCTTAAACAAGAGAATATCTATCAAGTCGCACAAGCACGTGAATAACAATGCAATTGAGGTTATGCAGTGTAAAAGATCATATTTGTTGAGAAGTTTGTTTCTTTTTTAAAACTAGTTCGATAAAAATGAGACATGTCATTCACTTTTAAAGAAGATGCCAAGGTAAGATTTATTATGTAAAATATGAGATCTATCACTTTTGATATACCCCATTACCCTAGAGCATATATTTTATTTTCAAAGAGGATCCGAGGACAAGAATTCCGACAATGCAAAACACATAAGGTCTTTAACAATATCCCTAGCATTGGACAGATTAATCATAGCTTTATAACTGTTTTGACCTATATACGTATGCGTGAATGACACAAGTTTCGCATTTCCCTTGCAAATAAAATAATCGGTTTTCATGGACCTTTTTGCACAATAGCCTGGAGCATGTCTCATGTCTCATGTCTCATGTCTCATGTCTCATGATTGGAGGACTCCAGGATTCTTCACACCACAAAGACTTTGGAGACTTGGCGAATGCCCAAAAGCAGATTAAGAAGAAAACTTTGTTTCGATGATCATTTTAGCAACGCACAAGACTGTTCGTTGCCTTCTGCCTGTCCAACAGCAAATACACAACACTTGGAACCTACTTTAACTCAATGAAAATTTCAGACGTTAAAGATTAGCATTATGGTAAAATGAGTTCTGGAAAGCAACAACCTTATCATAACTGTGTAGCGCGTCCAGTTGAAGTTGTAGGAAGTGGGGAGATCCCGTCTTTGAAAATGGTGGCAACATGGAAGTGCTGGAAACAGCAAGTGTGTCATTCTGGCATATTTCTTAAAAGAGAGGAATTATAAATGTAATCAAGAAAGTAAAAAGTACTAGAAAGGGAAAAAAGGATAAACAATCTGGCAAATTGATGGTTGGGATAAGGCACCAGCTGGAAAAAGTAGAATTACAAGTACTTGCTATACGACAACAAAAACGGGAATAAATAAATAAATAAAAAGAAGGAAGAAAACAAGTGATCAGATCTACTAACAGTTGCATATTAATTAGAAAAACCACAAGTTCCTGCCTTCAGTAACAAACTTAGAGTAGCATTGTACTCCTCAATGAAACCCTAATGAACTGCTGGTTGAGATCTAACAGCATTTCAGTGAAGGAATAGGGAAAATGTTATTCTGATGCACGTTTTCTTGTCCCTGGTTTGATGGATGCACGAGCCAGAAACCCAGTACATCATATTTTATTTCCCATCCCAGTCTTTTTCGACACTTCGGGTTTGTTTCTTTCCATGGTGTAAAAGGAGTCCATAAATAAGGCCACCAATCTTTTGGATAGATAAAGTACGTAGAAGGCTGGAGTTTGCCAACAATTGTGTAAGCAGTTCGGTGAAACAAGCAGATCATAGCTTTTCTCAACCTAAACAATAAGCAATCTCAATTCTTTGATGAGAACATTTTAAAAGTGGTCTTGTATATTGTTAGCTGACTTAAACAAAATCGAGAATACAAGGAGTGATGGTCTCTGTACACAACCTGCAGCAATCAAGTTACTTATCCATCGAAATAAAGTCAACCATAACAAACACTTCCTGTCTAGTATCTTCATGTTGCAGATAATTTCTGAGTTAATTGTAGCATGAATTTTATTGACATGCTCCATATAAACATATTTGTCAAGGATAAGTGTAGCCCCATTTACCGGCCATAAAAATTGTCTCAACTTTGCATGATTTCCTTCCATCTTGGAGCCAGATCTGTTATATTTGCATTTTCTGAACCCCTTCAGAAGATGCTTCAAAAAGTAGACAATTCTCTCTCGATGAGATAGTTGAAAGATTAATCATGGATATCTTGATCCCCTAAACAGGGTCCCATCGTTCTTAATCCCTTGAAATTCTAAGTTTTCTTGTGGGTAAATCCTGTGGCCCACCTCTGGACTGCGGAGTTGCATCCTCGACACAGAATTGCCTACTTATGTTGTCATGTAACTTGCCAAGAATCCTCCAGGTTACAGCATCTGGGGCCAATCCATTCCTTCTCATCTCTCCAACAATCTGATAAGCTTCTCTCTTTAAGCCTAACTTGCACGCACTGTCAATCAGAATATTGTAGTTGAAAATATTTGGAGAGACCCCAGAATCCACCAGTTCATATAGGAAGTGACAAGCTTCTTTCAATTTTCCTGAGCGGCAAAGCCCTTTGATAAGTGCTGCATAAACGAAATTATCATGGATCTTTGAAGGCCATATTACATCATCCCATAACCTCTGAGCCTCTTCTATTTGTCCCGTCTCACATAATCCATCAATTATTATAGTGTAAGTGGTACTGTCTGCAGTGACATCATCAGTCGCCATTCCACTAAAGAGACTTATTGCTTCATTTGCCTGCTGAAGTCTGAACAAGCCTCGAAGAAATGCATTATAGGTCACAATACCGGCTTTAACACCATGTTCTGGCATTACGTGATGCAAAAATTTAAAAGCTTCTTGGGTTCTTCCAACATCTAATAAACCACATATCACAGTAGTGAAGGTCACCACATCTGGTGAACAAAACTTGCCAATTATCATATCATTTAATACCTTCAAAGCTTCTTCAATCCTCCCCATCTTGCAAAACCCATTTATAGACGTGTTCAGGGTCACCACATCAGGCTGACACTGGTTCTGAAGCATAAAAACAAGCGCATTCAAAAGCTCAGTTGGGTTATTCATAAGACAGAGTGCCCTTAAATATATGTTGAACATTCTGGTTCTGTCCACACCCTCCTTATTCAGCATATATTGTAGAATGTTCCTTGCCTCGTGGTGCTTCAACTCTTTACAGAGACCTTCCACTAGAACCTTATATGTGTACTCAGATGGTAAGTAGCCAAACTGAATTCCTTCCTCTAATAACTGATAAGCCCTCATACAACCTCCTTCCTTGCAAAGCCCATGAATGATTGAGTTGTATGATACTAAACTAGGTAGAAACCCCCTTTTCCCCATAATATAAACAATCCTTGATGCACCGTGATGTCTTCCAACCTTACAAAGTGAATCTATCATTTGATTATAAACAAATTTCTCAGACACACTCTCACCTTGAGGCATATCTTCTGCGATCCTAAACAGTTCCTGAAAAAATCCCTCTCTACACAAACAATCAACGAGATTTGTAAAAGCCGCATTTATTGCAGAGGGGTCGTCTTCATTCCTCATCTTCTCCCAAATTTTGCACATCAATTCCTTCCAATGCTCAATGTCCCGCCTCCGAAGAATACCACAAATCAATACGCTAAACGTCAGTGAGTTCGGTACTATCCCATTCTCACTCATTTCACCGAATACCTTCTGGGCATTACCCACTTCCCCGATTTTACAATAACCATTGATCAACGTAGTATAAGAAACAATATTTGGACAGTGCCCTCTACTCTTCATATCGAAAAATAACCTGTGAGCTTCGCTAGGTCGTGAAAACAAGCAAAGCTGATTCATAAAACGGTTATAAATAACTAGTGAGGGCACAAATTCAGGCTTAACATCAAGCAGACGGCGAACAACATCCCATGTACTATATGGAGTCCGAGAATCAAGTAATCTGGATATAAGAACATTACAGGTGCGCTCATCGGGGACACAGTGAGAAGTTATGGAGAGTAGAAGGCGGTGGTGGGCTTCGGAGAAGCGATTGGAGTCGCACAGAGCGTGAACTATGCTGCTGAGGTTGAGGGAGTCCGGGCGGTAGCCTCGGAGACTGAGGTGGTCCAGAAGGCGAAGCGCCTCGTCGACATTGCGGTCCTGGGCGCAGAGTCTGTGAATCTTTTTGGTCCAGTATGACCTGTTGGAAATGCTTACGCCGTCTTCCCTTTCCTGTGGTTCAAGCTTTGATCGTTCCTCTCGCTCGTCGGACGGCGCACGGGTAGCGTGAGTGAAGAGGAATGCAAAAGGGATGGCTATGCTCTTCCGGGTGATTGGGACCGTCGGCGACGGAGCGACGGAGACGAACATCGCATTTGCATGCTTGTCTGAGACGGAATAGACTTGGAGCTTCCAACTCGCTGTATTCGCAACTTCGCGCAACAACCATGCTTGAATATGGGCCAATTTATAAAATTTTCCATTAAATTAAAGAGAAAGGTTGTCTTAATTTATAAGACCCATTATATATAATTTTTTAAATTAAGTTAGAACATGATAAGATCATAATCTTTAGACTGTATTGTGAATGGTGCCCCTTAATAAACTATTAAAATGTCTGTGCAACTTACTATATATATATATATATAATTGAACTGTTACATTTTTATAAATAAATTTTATAATATAATATTAAAGGTAAATAAATCTTTCCGAACCCATAATTCAAATGCAAAACCCACAATATTTTACCTTATAATATTTGTAAGAAAAGGTATTGAAATACTCTACCTTTTTTGTAATATGTTGTAAAATCTTTTATATAGAAGTAAATTATTCTTCTCTTTATACATTAATTTAAAAAAAGAAATAAACTTTGACATTCTTTATTCATCACTACAACTAGAGAGAGACTGGGATATGTATGGTGCGTTTCTGGACTGCAGACCACTACAAGAGTTACAATGAGATGAATGAGAATAGAACTATACCCCTTTCAAACAAGGACACCAAACCCAACATATAACTACATATAAGACAGCAGACCCTGCTTCTGCTACACTATAAAAATGCTTATAAGACCGAGTTTATTTCTTATAAACCAGTTTCAGCCACCTTTCCAGCTAATAACAGAAGCCCTTTCTACATAGGCAGTTTCCCATACATTCAAGATAAGGAAGCGAGTGCTGCTTCTCACACTCTGGATGGCATTCAGTGAGTGCTCGACTTGCCTCATGCATATATTCATGGATTGCATGAGTTCTTCTTTTAAGAAATATATCATCATCACGACGGGAGAAAGAGGAAAAACGATTGAGAAGTAGGGAGGGAAGGGGAGAGGGGGCAACATGGGGAAACAGAAGGGGAAGCGGACGATCTTCTGCATGCACCAACAGAAGGGTGACTGATAGCGTTATCATCACCAACACCACTTTCAAGTTATTTCCTTTCATAATTTTTTTTTCTCCCCCTTTTGGAATTTTTTCTTTGTCACAAGTCTAGGATGTGGATGAATTCTATGACATGTAAAGCTTATATTTATAATACTAGAGTGATTTTTAAGGTACAGATATTTTTAGTTTAAAATTTGAGATGTTTTGAAATAAAAAAGTTAATAGCTTTACTATTAGGCTACCGATCAAGGTTTATTCTTTTAGTAAGTTGGTCTTGTTTATTTATTTATTGGAGAGTAATATACACAAAGTGACTTTTGGTGAAAAGCTATCTTCACATAATCCATTTAAGTTTCCTAATAGCATTCTAAAATAGCAATGTAAAAAAAGGATATAACAAAGGTTGATAGCTTTTGAGCAACATAAAGGATGTGATTTTCGGTCAATGGAATGATCAAAGTAGAATTCATCCCTTGGTAGAGAAACAACTATAGTTAAATTCTAGAGAGTTCATGTATTTTATCAACATAGGTATGATAATAGGTAATATGCCGTTATCCAAATTTAGCATCATACTTTCAATTTACCGAGCCTACTTTTATCTCTGGCTTTAGTGTTTAATGTTTTCACAAGCCAAAAATCAAGTACATTCCATTTTTCCTATCCCCGTATCTATGATGCCTAAGGTTTTGCCTTTTTTTTTTTTTTTCATATAAATTAAATCTCATCTAGTCGTTTCTTGAATTTTACATTCTCTTCTAAAGGATACATTCAAAATAGGTATTGAATTATTCTAATAGTAAGGTGACTCATGAAATATGGAATATGTTAAACTATGTCGTTAAATATATAAAAGCTTTTCAGCTAAGAGGACAAATTATCTCTTGAGTAGGTTCACATATTTAGTTATTACTCACTAAATATGATGGTGTCTTTTGGCAAATGTTATTTTTCCTTATTCCCATGGACAGAAATACAAAGGGATTTTATTGATTATATAAACCATTTTATGCATATAAAATGCTTTCACTTGATAATCATGTCAAAGCTAGTGTCAAGGACTTCCACCACATACGATAGCTCTTTCATTTTTATTTTTTTTTCCCTTTCTTGTTAGGTAAAGGGGGAGCCACCCAGGGATATTATGTCTTTAACCTCAAAGCCAACGGTTTGGATCTACCCAGTAGCTCCACTTGAACTATTGACACATGTGATTGCTCTTTAGATACAAAGTTTGGTAAAATTATGTCTATTTACTTGAGAGAATCCTCTTAGATTATGCAGTGAAATTTATGTTGGAATCCTTTAGGAAGACATTCTTCTACAAGACATGCTTTGATCGGTTTAGGTTAAGTCCATAATGTCTCATCCATGACAAAATCATTTTTTTTATTAGGCATAAGGGGTGTAGAAGTGGGGAGATGTGTCAAAGGTGGGATCTCTTTGGTTCTAAGCAATGCTTGTGCTAACTAGTTTAGGCACTTGTTGACTCACATCAAAATCATTTTGGAGCTTATAATTTTTAAAATGTTTTTCCCTTTCTAAAACTACTTTGTAAAAAGGAGACAACTTGTTGACTTGTAAAAGATTTTACAATAACTTGTAAATAATATAAGATATTTCAGTAATTTCATTACAACCATTATAACGCGAAGGTATAAACTTTACAAAATATATCATTGGAAAAGCCTTGCACCTGAATTATTTCAGGTCGAAATGTGATCCTCTTAAGTGCGAATTTCAACCCACTAGACCCCGCCCAATTAGCCAATTATAACAAGGAGCACAGGTGGAAAATGAGTGGCTTTGTGCTCATACGTTCTTATTTTGATCGACTTCTCTATATCCAGCAGAAAATCTTTAGATACGTTACTCCACATCAAAAATTCAAAACAGAAAATGGTACTGCAACTAATCAAGTATTATTATAGATATATAAGCAAGTTGACAGGTGAGCAAGTGCTGGTTGACATTTTTTGGTCCCAGATTTGATATTTCGAAAGTGCATAATTGAACGTGTGAGTGTAATAATAAAATAACAAAGATACAAGCAACAACCACTTTATTATTTCATCAAAGGAAGAAGACAAAGGAAAATGAAAGGAAGAAAATCAAGTCGGGAAGGGGGATCGATACGAAATCCATGATTGGTGTTCATTGACCTTATTCAACTAACGACACAAACACTATAAGTCTCAAAGATGCAAACAGTCCATTAAGCATTTCAAAAAGTACATAATTTCAGCAGAAGTAAGAACTTCATATTTCGTCACTGGAATGCGGAAGTGTTCATGCATTTTCTTCGAGCAAACATCTTCACATTTTCTTTCTTTTGCGCTTCGCGGCGGCCACCTCCTTCTTTTAGGAGGTGCCCCCTCCAGTTGTGGAGGACGAGGGGGACGAGGAACAAGGGAGGGATGAGGAGGGAAAGGCAACTCACTAGGAAGGAAAGGAGGAGGAAGCCGCGATGCTTGCACCGCAACTGGAAAAAGGATCATCAACAGCATTGTTGTCACCAGAAGTCCTTTCATGTCGTTCTAAGCCATAACTACTCACACTCTCTTCTGATGTTTAGTTTTGGGGGCTCCAAGATGCATTTAGGTTTGTAACCTCTAAAGCTTTTATATCCGTGAGGCATTGCAAAGTTTGAATTTATAGACGTTCTAGCTTGAAAATTTATTTATTCTTAGAAATAGTTTGGTTTTATTTTCTTTCATTTAGGCGAGGAGCCGTTTGAATACGAGGACAATGAGCTATTTTATGGTATCATATGTCAATAAATGAGAGATGTAAAAAGGAATATTAGATTCTTCGAATAGCAGTTATGTCATAAAGATATTAAACAAACACCTAAAGATGATCGTATAAAACATTGACATTCAAGAATAGTGGATCAACATACGAATTAGGTTGAAAACAAACACTATAATGAAATTATGTAAAATTAAAAAATTATCGAAGACAAATGAAAAGGTATAATCTGATTTTTTTCTGTGTTATATATTTTCTATTATTTCACACACGTTTACAAAATACTTTAAAGATGATGTATGATGAAAAATGAGGATATAAAACGAATATTAAATTCTTCCAATAAAAATTTTGTTATCGAAAATGGGAACAGAATATGAACATGAAATTTAAGAATAATGAATCAATTGAGTTGATAGTGAAGTTGATCAACAAAGTAATAAAAAAAATATAAGAAAGAAGACACAACTTTAGGTGAAAAGTTATAATCTGAATTCTATTTAATTCATTTAGATTTTCATCATTTTATATGTCTTACAAAATGATACTTAAAGATCATGTAAGATTGGAAAGAGAGGTATAAACATGAATATTAGATTCCTCCAATAATGATTATGTCATAGAAATATGGAACAGATATCTGAAAATGAAAGTTATATGTAATGTGGACATTTAAGGACAATAAGTTAACTTCTATAAGTTAAGTCGTAAGTGAAATCAATCAAGAAAATTATAAAACAAAAATATACTAGAGACAACAGATTACGTGAAAAGGTAGAATTTTTTTTAATAATTAACTTACCTTTCCAAGGTATATGTTAAACATTATGTGGGATTATATAAAGCAATATTAAATTCCTCCAATAGCAATTATGTCATAGAAATAGGTAACAAATACTTGAATATGAAAGTTGTACATAATAAGGACATTTAAGATTAACAAGTCATCTTCTATAAGTTAAGTTGAGAGTAGATTATAGTATAGAAAATTGATGAAATTATTCAAAGCAGAAAAAGAAAAAGATACTAACGATATGACTTTCTATGAAAAGGCATAATCAGATTTTTATTTTTATTTCATACTTTTTATCATTTTTATATACCTTTCTAAATGATATGTTGAAGATAATGTAGGATTGAAAAGAAAGATAAAAAATGGAATCTTAAATTATTTCAATAACAATTACGTTATATAAATATGAAAAGATGAAAGTTGTACATACTATGAATATTTGAGAAAAATTAATCAACTCACAAAAATTTAGTAGAAAATGAAGTCAATCAACAAAATTATAAAGAAAGTGTGTTGGAGACATAAGTTTAGGTGATAAGATATAATCTGATTTTGCTTTAGATATATATATATATATATATATATATATATAT
This sequence comes from Casuarina equisetifolia, assembly GCA_028551475.1. Classification (NCBI taxonomy): domain Eukaryota; kingdom Viridiplantae; phylum Streptophyta; class Magnoliopsida; order Fagales; family Casuarinaceae; genus Casuarina; species Casuarina equisetifolia. The sequence goes on along the minus strand of CM052356.1, from coordinate 31,906,984 downwards.
TATTCAAATACCCTGCCAAGTGATATGTTAAAGACTATGTAAGATTAAAAATAACATTGAAAGGAATATTAAATTCTTCCATTATAATCATGCCATAAAATAAGGTATTACACATACCTTGGACGTTAAAAAATTAATGAATCATCCCACCTAAATTAAGGTAAAAGGGCATAATCTGGTTTCTATTAATTCATTTTCTTTTTATCATTTCATATATAAATGTGGTCTCGAGAGTAATTGGGATCTCTGGTAATAGGCAGGTGGCCGTGAACACCCTATACTTGTATCCATGTCTGTTGATACCGAATCGAGTCAACTTACATTTTTCTCAGTTTCATGCAATTCTACACACTCAACTTCATCCCTGTCTTCAATGTCTGAACACCTTTGAGAAGAGAAAAGCTTTGGATTATTACCATATCTAATATTGGTGCTCGCTGAACAGTAATAAATTCAGAATCAAGGACTCCCATTTTTCACCACTCTTCAGCAATCTCAAAGAAAACTGCTTTTGTTTTTTGTTATGTTGACTTCTCCTTTGCATTGCTTCTTCTTTCCTTGGGATTATTTCTCTTTGAACATAGATAAATGGAAGTGTAAAAACAAAGGCACACGATAGCATCCGTTCTCGCGAGTTCATAGGCTCTTGGTAACTGGCAGTGCAATTTTTATAGCCTTTTGAGCCTATACGTTTATCCGTGTGTCGAGGAAAATCAAAGGGAAAAAATCAATATGCTGTGTTCATATTCTTTTGTTTTTACTCCGTTCTTTTGACCTATTACTTCTATCATTGACAGGTATTTAGCTCAATTGAGAACATGAACTATTTAGAAACTCTTGGCCTTAAATTCGACTCCTAGATAAGTGAAATTGAGTGTGTATATATAATTTAAAAAATATTATTTAAAATAGAACAGTTGATATTCTAATATTATTGATTAAAGTAAGGAAAACTATATGAATAAGAGTTTTCTTGTTTTAGAATATAAAATTTTCACAAAAAAAATATTATTTTGATTAAAATTTTGAGACTTCTAACTTCTATTTTTTTGTAGTTTTGGTAATTTTTGTAATGTTAATGTATGCTTTTATACTTTTGTATATTACTTTTTATTAATACAAACTTACATTTTTACCAAAAAAAAAAATATTGTTACTTCTATTTCGAGTTCCTTTCTTTTTATGATTTGGGGAGAGGAAAAGTGAGAACGAAGTTGCAAGAGGGACGCAGAAAGGGGGGCAAACGAGGAGAAAGGAAGCTAAAGGAATGGTGTATTCATGCACTAGAACTAGAAAAATAGCTAGAGTTGTCAACAACAGTATCATCAATGTTAATGCTATCATACGATTTGAAGACATAGTTCTTCTTCCTATCTTGGAATGTGTAGTTTTGAGAACTCTGGGATAAATTTAAAGTTTTTATATGCATGACTGAAAATGTTGTTTCTATAGACGTGTTATTTTGAATTTTAATTTATCTTTTTAAAAAAGCTTGATTTTGCTCTTTCATTTAGCCGAAGAGTTGTCGAGGCAAAATGACATTGAATTCGTTTGATGGCTTTACCAAACATGAAGTGTGGTTGAAGTTATGTCTTTTGAGTCCTCAGTTTTGTTATAGTTATCAGATAATTTTTGAATTTTTTTTTTTACTAAAATTGTGCTTATTGAGTATGAGAACAGACATGGCTTTAAGTGAAAAGATATGGTCACATTGCCTGCTTTATTTTCGTATAACTTTTCATTGCTTCATATATCTTTCTAGAGCATACGTTAAAGAAATGGTGGCTTAAACAGAAAAGTATAAAGAGGAGTACTAGACTATTCAAATGGAAATCTATGTCATAGAAGGATGGAAAAGACGCCTTTTGAGGTGAGTTGCGCATAGAATTGGCATTTACGAACTATTAGCCCGCTCATATAAAGTAAATTGAATGACTAAATATCATGACGTAGGGGTAAAACTATTTCTTTACAATGTTTATGTACACACACACACACACACACACACACACACACATATATATATATGTGAAACCATATGCAATGGTCAAATATCATTTATATTTTATTATTGAATATGGAAGATTTACAAACTTTATAGTCCAAAGGCAATCTAAAGACTCTATTACTATGTTAAGAAATGTGAAACTTTTATGATGGATTGTATAGATAAGCAACGATCACACAAAGTAGCTTGACAAATATTTTACTCACTAAAAAAAGGAAGGGCAATTGGAGTTTTTGAATTTAAAACTTTAAAATAAAGTTCTTTTGGAATTTATGCTTTGAAATTCCATTAATCTTCTAAATCCTTCCTTATAGAGTAAGTATATTCATAGTACAAAATGTAAAAGAATTCTAATAATATAACTTGATATAAAAAATTCTATGACATAGAATTAAATAGATCTTCTCAAATTAAGGCCAACTTTTATCTCTATTCTTTTTCTTAATTTAACTTATATTTTGACTTCTATTAATTTCAAGTCAAAAATATAAGTCATTTATACATGAATTAGGATTATTTGGAAAACTATAATTGCTCACAATGGAATTTGACGTTAAAACTTTTTAAGATATTTTTTTTAACTTGCATTTAAAATATATGGGTTGAATATAGTAGAATACGATTTCAAAATAAAAACATTGACATCTTAATCCTATTTGCCAAAGGAAGGAAATTATTTGAAGAACTTATTTATTTTAAAATATAAAAATCTTTATAATAAATGCCATTCTAAGTAAGATTTTGAAGCTTCTAATTTTTATCTTTTTGTAACTTTCATAAGTTTTGTAATGCTAAGGCTATTCTTATGTTTCTGTATATTAACTTTTATTAATACAAATTTACCTTTCTACAAAAAAGGAAAAAAAAAAAGGTCAAACTTCTTACGTTAAAATCGAGATATTGAACATATAAAACAATCTTTATCTTCATGTTTCAAGAGGAAAACATTGGCTCATTGGCTTTCAAAACATAAAGTTAAGAAGAATTATGACCTCTTCCCACCACAATTATTGTGATAAAGTTAAGATTTCAAATGAAGAAAAGGAGGTTACTACGAATCATTCTTGGAATTTTAGGCTAACCAATACAACTTGAAGATGTCAAACAGTGCAACCACAAATATAATAGTGCAGTGATGACATGCTCAAGAGCTCATCCGAATCAGGCAGCATTAACAATTAGTCACCCTGAACCAAAAAAAAAAATCCCACAACATAATAGTATGTGTGTATGAGAAGTGTTAATCTCTAAGAGAACTTCATAAAATGTGATGTCCAATCCGGTTAATTTTTTCCTTACTTAAAAGCTTTGGAGAAAGGGAAGGAGCCTTTTATCAGCCTTTCAAAAAGATCAAGCGGGTATTAGATTTCTAGGGGGACCCATGATTTCTTAAATTTCGGAGGAGACAGAGGAAAGCTTTTCATTCATTCTTCTTTTGCTTTGGGTTAGGTATGGGCTGCCTAATCCCTTTATCGGGCCATCGGTAATCAACCTGATCGGGTCCACCTTCGATGTTCTAATCTGTCGGAAGTCAAAAGAAATTAGCTCATGCGCTAACTGTCTCTTGAACTTTATACACATAACATAAATTACTGACTACATGTTGGATACTGATTTTAGATGCTACTTTTCTTGTATAATCAAATTTAAATAATTACTAAGAAAATGGAAACGAAAATATATAAAATAATCACTATTTTTAATACTTTACAGGTGAAAGCATTTGAGGTATTAAACTTACACTAAGATCCTATGTTATAATGCCAAAACAGACTCATATTGCCATGTGATATGCTATATTTTTAATAACTTGTTAATTATGTTTTTTTAGTCTTACATTATTCAGGTAACAATTTTTGTACCTGTTTCTACGTCAATGTGTTCCTTCACTTATTAAATTAATTTTGTTTACTCAATATATAAATTTATTTATTTAAAAAAAAATAAAAACATACCTAAATATTACTAGTTTATCTTTAAAAAAAAAAAGATTTTACAACTATGAATTAAGAAGATGATATTAGAATTCAAACTTTTCCCTTTTTCCCTTTTTCCCTTTTCCCTTTTCCCTTGACATCCACCATATAGATTAGTTTTGATTCCACATAGTTTAGTGCTACCACGTTGGTCCCTATTTATGTACTCCCTCAACTTAACACAAGACTTCAATTGGGTGATTCTCTTGTTCTTTTATGCAGTGCTGTATGCAGGCGAGAGATATTGCAAATCCATACGCAAACAGTACGAAGTCACATGCTGCAGTGTTGAGGAAGTTGCTCTCTGGTTTCATGGAAATAAGGACAAGGCCTAATAAAGTGGGAGGCCGAAATAGCAGACCAATGGGCACGGTTTTCAGGACATGAAAAGAAGTGAGATAGATAGCTATTCACCAAAATGTCCGGCTTTCAAAGCATAATAAACACCGCACTACTACGTTTGTTCTGAACTACTGGAATGAACACAGACATTCATAACTCCTCATAACTCAATCTAAAACAAAAGTACCATGGAATTTCAGTCTGTGATGCGAAGAAGAACTACATGAAGAAGATCACCCACTAACGGAAAAGTACAGGTATATAAACATATCACCGAATTTAAGAGACAGAACTGTAAAAACAAACTAGAGGCACTGATTAACGTTGGTGAGAGCAGAAGGTGACCAAGTAGTTCCCTCCAGTGCAAGTGGCAATGCTGGTGGGATCATCATAGGCATAAGAGTAAGCTCTGGGACAGGCCGCCTTGAAGATCCTGGAATAGGCCGTCGGCCTGCAGGCCTGAGGACTTCCAAAGCTCCCGGTGCAACAGTACCTGGGTGAGTTGAACGCAAAGCAGGCGCTCTTGCAGGCCACCACTCTTCTGTTATCGTGTGACCGTACCTGCAGACCGGCGGGGCACATCATGTTGAGGTCGCTCACACACCCGGCGTAGCTGCATTTTCCTGAGCCTTTGTAGGGGGTGATGGCCATGGCGAGGTTGTATCCATCGACAAGGCTGACATCGTAGAAGTCTTGCTGGTTACCGAGGGTGATCTCGGCCAGAGTGGCAGGTGGGGTTCCGCCGATTCCGTTGCAGTACAGCGAGCCACCGCAATCTCCGGTGGCGCAGCGGCCGCGGCCGGAGGCGTCGAAGGCGCAGCCGTGGCGGCCCCATAAACGGCCGGACCAGAGGGCGGGGACTTTTAGGGTGTAGGCCTTCTTCGGCGGGAGCTCGAAGCCGCCGCGGGCCAGGATGGGCTTTCCGGCGCTGGGTTGGATGCCTGGCCAGACCGGATGAGCGCACTTGTTGTGCAGGGTTATTGTAGTTGCAGAGACCTCAGCTGTGGTCCAGAAACGAAGAATAAGCATACTTAAAGGGCTAGAAACATAAAAACATACGTTTGGTTCTGTGTGGCTAAGATCTAGCAGATATTGAACACCAAAACACAAATAGAACGATATGTACACACAAAGAGAGAAAAAGAGAGAAAGAGAGAGAAAGAGATCATACCTGGAAAATGAGAGAGAAAGAGGGAGGAAAGCACAAGAGCAAGGAGCGAACCCAAAAATGCCGCCATTGCTGAGGACGGGAGAGGCTGATGACCGCAGAGCAGAAGCACACACAGAAACCACCAAGAAGAAAGTGACTTCTTCTTCTTCTTCTTCTTCTTCTCAGTCACAGTTCACTAAGCAGACATTTATAAGTGAAAAAAGGTTCAGGTGTGACTGATCTTGGGCTGAAGTCGGATGCTAATATGATTAAATAAGCTAAAGCGACTCTTTTTTTTCAAGTTTTCCAAGCTACAGTGAAAGGGTAAGAGAGATACTTGAAGGTGGTCAGTGAAATGCAACTGCATCTGGAACAGCGAGTGACTGATGACGAAGTTTTTTCAGTTCTCGAGGTTGTCAGATAGCTGGTGGGGGAGGATTTGTACGCATCCCAGAAAAAAGAACACCAATTCACATGGCAAGGGAATCAATCACTCTGTGCAGATGCTGCTCCTGCTCTGAGCTAACTCTGTGGTGCCCGACCACTCCCCCTCCCCCACTTCGTCGGTGTATAAAGTTCAAGATTTTTCCTTTCTATGGATAAGTAATTACGTATTTAAATGCTTGAAGAAAAGTTTAACATCTCCATATCGATGTTATTAGGTTATTATTATTATTATTATTATTACTCAAAAACATTCTAATAAAATCAAAACCTGTCAATCACTGCCTTCATCCCCTTTCCTTTCCCCATGTGAGCTGGAAAGCACATCATGAGAATCTCTGTCATCAAGAAGCCTGCAAGTCCGTACGATTTTGGAAACACCGTCAACGCGTTTTTACGAACTCACATCAGAAATTAACCGTATGTAGTGGGTGAATCCGATCATCCATCAGAGACCGTCCATCACGTTGGTTGGAGTGTTCTATAAACATCTACGGCTTCAAAGGAGTCATGATATGATATGAAATGTTCAGGGCCCACTGTGCGTATGTATGCGAGCGACGCTCCTTGAGCACACTGCCCCACGACAAAAACACTCAATTGTTTACTGTTCGAATCATTGCCGTCTAACGGGCGCGACAGGGATCTTAGGCGTTAAAATATTACTTAAAGAATCAGCGAGCTTGCTCTAACCATTTCGATGCCATTTGCATAGCAGGAACATTGAGAAGAGCGAGATTGGATCATGTATAATTAACTCAAGAGTCTAAATATTTAAAGAGTCTAAGATTATGTGAATTTGAAATATTGCTGAAAATGGGTGTCAATATGAGGACTCAAGGGCAGATTAACAAGCTTTATATTTGGAAAATTTTCCTATGAAAAAGACAAAAAGAAAAGGCTTGGGTAGGCCAATTAGTTATATACTTATCCCTAAAGCCTATCATAGTTTGCAAGGAGATATTTTATACCCTTAATATGAAACTCATAACGTACATTAGTTATAAGAAATTAGTTAAAAATAATGTAATAATAAAAGTATGACATTGTCTACATCTTATCTATTAATTTTTTTTAGTAATAAAGAAAAACATCTATTCTTAAGTTAGTTTTTAAATAAGATTATATAATTTAACTTAACGTTAAAACTTAACTTTTAAGTAAGACAATGTGTTAGTTGTGGATTGTAGTTTCATGGGGCATGTTTTCTTAGACACCTAGATAAGGTGATATATTAAAACCTAGATACATATTTCTTATTATAAATATATCAATTAATTTTTTTTATTTTTGTGAAATATCAAGAATTATATATTATCATAAAAAATTACAAGATTATTCGGTTACTATATCATCATTTAAGCTCAACATTATATTTGATAAAGTCTAAAACTCTTATAAGAACTTATTATAATTTATAAACTTTATTCCTTTAATAGATGAAATATTATTTTTCACGTCCTTCTTAATTTTAATAATAATAATCGAATTGTTTAGATTTTTATTATTGAATTTTCTTTTCTTTTTTTCCTTCTAAAAATGATACAATTTGACCTTCAAAGATATACTAAATAAAGTTGTTACAAAATTCTTACTCTTGATAACTTTAATTATACAACATATTTAAGATCTCCAATATTCACCTTCGAATTAATCCATTTATATCTAACAAAGCTTTCTATATATAAAATATACTAACTAGTTATGTTCTCTATGCATGAAGATAATTTTTTCCCTTACAAATTGATCTTCTAATAGTGTGTCCATTTAATGTAGCGGTTATTACTAGCCCGAGGGGCTCAACTAACATATTTGTGAAGAAAACCTCAAACAATTACATTAGTAGGTGATCAAGTCTATAGCAATTTTTAATCTTAATGCCATGTGACTTAGGAAATATAAACACAGTGATAGTCATGTAGTGTTAGATCTAGTATCTCTGTACTATCCATTTAATACTGTGGTTGTTCCAAACATTAGAGTCCAACTAACATGTTTGAAAGGAAAGCCTTGAGCAAATTACATTTGGAGATGATAAGGTGTCTAGCAATTTTCAATGTTGATTCCATGTGTCTGAGGAGATACGATTTGGTAACAGTTACGTCACGTTGAAGACAGCATTTAAAGGAAATAATTACAATAGACGGAACTTTTTAGTATAATCACGATGGAAATTTGGAGTGGCAGTGGCTTATTATCTTTTTGAAAAACATGAATTTATTATTCTAAGATATAAATTTATATGAAATTGTTTCATGCATATCTTTTGACCATCAAATATATTATTCAGTTCTTATTTATCATTGGTTTCCTACAAGAATTCATATTAAAACCTAATTGGGTGGAAGCCACCCACCCTCTCGTGGAGGGCCTCATTCGCTAGCGTCGAGGGTAAGTGGGAGGCAGGTTCCCTCCACTTGAAGGGATAGTGGACAACCCACTGTGGAGTAAAAGAGTTACTTAAAATATAGGTAAATCTCGCGGCACTGGCCTGAATGTGTGACATTTTCTGGTGATGAAGCAACATTTTTCCTTACTTTTACATATCCTCCGCCAAAGATGGTGGCACGAGGGTGACTTAGATTAGTGACACCTTTAAACTTAGCATTACAAAAACCATATATGCATGTCAGAAGACTGAGTTCGGAAGTCTTCAATTTTTACTTTACAAAATACGTGTATGGGAGAATTCAATATTTTTAGATAAAAACATTATCTTGTCTACGATTTTTTTTGTGTCAATGAGATTGAGATGTGTAAAATAATTATTAAAATATTTAATAGTTCAATCTAAAAATTAATTAAAAATTTTAAAAAATTATTATTTTTATTTAAATTTCATCTTAGAAATCTTATATTACCAAAGTTTTTTTCAAATTTTGGTTAAAAACAGATCGAGCTGTCGTGGGGATTCGAAACAAGACAAATCCTGTTGGAAGGACACTGCTTGAGTACATAAGCTGCTTCCTTTCTGTCACAAAGTCATGTCTTCCATCCAAAACTGAGAAGAAGATGAACTTGGGGGCATCTGGTTATGACAGTCGATCCATCATCTGCCAGCAATGACCTCTCACTCGCCACCACAGGCTTCGTGGCTCTGCCGTTCAGTTCCCAACGTTCGCTGTTGTCCAAATTCGGATCTTCGTACCCTACCACATGCATGAGCCTTTGTCTTACTACCACCCTTTGTCTTTTCGTTTCTGCTGTACGCTTTTGAGTGGTAGTGTATCCCTTCTTGATCCTCTATGACCCACACTTCGTCTTGTTCATTTCAACAATGTCTATCTCCAAATTGAGTTGGAGCTTTCGCGTTAAATTTGACCAAAAGTGTTTGAGTTATACTCATGTTATTCTATTACTTGTTTCTACCATCTATATACTTGGACTTCTATATATTAACTTCTCCCTCTCTAATATTAAACACTCAATCCCACATTAAAAGGAAGAGCACATGTGAAATGTTTTATAAGCTTTGAACATTCCATTCCCCAATGAGACTTTTGAAAAGAGGTGAATTGGGCTTCAAGATGGTATAAGAGTTGGACATTCTTTTGTGTGTTAACCCAAATCTCATAGTTGGATTAGCCTTTTGCTAGCAAAATAAGATAGAGCTTGTAGGAAAGTATTAAACACCTAATCCCACATTAGAAAGAGGAGGACTAGAGTCTCTTATAAGTCTTAAACATCCCTATTTCCAATAAGGCTTTTTAGAAAGAGGTATAATTGGGCCTTCAAAATCTAAGACTACTTACCATCTATTCCCTTTAGAAATTTTATTGTTTAGAAATCAAGCCCTTTTATTTGGAGTGTTAGAAGGCAAATTTTCATCATTTAAATTGATCTCTAAGGAAGAAGAATATTTCCCCAAGTATAGTAGGTAATATATTCAAGTTTCAATACACTTTCTCACTTCAAGTCCAGAGTGATAAGCTGCCTTGTTTAAATGAAGCATTTGGAGTGCTGGCAGGCTTGGGGGCTGAGAGCAGTAGGTTGAACTTGCCTCTTTATGGACTTTCCAATGTTTGAGCAAAGTTAGTAGCTTTCGGCCTACATTCACCCAAACCAGCTCGGCTTTCAACACTTTTTGGGCTGTACATGGCATTGCAGCCCAGAGAATCAGATGGGCCAAGTGTTTTAGGGTATCAAATAAGAAAAAATGAAAAATTGTCTCATAGAGGCATGAGTTTTATCCCTAATAAATGATCTTCAAACTTTATTACTGAAGCCTAAGTTTTCTCCTTATAGAAATTAAATATAATTTTATTTTTTATCTTTATCTAGGAATTTATCGATTGTTTTTCTTTTTGTTTACATCAGACCAACAAAAGTACAAGCAACACCATTGCAATTACATATACAGAAAGCATTTATTAGCAACACCAAACAACCAAGGTTGTTTTTATTTCACTGGAGGCCTATTTAGTGATAGGTTGTTCCGGGAAAAGTTCTGGAAAAAGGCACTTGATGGTAGCAGTCTATTTTCAATAAAAGGCCACTTGATATGGCTAGTTCTCTGAATTTTACATAGAAACCAATTTAGTAGTTGCAGGCTTGCGTCTAGTCCCAATAGGAATCTACCATCGGTTCTGACTTTTCTGAATATTGGCTCTGGTCCATTCATGTGGTTGGATGATTTTGAGGTTCTGCCATGTTGAATAGATAATCTGGCCAAGGTCCTTATTGGCATTGAAATGCTTGAACTTCACCATTAACTTTCGTTTCAGTCATATGCAAAAGTTGACCAAAGAGTGAAGATCTTTTATCTTTATAAAGAAGAGGCCTAGACAAGATACAGATAAGGCAAGAACATATGTTACATTATCTTTTATCTGTACCCTCACAGTAACATGGGTTTTAGGTTTTCTGCCTGTTGGATATGCTCTCTGGAAAATCACTTTAGAATGTAAGCTTCGTAGAGACTTTTGGTGCCAGTTCTTATACCTAAACTCCAATACCATGGTAAAAAAACTAAATCCTACAAAAATGATCAAATACGGAAGTAAAACCTATAAATTGTGACAAATATTTACAGAATTTCAGGAATTTTCCAAAAGCCATTTTTTGATCCTTGCTTTTCTTAATCTTTCCCGCTCTTTCTGTCTCCATACTTGCTCGCCTTCTCGACCTTTATCCTATTTACAAATAACTTAAAAGTAGCAAGGGCCCGTTCAGAGCGCATGAACTATAATACAGAAAGGCTTTGCAGTGACTTTCGTACAAAAGTATGAATCCTTATGAGCAACTGATATCATTTGCACGTGGGCTAGATCTATAATCTTTTGCAGCAGGTCGCTGGAAGCTAGAGCATAGAAATTCAGTCATGAACGTACAAAATTGTTTCCGATTTCTGAGTGTTATCTCCCACTTCTTCAACAACTTATTTACAGATCCGTCGGTGATAGACTTAAAGCATTTAGTCTTCATGTCCTTGGCTAGAAAGACTTAAGTGGAAATTTAATTTGACGCAGAGAATTATGGTGACCGGCAGATGGAAGGTATAAGAACTACAATAAATTAACCTATATTTTAATACCATATTAAAAGGTATAAAAACCTAACTTAAAAAATAGCTCTAAAGTTGAAAAGTATTAAAATATTATTTAAAAACTATTTCTTTTTAATGTAAGACATTGGTTTCACTTTTTTTTCATTGTCAGTATCTTCAATAACAGTTGAATTTCCTTTGGTGCATCGTTTGTAGTGCCAGCAATTGCAGAAGCCAACGTCCTTTTATCAGTTGTAATTGACCTTATTTAAACATGAGGAAATTCAGAACATCACACGGACCGACAGAAGCCATTTCAATCCCCAGGTTACCACAGACATGATTCTGTCAGAATGTTTTCAACGGACTTATAAGAGATAAACGAACCCATTCGAAAGACGGATCCAGCACAGAAACAACGTTATATAGCTACTATAATTTGGAACCGACAGAATCTTGAATGGATTGATTAACTGCATTTATATCTGTCCTGCGAAATTGGCCGCAGTGGGTAAAATGGATTCAACGTGGAAAGGGTTCCTGGACCACTGTTCTTGTGGAACATGATTGGAGGCCTTCAGTCTGCTCCCTGCATAATGTTTTCGGTCACTCTACTGCTTCCCGTGCCCTAAACCCTAACCCTAATTCCTTCAATTCAAGCTTGTTAAACCACTTCCAGATGCTGGCTCTAGCTTTAAACAGTCTGTTGAGGAGGTGTGGATTGAGGTCGGCAGACAAGGGACAAGGAAATCTTTTTTTTCGACGACAATGATAGGGCTGTTCCGTGCCAATGAATATAAGGTAGCATGTTTGAATCTTAATTGAGTTACTTCTTGGATAAAATTAAACTTTTTAACAGTCCATAACAAATAAAATTTAAGCACAATGTTGGAGATACACGTGCCTAATAGGATTATACGGTCCTTATTTAGGATTATTATTTTCATGTATATTGCATTATTTGGGAAAATATAATTGTGTTAGGTAGAATTATTTTTTTCCTAATTCTCTTGTATATTTCCTTTCATGGTTGATCCTTTCATTATATAAGGACACCATATGTAAAGCTTTTTCTTAAGCGAATACACACAAAGTTTTCTCCCAACTTGTGACATGGTATCACGAGCGTAGGTTAAAATTTTTTTCTTTCCTGGCCTCTCGCTTTTGCACCCTCCTTTTTTTTTTCCATGCCCTCCCTTGACCGCTCCTCTCTCTCCCTGTTTCCCTTATGTCGACCTCCCCTAATGACCCCGACGCCCCTACCTTGGTGGAAGACCTCACCAATGTCTCCCACTCCTCTCCCCAGGTCCTCTCCAGCACGGACTCTGCCATGGCCCATGAACCCTTAGTTGGTTCTGGGCCCCTTGGCTTCTCTCAGCCCCCCTTGGGCCCCTCTAGCCAACTTTGGCACCCCTCCCTAGCCCACCCCATCCCCTGGGCCCCCTACCTCTACCTGGCCCCCATTGCTCCCGGGTCCCTCCTACTCAACCCTTCGGGTTCAGATCCTGCCCCGACCTCCTCCGGCGACCCGACCCGCACTGCTCTGACTGCTCTTGTGGGTCCGAATTTGGGTTCAGATCCCTACCTTGGTTTTTCGGGTTGGGGACCAAATCCCTACCCAAATTCCTCCCTAATTTTGCTGCCATACTCCGCCGTCAGCCGCCCTGAACCCGGCGATCCTCTTTTCACAGCCTCTTCCGACGGCCCTGAAATCCATCTCATCTCCCATGTTCTCACTGGCGTCGAGAACTACTCCCTGTGGTCCCGTGAATTCCGTCGTGCTCTCATCACAAAGGATAAAGACGGCTTCATCAACGGTGTTTTTCCTCTCCCGACCACTGAGCGACTCCTCGCCAATGGCGGAAATGCGCCCAGCTTGTTTGTTCTTGGATCGGGAACACCCTAGCTCCCGACGTCGCCGCTATTCTTCCGCCTAACAAAGACGCTCACACTCTTTGGGAAAATCTCTAGGAGCTCTATAGCCGCTCCGATCGCGTCCGTATTTTTCAGATCGAACAACGTCTCGCCGACCTCCGCCAAGGAAACCTTGCTGTTTCTGTGATCTACAACCGATTCGTGGCTCTCTGCCACGAACTCGATCAGATCACGGAACCTCTCATGGATCCCGACTCAACCCTCCAACCATCACAGCGGCTCAAGGAGGAACAACGCCTCACGCGGTTGCTCCTTATCCTGAACGATTCCTTCGCATCATTCTACTCCCAAGTTCTCGACATGGAACCACCGCCGTCGCTCCGCCGTCTCCTCTTCCTCGTCGTGTAGGAGGAAAACCATCGATTAGCCTCGGCGGCATACCTCCGGGTTGGCAACTCTATCATCCTCGCCGCTTGCGCCACCGCCTCTCAGAAAGCCATTGCCGCCCGCGGGCTCAACGGTGGCTTTGCTGCCTCAGCAGGGTCCTTAGGGTTTCTTGAGGGAGCCTCCCTCTATTTGGATTCGACAGCTCTAGGCATTTACCTAGATCCAACGGTCCTCACTTCATCGCGCCTTCAACTCCATTCGACGGCTCCCAGGGGCTCATAAACGCGCCTCCATCCGACGACTTTCAACTCATCTCGCCTGGATCACAGTTCGACAGCCCGCAGCACGCTGTCAGTGCACCTGCACACAGGGGATCACGCGGGTTGAATAATGCGCGCGCACGTCGCTCCAACGGGCCGAACGGGCCCTATGGGCCCAACGGGTTCAACGGGTCCAGCAACCCAAATACCACTCGGGTTTGGTCCAATCATTTATTTTGTGAGCATTGCAAGCGCACCAACCACACTAAGGCCACTTGTTGGAAATTACATGGACGTCCCGGTGAACGTGACTCCAATGACATTGATTTTGCCTAAAATGTCGTTATTTCCCAAAATAAATCCAACCAACCTCTTAACGAGGCCCAGATTTCTCAGATTATTCAGGCTTTCCAGCAGATGGGCCAACCTGATAAAATTGCTAACTTTGGAGGTACTTCCTTTTGCTTTATGAGTTCCATTTTATCCATTGATTGGCTTATTGATTTAGGTGCCAATGATCACATTATTTGTGATCCAAAAATTTTTTCCACCATCCACACCACTCATTCTTCCATGACTGTGCGTCTTCCCACTAGAGATGTCACATCTGTCACCAAAATTGGTGATGTCCACCTCACTCCCACATTTATTCTAAAAAATGTTCTTTATGTTCCCCACTTCCGCTTTAATTTTATCTCCGTTTCCAAAGCTTGTGCCAACAATACTTGTCGAGCCTTTTTTGATTCCCACTCTTCTTTTTTCAGGCCCATTCGACTGGCAAACTGATGGGCTTGGGTAAAGTTCGACAATGCCTTTATTTTTAGACCTCTATTTCCCAACATTCTAAATTTCCCTTATGTACTCCTCCCATTTTGGGCACCTTTTGTAATGCAAATTCTAATAATAATAATATTTTGCTTTTCCACTAATGCTTGGGTCATAACGCCTCTTTCCCTCATCCCTCCTGCCCTGTTTGCCCCCTCGCCAAACAACCTCGCTCTCCCTTTCCCATTAGCTCCTCTCGTGCTTCCTCCATTTTTTCACTTCTCCATCTTGACATTTGAGGTCCCTATCACTTACCCCACCGTGATTGATCCCGGTTTTTCCTTACCATTGTTGATGATTTTTCCCATGGCACTTGGGTTTTCCTCATGCAATCCAAAACCTAAGTCCTTTTTTACCTCACCCAGTTCCTTACCCTCATACACACTCAATTTCATGCTTTTGTTCAGCGTGTCCACACTGATAATGCCCGTGATTTCTTCAATCATACTTGCTCCTCTTTCTTCTCTGACCGTGGCATCCTTCATGAGAGCTATTGTCCCTACACTCCTTAACAAAATGGCGTTGTTGAACACAAACATCGTCATCTTCTTGAGGTTGCTCGGGCTCTAAAATACCAAGTCTCTATTCTTGATAAATTTTGGGGCGATTGTGTGGTCATTGCTGCTTACTTGATCAATCGCATGCCTTCTCAGATTCTTGATGGGAAGACACTTTTTGAGCTCCTCTTTGGGCAGCCCCCAGACCTTGGCCATCTTTGGGTTTTTGGCTGCCTTTGTTTTGTAACTACTGTTTGGCATCGTGACAAGTTTGCTCCCCGTGCCACTCGGAGTATCTTCCTAGGCTATCCCTTTCTCCAGAAGGGATACCGTGTCTATGATCCTACCTCAGGTAATTTTTTCATCAGCTGTGATGTTATTTTCCAGGAAGCTATTTTTCCCTTTCAGGATGATTCTCCAACTGGTTCTTCTGCCACACCGCCGATGCCTTCTCGACAATTTTTGGTTGATGATCTTGTTCCCATGCCTCACCCTATCCTCCTTTTAGGGGCCCCCGGCTCTCCCTCTCCTACTCCCCATCCCACCCCTGCCCCCTCTCCTAATGCACCTCCCATCCCTACACCCTCTCCTGCTGACCCTCTCACCCCTCCCTCCTTTCCTATACTCCCTAGCCCTCTTCCTTACCATGAGTCCTCAGACTCCTTTCTCCCTTCCCCTATCCTGGATCCTGTTTCTGATGATGCCTTGGCCATCGTCCTTTATATACCCCCCTAGACCCTCCCGTGTCTGCCCCCCACCCTACTCCTCGGTGATCTGGCCGGGCCACCCATCCTCCTACTTGGACCCAGGACTACATTTGCTCCACCTCCTCTACTCCTGGCTCTCACTACCCTATTTCCTCCTATGTCAGTTTTGTTCACCTATCTCTAGATCACCTTTGTTGCATTAGTCGGATCTCTATTGAGGTGGAACCTTCCTCTTACCATGAGGATGCCTTTAACCCTCGCTGGTAGCAGGCCATGGAGGCTGAACTTCATGCCCTTGCGGACAATCGCACTTGGGATGTTGTCTCTCGTCCTCCTCATTGTCGTCCTATTGGTTACAAGTGGGTCTACAAGATTAAGCACCGTGTTAATGGATCTGTTGAGCGCTACAAGGCCCGCCTGGTTGCTAAAGGCTATACTCAGAAAGAAGGTTTTGATTATCATGATACCTTCTCTCCTATCGCCAAAGCCGGCACTGTTTGCTCCTTTTTGGCCATTGCTACTCTACGCGACTGGTCTCTTCATCAGATGGACGTCAATAACGCCTTTCTCCATGGTGACTTAGATGAAGAAATCTACATGGATCTTCCTTAGGGATTATGCAGACAGGGAGAGTCTAGGGTTTGTCGTCTCCGTAAATCCCTATATGGTCTCAAGCAAGCTTCGAGACAGTGGTATGCAAAGTTCACAACTACTCTACTCTCGGCGAACTTCCGACAATCTCGCCATGATTATGCTCTTTTCACTTGGAGACAGGGTATTTCCTCTATCTATTTACTCATATATGTGGATGACATCTTAATCATGAACAACAATCTTTCAGCCATTGATCGTTTTAAGTCTTATCTTCACTCCACCTTTCACATTAAGGACCTTGGACCCCCTAAAAACTACTAGGGCATTGAGATTGCACGCTCAGAAAAGAGGATTTGTCTTACTCAACAAAAATTTATCCTAGAAATCCTCTCTGATACTGGTCTATTCGGTTGCAAACCAACTGTCATTCCCTTTGAACAGAATTTAAGCCTCACTACACCGGAATATGATATCGGGACATCATCCCCTGATAAAGACTAGTTACTTAAGGATCCTTCTAAGTATCAATGCTTAGTAGGAAAGTTCATCTACCTCACCATGACAAGGCCAGATATCTGTTATGCGGTCCACATCCTCAGTCAGTTCATGCATGCACCGAAGCAATCTCACATGAATGCAGCCCTCAAAGTTGTTAAGTACTTAAAGGGATGCCCCGGTCTTGGACTTCTATTATCTAGAAATTCTAGCATTAAAATGAAGGCATATTGTGATACTGACTATGCCACATGTCCTATGAGCCGTCGATCGACTACAGGTTTCTGCATTAAGTTAGGTAATTCCCTCCTTTCTTGGAAGACAAAGAAGCAATCTACTATTTCCTTATCATATGCTGAATCAGAATATCGAGCAATGGCAAAAACAACTTGTGAGGTCATATGGTTAAGAGGACTATTGCGTGATCTTGGCATACGATTGAAAGGTCCCACCTTATTATTTTGTGACAATGATGCAGCCTTGAAACTTTCAGCAAACCCTATAGTTCATGAAAGGACCAAACATATTGAGGTAGATTGCCACTTTACGAGAGACAAGATTCAAGAAGGAGTTATCAAGACTCGTGAAATAAACACTACAGACCAACCGGCTGACATATTCACAAAGGCTCTCTGTCAACGACAACACACATATCTACTTAACAAGCTTGGCATGTTCGATGTTTATAGACCTCCAAAACCACCAGCTTGAGGGGGAGTGTTGGAGATACGCGTGCTTAATAGGATTATACGGTCTTTATTTAGGATTATTATTTCCATGTATATTGCATTATTTAGGAAAATATAATTATGTTAGGTAGAATTATTTTTTTCCTTATTCTCTTGTATATTTCCTTTCATGGTTGATCCTCTTATTATATAAGGACACCATATGTAAAGCTTTTCCTTAAGTGAATACACACAAAGTTTTCTCCCAACTTGTGACACACAATACTCTTTCTTTCATGGATAAAAATTTTCATGAAAGTGTTTTCTCACCGAAAATATTTTGAAACGTTGTGCATTAGTTTTAAGTTGATTAAAACTTACTTAAAGATGTTCTTTATGTAAAAGAAATCCTGATTTTCTAGGACCTACAAATTTTTCGTGATTATGCCAAATGCTCTCAAGGAGTATGCAAACGTTGTTATTGAATTGTTTAAAAAATGAGATATAAGATTTACTAACAATAATTCTTTTTAGAACTAAGGATTTTAACTCCTTTTATAATAATTAAACTTTCCATCCAAAATTTAGACAATCAATAGACTTTATTGACAAATATTTGATTCAATTAAGGGCAAATATTGTCTAAGACCTTTTAATTCTAGGTTTGACATTCAAGTATATGAATTTGAATGAATATGTAAATATATATATATTAAGGTAAAAATAAGAACCGATAGTCTTTCGAGATCAAGTCGTTCTTTCATAAGACTTAGGAAGGAAATTTTGAGTTTAATGCATGGCTCTCAAAACCAAGTGGCCTTTAATGAACCTGAAAAGAAACCACAACAATAAAAAGGAGAAAAATCTCTTTTCTCAACGCGTTATAAACCAGCTAAAAGGAGAAAGCTAGCAAATCGAAAATCAAATAAAAACCAATCGCAGTAGCAAAAAGAAGCTTAACATTCTTTTCCAATGCGTTCAATGGGTATACAAAGTACCTTGTTCGGCAATATGTATACGTACGAGAGAGGATGCTTATTACCGAGGAAACCCACAGTGATCTTTTCATAGATATCATCGTCCATTGTCTCCGGCCTAAAGTAGGTCGGCGCTTTCATTGTGTCGGAGCACTCTCTCTCTCTCTCTCTCTCTCTCTCTCTCTCGTTGTCAAGATTGGATTCCATGGCTCCTTAGTTTTTGTTTTTTGTAATTTCATTCCTTTTGTCTAAAAGTGACTAGACAATGTTAAACATGAATTGCAAATTAATTTTTTGTTACATATAGGAACCCTAAAAAAATAGCAAAAGAAATTAATTCACATCATAAGTGAGAAAAGTGGGTGACAATCCACCTTCGACAAAAAGGACGAGAGGAAAAAGACCTTGCTTTCTTCTTTCCGTTTCCTCTTGTCTCTTCCTTCTCCAAGCATCTTGTCCTCTCCCTTTCAAGAAAGGGCAAAGCGTCTTTAGAGAATTTATAATCAGAATAGATGTATCATTAAGGAAGGCTTCTGAGTAAGGAATCCTTTTTAACTTGAAACTTCTATAAAGAGGAGATTAGAAAGAGATCACTATCTTGTGAATCTTATAATAAAAAATGGCCTTTTTTTAATCCTTTTTCCAAAGAGAGTTAAGGTGGAGAAGGGTTAAAGGCATTAAAGGGAAGAAATAATTTTTCTTTTTTGCACACGCACCTAAATTATACACTCAGGTATCAAACTTCTTATCAAAAGGTCCTATATCTTATTGACTTGCCACTAAACTAACAATTGGTTGACAAAAGAAAAGAAATGGTGAATCTCTATTCTGACCTCTTACCATTGTAGATGAATAAATTAAGAGATTTAATCATAGTTTCCTTTTATTCTTTAAATACTATTTTTGGTTCAAAATATTCTTTATTCTTTATCAATTTTGAGTTCAAATAACGAAATGAAAAGGGTGAAACCCTAAGAAATTAAATTCTTATTTTAGAATCTAGAGAGAGTGAGAATCATACAAAGTATATTGAGTTGTTATGAATTCTCTTGCAAATTTGTTTGCATTCAGTTGGTAGCACTGAATCAATATATCAATTTACATTGTGTGAGTAAGTTAGGCAACATATCTATATTTGAACACTAAAATCTCAACTATTAAAAGTAAAAATTGACTGGCCAACAATACTCCAGGCTTTCTAAAAGAAATAGACATGAAAACAATCTCGATTAGGATGATTATTGGACTTCAAAGAGAAAAGTATCTCCAATTTCCTCATTCAAGACATCTCGATCAGATCTGAAACTTGAATTTCTGAAAGCCATGTAGGAAACGCTTTAATAAAGAAACCGGGGTTAAGGTGGAGAAAAAAAGGGAGAAACCGAATATGTTTTGATAAAACCTCATTATTTTCTCTTTACATTAAGATGACTGTCAATAGGTTGGTAGACTAATGATTAACTATTAGCCATGCCAGATCTCTTTTACCTAACAAAACTAAATAAGTAAATTATTAAATATGTTCCCAAAGGCATCATTTTTTATTTTTATTTTTATTTTCCAATAATGATTTAACATTTTTTTAATTTTTTTAATATTACAATGCACTTGCTCAACTCATACACACAAGAGATCGAACCTCAAACTTCAAGGTTAGAGTACTTATTAATTTACTATTAAGTTAATTCGCTAAGTAACCTTTGATTTGACATTGGAGTTTGGTTGCAATGGCGATCACTTTTTGGATATTAAATAGTTTGTATTACAATTGTAAACAATAATTTCATTTGATGATATGTAATACTTAACATTTCATAAACAAAAAATTAAGAAAAAAAAAGACTGTAAACATTGAAGAAGAAACTATGAAGTGTAGCAGCACCTAGAGCACAATGATTTAAATAATTAAGTCTGGCCATTTCAATCATGCTTCACGCGTTTTTGGTCTTTTTGCAATATGATGAGTCACATCACGAATGAGAGACTAAAGATGATCATGTGCAGGTCGACATTCTGATTTATAAAGAAAATGACTTTTGAAATAAATTTTTGCAATACGACGAATATGAAGAAACTAGAGACAAGTTTTTGCACGGCGTCGTGATAATGAATCCGGAATGTGGTTGGTCGTGAAGTGTTTAGTGGTGACTCGCATTCAATACAGAATTACCAAGTTGCATATGGTGCTGAAATTGTTCCAATTGTGTTCGACGAAATTCCTCGGTTTTGCAAAAGGAATGAGATAGCGACCTTGCTATAAAGTCACCGACTTTAGCATATGAGTCTTTATAGAATGGGGTACCCGGCAAAACGCCTGCCGTGTGCAATACGACAGAATTGTTTCTTAGCATGTTGGACTTTTCTTAAGAGATGTCACCTTAGTTATCGGTTTGTGCTGTCCTTGGCTTCTCTGATGAGGGCAATGGCACCTTCCAAGTGGGCTCCTGTATCTGTTTCTCTTCCAGCAAATACTGCTCCAAATTAAGATGGACAATAATGTCATGCATTCGAAGGTGGTCCAATCGTCGGTGAAAGATAACTGCATTAAGAATGGGACAAAATGTTCTTTAATAAGAAGTACGCCGGTCGGAAAACTTGTTAGGTTTGTCCTTCTCAATCATCTAATGTATGATACCCTCGAGTTGGCGGAAAATTACCTGTTTTTGTTATTCCATTTGGAAGTCAAAATGATTATTGAGGAAACTTTTATGCTCAAATATGTACTAGGTGCTTGTCAAACATATATCTTCATAGATGTTAGAAAAACTTACTTTTTCTATTAAAAAATAGTGTTAAAGAGAGAGAGAGAGGGAGAGGGAGAGAGAGAGAGAGAGAGAGAGAGATCATTTGTAAAAGAGATACCAAATTAAAATACTAACAACATATGAAAACCATTCTTCTTAGTACCTTCATCTTAACTATGGATTAACCAAAAATTTTCAAGTAAATTTAAATAACTTAATTAATAGTAGAGATTGAGTATTCATTAAAATTGTTATCGTAGATCAATAATACATGATTGTAAGGAAATTGAGGAACCAAAGTTCTTGAAATAGTGAGTTTAGATTACACATAATTTTTCGATGTCATCTTTTGAGTGGTAGGTATGGAGTTTAATGGCATTCCCTAATAAGGTGATACCTTTCTTAAGTGCTTGAAGGCCCCTAAATAAGCCTTTCTAATGTCATCCATTCGTCAGACACAATGAAATTAACATGGAAAACGATATAACTTTTGATCATTGCTTTCATTAAATCCCAACGGGCCTTAATAACTAAGAACCTTCACAAGCTTCTATATTTTTATGTTGAATGTTCCAACTTTTCCTTTGCTTTCTGTCTTTCTTCCTTCTTTTTTGACCCTCACTTCTTTTGCCAAAGGCTGCACAAAGCTAGTCGTTCAGTTATGATGCTTAGATTGAAGCCATGGACTTAAGGGACAATGATCCATCACTTCATTGAAATTGAACAACGCTTTAAGCACTCTAGAAGAGACTTCCGTACTTCCTTCTAATAAATGTCCTGTATACCATAACTCATCACCAATTGCCCAGAATGAGAACTAAAAGCCTCTAATTAATTGTGGCAGCCGCTTGCTTGCAATGGTCTCTCTAAAACAATCTGTAATAGTTTGAGGTAATCTGAGTTCATTGAAGGAAGTGATGAATCATGAAGTGGGGATAGCTTCAAGGCTAGAAAAAAGAAGGGTTTCTCTTAAGAAATATGAAGGCTTCCACGACTAGCCATGATGATGGTTGAGTCTATAAACTTCTATGGTGGCTAAAATTGCAGACTTTTAACTATTAGCATCCGGTTCTTCTTTCCTACTACTCTCACCTATAAGAAGATGACGGTTAATAAGTTCTATTTTCAACACCATAGATCTTAGTTTGATATCCTTACTGTGCATTCATGAATTTAGATACTAAAAGAGAAAATAGATCTTTTCTACCTTATCGTTCCATTCTCACTGAGTAATCAAACAGTTTCATCTATTCATGGTGGGGAAATGTGTTAAAGATAATAATTATTTTATGTCCTTGATATCTTAATTTGATATTCTTATCGTACATTTTAATAAGACCAATCTTAGAAAAGGAAGTTAGAAGAGAAAGTTCACCTTTTCTAGCACTTTAAAGCTAATAGGCATATGTGTCGCAGTTGGATTTAGCTATCAAAGTTGTTAGGTTTGGCGTAAATTAGTAAAAGTAATTATGTAACTACCATATTTGTATTGTGGGTAGTTTATATAGGTTTCTTAGTCTTATTCTATTTAGGTCTCATAGTCCTAATCTATTTGGATTTCCTTGGTACTTGTATAAAAGGAAACCTTATGGGGAAACCTAGGTATGAGGTTGTGAGAGATTGAGAGAAAACAAAGGTTTTTTGTAAACACTGTAAGCCCTCCTCATCATAGTGAAGAATTGCTCCTTAGGCCGGGGACGTAGGGATTATCCCGAACCTCGTAATTTCTGTGTGTTCTTTACTTGACTATTATTCTCTTTGTGTGTGCGGTGAAATCCTGAAAGATTCGTGAGTTTAGATTCACGGGTTTGTTTTCTAACAAACTGGTATCAAAGCCAGGTTCCTAAATTAGGGCCAAGGCTCGTTCTTTGTTAGGCAGTTAGCGAAAGAACGACTATTTTAGTGTGTATTTAGCACACCACACACAAGAGAGAAGCTGTCAATAAAGGCTTATTCAAATAAGCCTTTTTATCGAACACTTGGTGTGTAACGCACAGAGGGAGAAGCTAAAATCGATGTTTGAGGTACGGATTTTCTTCTCTAACCTTTGTTTGTGTGATTTTTGACCTCTTTGTGGTTGGAAAATCAATTGAAGTGCTACGGGTTGTGTTGAACTCATAAGCCCGAAAAGGGGATTTGCGATTCCTCTTTCGTTTGAGCGTTTCGTGAAGCGATTTTGAGTTCTATAGACTCGTTGGAAGCCGATCTATTGATTGGTGTTCTTGTTTCGTTGGAAACCGCTTTAGAATGGCAGAAATCGGAGGAGAAATGTGGCTGCAGCAGTAAAAAAAAAACGGGTTCTATTGACCCAAGTTTGACCTAGAGTTGACCCAGTCAAAGTTTGACTTGTTGACCATTGACTGTTTGACCAGATCCAAAGACTCGGCCCAGCCTAGATCTAGACCCGATTTGTCAACCTGGTCCAGCTGTCCGTTGACCGTTGACCGAGCGATCTTGACTTTGACTTTGACCATTGACTTTGACCAGACAGAATTTTCAAGTGATTTCTGTGCCGATTTCTATAGTATTTTTTTGTGATTTTTTGGGAGATATTTTACTATTTTTTGGGCATAATCATAGGGGTATTTTGGTCAATTTGGTTGGCATTTGTTGAGGGATATTTTGGTAATTTTATACTTTTGATTCCTATTTGAGGGGGAAGTCAAAGAGGAGTTTATTTTGTTGTGATGGATGATATGAATACTTCTGGTAAAGATATGACCATGTTAAATTCATCTAATTTCCAAACTTGGAAGCCACGGATAGAAGATTACTTGATTAGTAGAGATTTGTATGATGCTGTGGAAGGAGATTCTGCTAGGCCTGAGAAGCTAACTGATAAAGAGTATGAGAAGTTGAATAAGAAAATTGTCTCTCAAATTAGACAATCTGTTGAGGATAGTATTTATCACCATATTGCACACGAGACTAAAGCTAGTGAGTTATGGAAGAA
Organism: Casuarina equisetifolia; assembly: GCA_028551475.1. Lineage (NCBI taxonomy): Eukaryota > Viridiplantae > Streptophyta > Magnoliopsida > Fagales > Casuarinaceae > Casuarina > Casuarina equisetifolia. The sequence goes on along the minus strand of CM052356.1, from coordinate 31,882,597 downwards.
GCTTGAGGTTCTCTATGAACGCAAGACTCCTCAGAATAAGGTTTCCCTACTTAAGAGGTTAATTAACTTGAAGTACAAGGTAGGACGGCCAATGACAGAGTTCTTGAGTGAGTTTAAGTCTTTGGTGAATCAGTTAGCGACAGTAAAGATTGTTCTAGAAGATGAACTGTAAGTAATGTTATTGTTGAGTAATTTACCTGATAGTTAGCAGACATTGGTAGTCACTCTCACAAACTCAGCTCCAAGCAGCATTCTAAGTATGAAGTCAGTTCATGAAGGTTTGCTTAATGAAGAAACCAGAATAATTGAGCAAGGAGCACATGGACATACAGAAGTATTGGTTACAGAAAGGAGGGGGAGAAACAGACATGGAGACAGAAATAGAGACAGAAGTAAGAGTAGAACACCAAATTCTGAGAGATCACGTGGAGTCTCACGTTCGAGGAAAGATGTCAAGTGCTAACATTGTGGTAAGTCTGGCCATTATAAGAGAGATTGCAGAATACTCAAGGAAGAAGAATCAAGGAATAGAGAAAAGGAAGTTGATAAAGACACAGTGGCAACTACATCCAGTATTTGGGATATTATGATCTTTTGTGATTCTCATATCAACATCTCATGTCAGGTTTCATCTTGGATTGTCGACACAGGTGCCTCTTTTCATGTTATCCCACATGAAATGTTCTTCACATCTTATTCAGGTGGTGATTTTGGGTGTGTTAGCTTGGGAAATAATGCACAGACAATGATAGTTGGCATTGGAAATGTAGTCTTGGAGACTAGTGTCGGATGTAAGCTAGTTTTGAAGAATGTCAGACATGTCCCTGAGATTTGTTTTAACTTGATCTCTACTGGCGTCCTTGATGATGAGGGATATGATAACTACTTTGGTGGCGGTAAATGGAAACTTAGTAGAGGTTCTCTTATACTTGCAAAAGGACAGAAGGTTAGTACTCTCTACAAGACTGAAGCTAGTATTCAGAAAGGCAAGGTAAATGTGGTGGAAGATAATCACATGGAATTATGGCACAAGCGACTTGGATATCTCAGTGAGAAGGGAATTCAGCATTTAATAAAGAACAAAATCATATCAGGAGTTAGTGGTGTTGATTTGCAGTTAAAGCCTTGTGATCATTGCTTAGCTGGAAAGCAACATAAAGTCTCATTTCGGAGAAGACCCCCATCTAGAAGAAAACATGTTATTAATTTGATTCATTCAGATGTGTGTATGTTGAAGGTGAAAACTCTTGGTGGCGCTATGTATTTTGTTACCTTCATTGATGATCATTCTAGAAAGGTATAGGCTTATGCACTGAAGACTAAGGATCAGGTTTTGGAGGTCTTCAAACAGTTTCATGTTATGGTTGAGAGAGCAACTGGAAGGAAACTGAAGTGCGTTCATGCAGATAATGGAGGTGAATACAGAGGGCCGTTTGAAGAATATTGCAAAACTCAGGGTATTAGGCTTGAGAAGACAGTTCCTAAAACTCCAGAGCATAATGGGGTTACAGAACAGATGAACAGAACTATAATTGAGAGGATCAAGTGTATGCTTTCACATATTGTATTATCTCAGTCATTTTGGGGTGAAACTATGTGTACTGTAGTAGATCTTATTAACCTGTCTCCTTCAGTTCCATTAGAAGGTGATCTACCTGAGAGAGTATGGACTGGCAAGGAGGTTTCTTTTAAGCACTTGAGAGTATTTGGCTGCAGGGTGTCTGTTCACATTCCTAAGGACGAGAGGAACAAGCTATATGATAAAGCTTGAGATTGCATCTTCTTGGGCTATGGACATGATGCTTTTGGATACAGATTGTGGGATCCAGCTGCAAAGAAACTGATTAGAAGCAGAGATGTTATCTTATTTGAAGATCAGACTATTGAAGATCTTAAGAAGACTAAAAAGCCAAGAGTTGTTAATGAAAATCTTAAGGATATAATCCCACCTTCTTCTTCCCTAATGAGTGCACATGAAGGGGGAACTACACAAGAAGAGCCACTTGAGGATGTAGCAAGTGAAGAAGTTCTTGAAACTCCAGTTGCTGAAGAATCTGGAGAACATGTTGATAATCATCCAATTGAGCCATCAACCTAGCTCCCAGTGAGAAGATCTAGTAGAGAACGTCAAATTTCGATGAGATATCCACCACATGAGTATTTGATGTTGACTGATGGGGGAAAACCGCAATGCTATATGGAAGTTAATGAATGTGAGCACAAGAAAGAGTGGAAGAAAGCTATGTGAGAGGAAATGAATTCCTTGCGAAAAATCACACTTATGATCTTGTGACATTACCTAAAGGTAGGAGAGAACTTAAAAATAAGTGGGTATACAAGTTGAAGTCAGAAGAGAACAATCCACTACCAAGGTACAAGGCGCGGTTAGTTGTGAAGGGTTATGGTCAGAAGAAAGGTATTGACTTTGAGGAGATTTTCTCTCTTGTGGTGAGGATGTTTTCAATCAGAATTATTCTTAGTTTGGCTGCTAGACTGAACTTGGAGGTAGAACAACTTAATGTGAAGACTGCATTCCTTCATGGAGACTTGGAGGAAGAGTTTTACTCCCCGGGAACTTACAGGCTTTCAGAACGTCAAACAGGCCTTTCTTGTTATCTCACCGACGTCATTGCGCCTGTTTGTTTACAGAATGAAACACCAACCGTACTAAATAAGTAAACCAAGAACAAAACAAGCCTCTCAACCAAGTTCTGTCAAAACGTTTTCAACATCAAACTCTCACATCCACGTCCATTTCAGATCCACAAACACTCTCCAATGAACATTGCAAGCACATGACACGTCCAGTTTCTTAAAGAAGGCCTTTATCCGTCAACATCTCGCCTCTGTAGCGCTCTCTAAACGCTTGTTTTTATTGATTCAACCAACATGGTTCATATGCATTTTCAGGCAACCTTATCTCCTACCCGCATCTTTCCATTGCACATCCATGAAATTTTACATCGTAAGCAATAAAAAGGTTCCATTTTCCAATAAGATTACAACATCGTTTTTCATCCTGGGTTCAGTTCTTCAAGGGGAGGAACTCGAAGAACTTGTAAGGGGTGAACTTGACGTTCATGGAAGAAACGGATATATCAGTCTGTTTCTCGTCAACGCCATCGTTGCCGTCGCTGCTGCTCCGAAGGGGAAAGAGTTGAAGGGTTTGAGACTTCCCACAGCCATCATCTTCATTGCTGTCATTGTTGAAGTGGTTAAGGCTGTTGCCCCAGTAGGATGATATAAAGATGTTCAGGTCACGAGTCTTAATGAGCTTTTGGTCCATTGTTCTTATTGTTTCTGGGCCTGTAGAAGCAGGAGCAGCACCAAAAGCAGGGCTGTTTATGAGGTAGGTGGGAGGAGAATGACAAGACAACTGCATCATCTGGCACGTGGCATTCCTTTCGACAAAGTTTCTTCTTCGCTGTAATTCTCCCTCATCGAATTGGACCCGTCCATCTGTCCTACATTCTGCCACTGCTACTTTTGCTGCCCTCTGTAACGAAGCAGATTCCTGGAATTATTGAAGACAGGAAATCACATGAAATCTCTAAACCCAACATTGATAAGATGAAAACTACAAAAAATTTCAGATGGGCACTCCTGATTATCTTGAGAAATCCAGTTACCGTTGTACTTTCTCTCTCAAGGTTCTGTTTGTTTCTAGGGAATGTTAATGGGTGCCCTAAACACTGGCCAAAATGACATGAACATGCACAGGACCCGAAATCCCAGCTAAGTTTCATAACAGCGGCCCCGACAGAACGGAAAGAATGCAGCTTTTGGACCTTTTCGTTTCCCAACAAACAAGGCTTTTGTTGTTTCCTTTGTGTATACCTTCCCATTCTAACTTTTAGCATAAACTCAACATGATCTAGCTTGTAATCATACGCAAATTATCCCTGTTTAATTGTTTTCACGAGCTTGAAAAAGGAGGCTAGTCTATTTAGAAAGACAAACAAAGGAAGGTTGAAACGGACCTCTGAGAGAGCACTGCAGTTTGAATGGGGTGCCCGGTTCTTGGGCTGTTCAATTTCGAATTCTGTCCTACTTGCCCCTGCGGACGAAAAGAAAAACAAAAAGAATACAACTTTACATCGCAAGCAACAATCGGAATAGAAAAAAAAAACACTAGGAATCAAAGATTTTTACCAACAAATGTAATGGAAAAAGTCATACAAATCGAAACTTCACTCTCTCTCTCTCTCTCTCTCTCTCTCTCTCTCTCTCTCTCTCTCTCTCTCTCTCTCTCTCTCTCTCTCTCTTTCGCCATTCAGTACTTTGAACTGTATGTGGCTGCAATGATAACAGTATAAAGATGAAAATTATTGTACGTGGGGTTTACCTAATTCTTTCTTCTCTAGGATTTCGATATCGCGGTGCAGCTCGTCGGAAGCCAACTCCATTTGACGGCGGCGTTTCTGCCTCTCTCTCGCCTTGTGATTTTGGAACCAGTAGAAAACATTCTTCCCCTCAATCTTCCCATATCTTCGTAGCTGTGCGGTTATATGCTGAATTTGCTCTGCCGACGGGGTCCGAGTTCCACGTCGATATAACTCTTCCAGGGCCCTCAACTGCTCCGGTGTCGGGTTCCACCTCGAGGTCACCACAACCGGTGGACTATTGAACTCTTTCTTGTTCTGCTCACCCACAGCTGCCGCAATCATAGCAAAACGAAAAAACAAACACACGAACATAAGCACCAGGAAAAAGCTTCCGCTCAAACACGCACAGAAAAGGTACATACACAGGCGATGATGATTTTCTGAAAAGAAATCGGTGCCATGAAGACGGCTCAAGCAAGGAGCCGTCGCCGTCGTAATGTTGTGGGCAGAAGGCAGAGGCCTTGGAATAAGAGGACGAAGCTTCCGGCCACTAAGCGGCTCAGGCACGTTTAACTCCCCAGCCTCGTTATAACCCATCATCCACATTTCGATAGCCAAACGACAGGGAAGGTTTCAAGAAGTCTACAACGGATCGATCAAGAACTGGGACAAAACAACGCCTTTAATAGATCTCTTACCCTAGTCTCCCTTTGCGAGAACGCGTTACCATATCATTGGTCGAAGAACAGTGCCGGAGCTGTAAATATAGGAACAGAGCATGCAAGAGGACGGCATGGACCGAAGCTATGAATTAGGAATCCCCACCTCCCCCACATAGGAAGAAGACAAGTTTTATATGCAGCACGTATCGATCCTTTAAAGAGAAGTAATGTTGAAAAGGGGTTAGTTGAGGTGAAATAGAGGGTATTTGAGTTTCAGACATTCAGAGATGGCGATTGATCAGTCCAAAGGGAGAGAGAGAGAGAGAGAGAGAGAGAGAGAGGGAGGGGGGGGGGGGGGGGAAGGGAAGAAGCGAGAAGGGAAAAGGGAGAGAAGGGTGTAGGTTGAATATGGAACAAAGTGAGGAAGCAATGAGGTTGACTAGGCTAGTCGTAGAGAGAGAGAGACAGAGACAGAGAGAAAGAGAGAAAAGCAGAGGCAGGAGTTGCGAGGAGACAGTGAGAAAGAAGGGGAAGCGTGGAATTCCGGGAGATTTTTGGGAGTAGCGAACGAAAAACGACGTGACGATCATGAGGGTTATCATAAGCCGCATCACACATCCTTTGCCTCTCTCTCATTTATTGCTCTTCCTTCGTCTCGTGCCTTTCACTCCTCCGCTCAATCCGAACTGCCCCTGTCCTTCTCTCTCCTCCTCATTTGCCCATTTCTCTGTCGCCACATACTGTCCATGCATTGCTCTCTCTCTCTCTCTCTCTCTCTCTTTCTCTCTGTACATAATGTCCATGCAAGGCTCAATCAACCCCATCTCTCTCTCTCTGAAATGGGCTGTACGGACCTTTTGCATCTGGCATTCTCCTTTCTACCCTTTCATCTCCTGATATGATCCAATCACATCTACTCCTCTGTGTCCAACCAGGAAACAGGGTTCCTTCTTTTTGGTCTGCTGTAACGTTCAAAAATGGAGCTGTCCCTCTCGGCTGAGCTATGCCGGATGCTATTGCACCTTTACATGCTACTAAAACGACTGTCTCTCATGGAATCTACGGTCCTGTCCGTTAAAAATGGTGGCTTAGAATGGTCAAACTTCAAAATCAGAACAATTTTTTAAATATCGTATCATCAAACATCTTGTTGAAGTGTAACACCTTATGATCCGTAAGATAAATATACTATGTTGACAGAATTAAACTTTTAATTAGGTTTTGGGTGTCTTATTATTTAATTCTTCAATTATGATATTTATTCGTAATATTTGAGATGAAATATCAATTTAAAAATGACGAAGAATGAGTTTTGTGTACTCTTCCCACAAGATGAAGTACGTTTAAAGTAGCTCTTATTTTCTGTCCATGTAAAGAAAGAGCACAGGCCCTGGCGTTTCATGGGTCATTATGATGGAATGGCTCTCTTCTTGGGTAACTGTACCTTGTTTAGTGTAGATTTTCTATGCGATAATTGTTTAATTATATCTTTGTTGGATGGAGGGCCTAGCCCTCTATGCTGCCCTGCTCTTCTACCTGTCTCGTTGAAATAAAATTGTACCCCCCTCTACAGTATTAACCCAAGAAGATTTTAAGCCATTTCTCTGGCAGAACCAAGATAATGGTACGTTTTGCATAAATTGATCAATAATTGTACATTTTTAACATGCCTCTTTATTATAAGTATGAGACTGCCATCATATTTTTTTTCCTTATCAACAAGTGAACGAATTAAACCTGAATTTTAATACTATACCAAAACTTGGGATTTCATTTTCACGACCTCATAGTTAACTAAAAGTTAATCTAGTGATTAAAGTAGGTAGTCCAACTTAGATATCACTAATTTACTTTGATGTAAGTCTTAAAAACTAGTCAAGATGCTTGGCTCAATAAAAACCTTGGCAGCTTGAGACCAAAGAGGTTCTAAGTTTGAGACATCAAAACCCCCTATCCTCCTTGCCTACCAAAAGAAGAAAAGAAAAAAAATTATTAAAAAATAAATTATTATAGTTGTTTGTCGAGATATAATGAACTAAAAAGAACTACTTCTTCAACTGTAGTTAAAAATTTTAGAGTTGTAGAGTAAATTTATCCTAGAAAATTAATCCTTGAACACTTTGAGGTGTTTATGTAACTTCATGTACGACCTGCAAAGGAACTGTATAAAATCCTGAAGGCTCCAACCACTTTCTGTATAAGGAAGTGCCCATTGACTACTCTGCTAGTAGGCTTATGCAGCTATGTCTACTGCGGTTGACTGCAGGCCGCTAGTGAGTGGCATCTCCCTCTTTTCAAAGCAGTTTAGTGCAACATGTCTCGGCATTTAGTTTGGGGAAAAAAAACTCATGGCGGATGAATTCTTTTTCCTTTTTTCTTTTTAGTTAGATAAAGAGAAAGAAAGGTGGTGTCTCGAACTCTAGCCATTTGGTCGTAGTAATTGAGCTACTAGGCTGGTCGAATGTCCTACATTACTTGTATTTTATTGAAATATTCTATATAAATATAAAATTATTTCCTTCTTTTTACTAACAAAACTTGCGTCTTCAACTCATAGAGGTTACAAGAAGAGTTTTAAATGTCTTAGATTATTTACATTTTGTTACTAACTATTTTATGTATGATCAAATTCTTATCCCTTACAAACTAATTTTAAGTAAGAAATGAACTTTCTAACAAAATGTAATTATTTGCAATTTACTGTGGAATCTTTTTTATACAAACAAATTATTATACTTGCTAACAAAGTGTACAAGAGTCTATTTTGTTTGTGAGGATTTCAAATCTTAAGATCTTTTGAGTCTTTGATAAGTTCATTAGAAATTCAAAGAGTTAAACATTACTATTGTTTAATTGGTTTAGAGTTCTATTTTTTATTATATGATGAAGCTGCAATAAAAAACTTGATAATTAAATTCAATTAAATTTATCCATGAACTTAGGAAAATTGTTGTGCAACAGTCTAAATAAATGGAATGAGTTCTACTTTAAGATCTAGCAAGAGGAAGAAAGAGATTCAAATAGAAAATCTGAATAGAAATGTCTTGGCAACTTAACTTTGAGACCAATTTTTGATTCAACGAAGAGAAACATGGTCTATAGGATTTCTTCAAAGGAACCCCTTACCTCCAAGTTCGTTACAACTAAATTTTTGACTAAAGATCCCTCTAACTCCTTAACTGACTGTATTTATACTACTAACTAATGCTCACAACTATTTTTAGCATCAGTTACTCCTAAAATACATATAAGCCAATGACATTGACATAAAACGCATACACCTCTTAACCAAATGACATAAACAAACTTCTTAACCAAAGGACACTATAAAACACAAACATATAAAGTAAATGACATTCCTTTCAACTCAATTGGCATTGGCTCTTTTACTAATATGTTGCATTCCCCTTCCCTTAATAACAACCTTGCCCTTTAGGTTGAAAGCAAGATACAACTAGTTAAACAAGTTAGTTGTGATCCAAGTAGCTTCCTATAATAGTAAGCCTTGCCAATGCACCAAAAACTCATGTATGTTCTTCCTCACTCGCTACTCTAGTATTGCTTAAGGTTAAGGGCTGATGACATCTTCTTGTTGCAAGTAAATTGGTAATTCTCCTTGCACTAGAACGTGGTCTCCAATAACCCTTTTAAGCACAGAAACATGAAAAACATTATGCATTTGTGAACCAACAGGAAGTTTCAATTGGTAAGCTACTTTCCTAACCTTTTGTAGCACTTTAAAACGCCCAGGGTACCTAGGAGACAATTTAAAACTCTTATGCAACACCATTAAGGTTCCTTTCCAAGGTTGTAGTTTGAGATATACAAAATTCCCAACTACAAATTCTTCCTCTTTCCTTCCAACATCATAGAACTTTTTCATCCTTTCTTGCACCACCTTCAACCTTTCCTTAATGTCTTTAAGAATCTCTTCCCCTGCCTAGAGCTCTTAATCTACCCTTTCCAGAGCAAAGGATCTAAGAACATAGGAAAGTAGCATACAAGGAGCTCATCCATACACCACTTTATAAGGATACTTTTTATAAGCTTCATGAGTGTTGGTATTATAGCAATACTTATCCCATGGCAACCACCTAACCCATTCTTTTGGATGATCCCAAGCAAAGCAACAAAGGTAGACTTCAAGTGTACTACCCATCTATTTAAGGATGATTAGCAGTAAAAAAGTTAAACTTAGTACCTTGCAATTCAAATAGTTGACTCCAAAAGTTACTAGTGAAGACTTCATCCCTCTCACTTACTATGCTTTTAGGCATTCTATATAACTTAAAAATATCCTCAAAGAACAATTATGCATCACTAAAAATTAAGTATGGATGGGACAACACTAGGAAATTAGCTAATTTGGACAATATGTCCACTATTACCATGATAATTTGTTTGCCTTTCAAAACCGGTAAACCTTTTATAAAGTCTATTGATATATCTTCTCATACTTGCACAAGAATAGGCAAAGGTTACAATAACTCATTAGGTTTAATATTTTGTCACTTGACTTGTTGACAAATAACACACTCTTAAACAAAGTGCATGATAATTTCTTTCATATTGAACAAATTAAACAAAGTCTTGAATTTTTGTATTGTTTTGTAATACCCTTCATGAGTTGCTCCATAACTTTTCTAGAGAACAACAGGAATAAAGGTCGAATCCTTGTGTAAACATATCATGTTTTGGTAAAATATCACACTATTCTTGTGCTATTAATTACTTTCTACTTCCCCAATGCCTATCTTGTGCAAAATCTCTTGCAATTTCTAATTAGTCTTTACTTCCTCCTATATGGTATTTAACCATTATGATACAAGTAAAGATATTGCATGTAACTCAACATCTGTCCCTCATTTCTTGGTATTACTTTCACCTTTTTCCCAACTCCCAAGTATTAATATGTTTTCTTTCCCTTATGGTTGTGAAATCTTCTTGTCTACTACTTTTGCATAACACAATTGTAATATGTTTATATTTGTTTATAACCATGATCTTATAGATTGCTCCTCTAGCAACATTTCTTCATGAATAAATTACTTGTTATTTTTTCTAGACAATGTATCTATAGCAATATTATCCTTTCCCAGTTTGTATTGGATTTCAAAATCATATCCTGCCAATTTAAGCAACCATCTTTGTTGTGTAAAGGTAATGATCTTCTGATTCCATAAGCTTTAAAGACTTTTGTGATCAGTCTTGACTATATATCAATTTTCTAGCAAGTATTGTCTCTATTTTTTGATATCTAGAATAAGAGCTAGAAGTTCTTTCTCATATGTGGATAGAAACAAGTTCTTCCTTTGGAGTGCATGAATGAAATATGCAATTTTTTATTGTTGTTAACTCAAAATTGCCCCCACCTAAGTTGCATTTACATCACATTCAATTGTAAAACGAATAAAAAAGTCTAGCAACCTCAAAACATGAGCTTTTGTCATTCTCTTTTTTAGTTCTTTAACTATTGTTTTTGTTAGTTTATTTCACACAAATCCATCTTTTCTTAATAGCATGGGTAGTGGTGCAACTATGCTTCCATAATATTTGATGAACTTTCTATAATAGCTAATCAGACCTAAATATCCTTTTTAACTCTTTTACACTTTTAGGAATTGGCCAATCAACCATAGCTTGTACCTTTTTAGATTCCACATCAAATCCATAGCTATTTATGATGTGCCCCAAATAGTTCACTATTATTACCTTAAATGCGCATTTCTCCCTTTTACAAATAACTTATTCATTCTTAGGACTTCAAACACTAATTTGACATACTCAATATGTTCATCCTAACTTTTATTATATACAGAATTTCATTAAAAGAAACTAACACAAACATGCCCAAATAATTTTTGAATATTTTGTTCATTAAACTTTGGAATGTTGAAAGGATATTATGAAGGCTAAAAGGCATCACTAAAAATTTTTAATGCCTTATGGAGTTTGAAATGCAATTTTTTCCACATCTTTCTCTCTCATACAAATATAGTGCCATATTTAAATCATATATCTAATTTAATGAAAAGTTTGGCTCCATGTAATTCATCTAAAAGTTCATCCACCATTAATATGGGAAATCAATCCTTCACAATTTCCTTATTAAGTGACCTACAATCAATACATATCCTTTAAGAACTATCTCTTTTTCCTACCAAAATAACAGATAAAGAGAAAGGATATTACTACCCTTAGTTACTTTTTGCTTCAATAAATCTTGTACTAGCTTTTTAATTTCTTGTTTTTGTATATTTACATACCTGTAAGATTTTTTATAAATAACATTGTTTTATCTTTCAATACAATTCAATGCTCAAGTGCTCTATTTGGTGGCAAACCTTGTGGTTTCTTGAACAAATCATCATAAACAATGAGTAAACTATCAAATTGTGCAAGGCACATTAAATGCTTTTCTTCTTACTCAACTCAAATGCTTTTACCAACTTATTTGTTGTTTATACTCTCCCACCAACTTAACAATTCTACCATCCACATAAAAGACATGTGCAACTTAGAAAATTCCCAATTAATCACTCCCAATGTAGCTAACCATTGATCTTCGAGAATGACTCCTAATTTTGGAAATGGCAATTAAAAAAATTTGCCTCCATGCTAATCCTTTATAGTTCCAGTGCAATTCCCTTACATAAACCACCTCCTTGAATTATTTCTCCATTAGCTACTTAAACATCAAACTCTTGCATTACTAGCTACAAGTTCATCTTTTTAGCTAACTTGTTACTCACAAAGTTATGAATACTGCCAAAATCTACCAAAATAGGAACCCTAATCTTTGTTATTCCCATGCTATCATAAAATCTCGTTGTTTTAGGATAGTAAACACCAAAAATAGTAGTAACTCACAACATCTTTGATTCTTGCAATACAACCTCAACCTCTTCTACATTTTCCTTAACTTTTTCACCAAGTAACAATCCTTCGAATAAAAACGTTTTTGTTTTGCACTGGTGGCTAGGGGAATATCTTTCATCACAATTGAAGCATAGTCCCCTAGTTTGTCTATCTATAATTTCTAGTTGTGTAATTCTCTTTATAGGCAATCAATTCCTATTTTCACCAATTTTATTTTCACCATTAACTCCTCCATTCTACCTCCATGATAGATTATTGAGACTATTTCTACTGGCCATTTCCTTGGCCTCAAACAACCTAGCAAATCCAATAACAACCAATAGAGTATGAGGTTATATGCAATTGCATCTAAGCAAATTCTTTCCTTTAAACCATTTACAAAGCAACTAATTTGATAATTAACTTCTAAATGTCCAAATCTCAACAATATTTTCCAAATTGAGATTGATAATCATGAATTAACCTAATTTGTTTCACTTTTATGAGCTTTTTGAAATGATCTTTGGAAATGATTGCTCCAAATTGCCTCACCAATTATTTTGTTAGAGCTTGCCAAGTAATGATTATGATATCATACTCCTTCTTCATGAGTTGATAAACCATATGTGCTTCTCCATCAAGGTGCTAGGATGCAATTCTCACCCTATCTTTTTATGGAGTCTGATGGAAATCAAAAAGTTTTAGTCTCACCTTCATACTTTGAAAATTCTAATCAAATTATTCTTGCCTAAATATATCCATTGGAGGACTTCTTTCCTCTCATGACTTCGATTTCCACCAAACGAACCCATTCAACTCTCTCTAAACTCCTTTGTTGTGTCAATTTGGGAGAGACACATCAATTTTAGCATCAAGAGCTAAGAAGAGCAACTACATCATCTTTATTAGGGCATCAATTTTTCGATCCAATTTAGAATCTTTCCACTAATTAAGATTCACCATCTTTGATACCATTTTGCAATGGTATAGATAAATGGAATGAGTTCTTGTGTAAGATCTAGTAAAAGGGTGAGAGAGATTCAAACAAAAATTTCAATTACGGTGCCTTAACAGCTTGGCTTTGTGACCAATTTTGATTCAACAAAGAGAAATGGTGTCTACAAGATTTCTTCGAGGGAACCCCTTACCTCTAAGTTTGTTATGATTGAATTTTCAACTAAAGATCCCTCCAACTCCTTAATCAACGGTATTTTTACCACTAACTAATGCTCACAACTATTCTCTGCATTAGTTACTCCTAAAATGCATCTAAGCCAACGACATTGAACCAAAATGCATACACTTCTGAACCAAACGACATTGTAAAACACAAACATAAAAGTAAAACGACATTCCTTTCAACTCAATTGGCATTGGCTCTTTTGCCGGTCTGTTGCACTTTGATCCTTACCCTCTTTTGTGGATCAGCATCCATGAGCCACCGTAGGCCCATTCAAGGATCCAATATGAGTTTGAACTCGATAACGAGACTATGATCCATATACCATGAAGAGAATTGGTTTTCATGCTGCATTGGTTTCAAAAGCGTTGGTGGAGCTGTTTCCTTCATTGTCTGCGGTGTTCTTGCGCTAGTTGCTGGTGGCGGCGCTTGGTCAATGGGAGTTAGACGGTGAAGATTTTGCATTGTTTTCCATGCGCGGCTACTTTGCTTCCCATGGATTTGCCAGAAAATTTGTCTTCTTTTGGGGTATCCATGGCGATCTGCCTTTTCGTTGTTGGAAAAGTTCGATTAGACGCGTGCATTCTCTTCACCGTAACAAACAAAAGAAACCCATTACTTCGTATGGTAGAAAGTTCAAGAAACCTGTCAAATCAGTTGAGAAGGACAACGCTGGTCCTGTAGTTTACATGAGGGAGACTCTGGGAAAAATATACAGACTTCTGAAGTATTCCCCGTGGGATTTGGCCAAGGAAGAGCTTGACAAGCTTCCTTTAAGATGGGATTCTTACACTGTCAACAAAGTCCTGAAAACTCATCCACCGATGGAGAAGGCCTGGTTGTTTTTCAATTGGGCTTCAAGGCTGAAAGGGTTCGAGCACGACCAGTATACTTACACGACGATGCTGGATATTTTTGGAGAAGCTGGGAGGATTTCGTCGATGAAGTATGTCTTTGAGCAGATGCGGAAGAAGGGATTAAAGGTAGATGCCGTGACCTACACATCGCTGATGCATTGGCTTTCTAGTTCTGGAGATGTTGATGGGGCAATGAAGGTGTGGGAAGAAATGAAGGCTAATGGCTGCTATCCCACTGTTGTTTCCTACACTGCCTATATGAAGGTTCTGTTTGACAATAGTAGGGCAAAGGAGGCCAGTGGTGTTTACAAGGAGATGCTTCAATCCGGGTGTTCTCCAAATTGTCACACCTACACTGTCCTAATGGTGCATCTTGTGGCTTCTGGTGAGTGGGATACTACATCGTATGCATGTTGCCCTTTAGTTGTTTGTTAAATTGTCTAAATGGTTGACTGTTGAAGGTGCGCTTGCTTTATTTAGTAATTATGACTGGTATGAGGTGTTGGATTACTGTTCCTATGATTCTGATGTTTCTTTCCTCTGGGTGTTTCATAGGCCTTGACTGTTTGAAGATTTGACAAATCAGAAGAAAGATGACCAATTTTTTATTTTTTATTTTTTTTCTGTTTTACGGATAATGCCACATGACCATTGACCATGAGTAAGTTGAAAAACAAGATGATGATTGTTCAGATTTCTGTGAAAAGATATCTAGAGAATGTAAACAAGGGTTCGAGATAGACAAATATCATGTGATTTAAGAGGCCTTAAGTTCAGAGACCTACCTACGTAGTATCTTCTATTGGTCCGAGACAATTATGTAAGGACATTGTTCACCCTTACCATCAAGGAAGAAAAAATATGTTAAGAGTTTACAAGCTAAAGTGGATCCAGTGGGAAGAAATACAACTATAGGTGCTTTCCTATCAGCTAACTGGTTTTAATGGACGGTAACTTTGTACATATATCTGAGATGTGTTGCCAACTGAAAGCATAGTGTTCTCAGACCAAAGTATTATCAATTATAGGCACGGACTACCTGAATGAGTAAAATCAATTAGGTTATCAAAATAAGGTATGATTGTTTGGTGGTGATCTTGTCGCATTATTCATAAAGAGAAAAAATTTGGTCAACTTTCTGCTAATTTGTCAAAATTTCCAAATGTTTAAGCCTATAAGAACTCTTACTACTTCCAAAGTTCAGCTACTTGGCATCCTTCTCTCGAGTACTTCATAAACAAATCAGTTTGTCAATCAAATCTTCTTGCTTTCTGCTTAAAATGGTCTGTAGACTGTAGATAGTTGTCATACTACTCATCTTGCAATCATTTTTTTTTTTGTTTTTTGGTGGTAAAGTAGTTTCTCGACACCTTTATTCATGAGGCTATAGTTGACTCTAATTAACCTTATGAGTTAATACCGAACTGTCTAGTTTCTGAAATTCATAGTAATATGAAAGTGATCTTTGATGAACTTGTGATGCTCCTGCTTTTAGCACTTCTGTATGCTAAAATTTATACGTTTCATGTATTGGGCACATGGGGGAATAATGTCTTTGATTTTTTGTCTTCTCCCTTGCAAGAATATTTGTAGCTTTGACAAGAAACATCTACAGCACGGGAAACCTCTTTTTCTTTAAAAAAAAAAAAAGCTTGGGATAATTATTCTTTTCTGTAGTGGTTTTCAGGAAAATGTGAAGAGGCCCTTGAGATGTTTTTCGAGATGCAGGAAGCTGGGATAGAACCCGATAAAGCTGCATGCAATATCCTGGTCGAGAAATGTTCCAAAATTGGGGAGACTACGGCTTTAACAGTTATCCTTAAGTATATGAAAGAAAACCACCTTGTTCTTCGTTATCCTGTGTTCATGGAAGCTCTGAAAGCTCTCACAACTGCAGGGGAGAGTAGTGCCCTTCTCATGGAAGTGAATCCTCATCTTTCGACAGAATGTGTCGGTGAAGAGGGGGAAGGTGACTTTAGACCAACGACTTCTGATGTTTCTTTTAGCATAGACAGAGGACTTCTACTTATTTTTTTGAAAAAGCAAAACCTTGTTGCCGTTGACCGCCTAATGTCTGGGATAATGGACAAGAATATACTACTAGATTCAGCAATTATCTCAATGATAGTAAATGCAAATTGTGATCGTCATAGACGCAGTGGTGCTCTATTGGCATTCAAGTATAGCTTAAGAATGGGCATTACTATTGAGAGAAATGCATATCTTTCGTTGTTAGGCATTTTGATGAGATCAAATTCTCTTTCAAAGGTGGTGGAGATTGTTGAAGCCATGATTGGGTCTGGAGAATCTCTTGGAGCATATCTAAGTGTACTTTTGATCTATAGGCTTGGTTGCGCTAGAAGGGTTGCTTATGCTGCAAAAATATTTGATCTGTTGCCTGATGATCAGAAGAACACAGCTACTTTCACTGCTCTGATTGGTGTTTATTTCACTGCTGGCGACGCTGACAAGGGACTTCAAATTTACAAAACTATGCTAGAGAAATCGATATTTCCAACTTTAGGAACATACAATGTTCTATTAGCTGGTCTTGAAAATGGTGGTAGAATTTCTGAAGCAGAGGTCTATAGGAAGGAAAAGAAGAGCCTGCAGCTAGAGAATCATTCTCGGGTAACTTTCTCCATGGAGGAGAAGATCTGTGATCTTCTATTTGCTGGAGATGTCTCTTGAGACTGATTTCGAACAGTGGAAGCTCCTGTATGGAAGTCCCTGCCATTCAGATGCTTCTTCTGTCAACATCAAGTGTAAAGGACGAAGAGCAGGATACATCTATCGGTCCATTAATCCAAATGCAGGAAAAGGTACCATAGAGATGAGGCTCCGATACCTAAATGGTTGGACATACATGGAAACAGCATATCCATGGAACTGGTACATGCAGAAAGGGGTCCCCATTCGGTCCAATTGTCTTGCTTCTGAACTTTACAGGAATTTCATGAGTTCCAAACTATTAGGTACAACAGAGAGATAGAGAGATAGAGAGAGGGGGGGGGGGGGGGGGGAGAGGGGGAAAGATGATCTACCTCTGTTTGAGATTCAGTTTCCTATGTATCAGAATTTGTCTAGTATTTAGCCCACATTCTCTTAAAAACTCATAGATGCCTTTACAAAAACCGTAGTGCTGTCAAAATGTACCCAAATCATTATCACGAGCTCTTGGTATTTGAGATTCTGATATTAATTTATCAGCTACAATGTGAAAGAAAAGATAAATTTTGTGGTGATAATATTGAATCTTTTGAAGTAGAAATGGTAATAAATGCTGATACAACGTATTAATGTTGGTATCTGAAGAACTCTATTCAATGAGTCAAATAGAGTCCAGATTACACTCCTGACAGAAACACTAATGCATCTTTATTAATACTTTCCCAAACAGTGACTGCGTTATTTATGACACATGCAAAAAGCTCTACAACACAGTATGATGTAAAGGGCAAAAACCTCACCTGGATTTTGACATCTGACAACACCAATAAATACATCTTGAATGTGTATATATAGCTACTGTTTCACAAAGTGGATAGGCGAAAAGAAAAGCTGAATCAATGGAAGTCCCAATGAGGAGTTTTCTCAAGTTTGTAGTGATGGTGTTGATGGCAATGTCAGCTCTCTCAGGAAGTTCTGAATGGATTCCTCCTACTTGCTGTAAGTTCAACCCTCGCTGCTGCCAAGACGCCCACACCCCAAGCCTACTAGAGCCATGAAACCTCAAGCCATGTTTCCTAGGCCTGCTTTGTATGCGACATCCTGAATCCTAATGGAAGAATCATCAGACTACTGATGTTTTGGTTTCGTTTATTGTTTATAGCATCGGTAATAAATTTTGTTGGAATTTTGACAAAATCGTGAATGGTCAGCAGTTTTTCAAAATGTAGACTTTGATTAAAAGATATATGCTTCATGAATATGTGGATCTAAAACTATTATTAGTCAAAATAAAATGGTTGAGGAATTTCTTGATGAAATAACGCTGTCTCACTCAAGAGAAAGACACTTGAATCAAGTGTACATTATTATATAAATTGCCTACATTTGGAAACCAAGAAAACAAAGATAAAAAAAAAAAAAAAAATCGTAGGATTCAAATTAATTTGATTTTCTCCCCCTCTTACAAGTGGGTAAAGGATTCATAACAAAAGCAACCTCATTAACCTAAAGACACAAAGATCATTAGAAAATCAACCAAACAACATTTTTTAAATTTACAAAACTATGCTAGAGAAAAGAATTTTTCCTGCTTTAGGAGCATACAATGTGATATTAGTGGATCTTGAAAATAATAGTATAATTTATTTAGTAGAGATGTATGGAAAGGAAAAGAAGAGCATGCACTTATAGAGTTATTCTTGGAAGATCTCTTATTTTCTATTGGTTGAATCAAATATAATCCAAATTCATTGCATCTTATTATGACATACACAAAAAACTTTATAATGCAATAAATGCTATGATGTAGGTAAGGAAAACACCTCATCGTGCTAGGACTATATGTTTATATATGCATACTTTATGTGTTACCTACTGAATTCTAATGGAATAATCATGCCTAAACAGAAATTCAAGCTTTAGAATACATGCTTCATGGATATATGCATCTAAAACTAGAGCTTTTTTATTGTTAGTTAAAATAGAATCATTCGGGAAGGCCTTGTCAAAATAAATTGGAAGTATTAAATTAAGTAAAAGATTAAGCAAACATATTGAAAAAATATAATTTTTTTATCTTGACATAAGAACACGAAATTTTAAGATCAAAAAACACTTACAAGTATTAGGCTAATGAGCATGAAAGATCCTCAGTTGACACTAAATCACAATTGCCAAAGACAACCCTTTAAACCTTTCAAAAGGTCAATAACATAACTAAAAACCAAAGATCAAAATCATCATTGGAATTGTAAATTTTAATCATTATTAAAAGTAAATATCTTTTCAAACACTGATGCAGTAACATATTGCTATCATATATAAGTAAAGGGGAAGAGATTGATGATTTGCATGATTAAATGGCTTTTGGTCATCATCTACAAACTAAGGTGCATTTCCATGTGCCACACCAAATCAAAACTCACAACAGCCCTGTTACGCCGGCGACCGTGAATGGCAATCCTACAAGTGGCATCCTTCAACGGATACGTCCGCCGGACACTCCTCAGCCGTCTAATCAAAGCATCACTTCGATCATGTTATTTGGGAGACGCTCGCTTGATCGGTTCTGCACCGTTGGATCATCTCCAGTCTCTATATAAATAACTGACACGACCCCTTCTCTTCTTCAGGGCAGTTAAAAGAAATCTCCAGATTCCCCATTTTGCCCCCGCTAGTTAATCTCCCTTCCCGGTAAAAATGCGTGAGATTCTTCACATTCAGGGAGGGCAGTGCGGGAACCAAATCGGATCCAAGTTCTGGGAGGTCGTCTGCGACGAGCACGGCATCGATCCGACTGGACGGTACACCGGGAACTCCGAGCTGCAGCTCGAGAGGGTAAATGTCTATTACAACGAGGTGAACACCGGCCGGTACGTGCCGAGGGCGGTGCTCATGGACCTCGAGCCGGGAACCATGGATAGCATCAGGAGTGGACCTTATGGCCAGCTTTTCCGACCCGACAACATAGTTTTCGGGCAGTCCGGGGCCGGTAACAATTGGGCAAAGGGGCATTACACCGAAGGCGCTGAGCTGATCGATTTGGTGCTCGATGTTGTGAGGAAAGAAGTTGAGAACTCTGACTGCTTGCAAGGTAGGTAACTGATAGCTGTATGTTGCTCGTTCATGTGATGCTATTATGTTTCGATTTACAAGGATTTGGATACTGCTTCGATGGTTTGTTCTATTGGGTTCCGGTGCAAAATTAAGTTCTCTAGCTTTAAAAGTTGAAGTTTTGATCATACCATGCATGAAATATGCAGAAAAGATGCAGAAACATTCGACTAAAGGGAGACAAGATTTAAATGAATGATGTTCTTGTCATAAATTTTTATTCTTCGGATGATCAGAATCATTGACGGATAAACAATGAGGGGTGTTGTTATAATACTGAAATTACTATACATTTATCTAGTGCGTCAGTGAATGAAGTGGTCTCTTGAAGATCATCCAACATGCTTGTTTTGGATCCAAAACCATGTGAAATTTCCACAGTCTCTGATGGTGACCTCTTTGTTTGTTTCTTTTCAATATTGTTTTTCTTTTGGTTTCGCCTTTTAGGTTATGTTCTCGAATGGGCAGCCGGCCATTTGTGGTTTTAGTTGCTTTGTTTTCAACTCCAACTGTGACTATGGTGGGAAACCTCTAGGGATAAGAACAAAATACTTTATGGACGCACGGAAGGCCATATCATATATACACAAACAAACACACACACACACACACACACACACACACACACGCGAAAGAGTTAGAGAAAACACTAAACAACCCTTCCTGTTAATCATAGATGTCTAAATGAGATAGTTTTTGTTACAATATAAGCTTAGCCTTCAGAAATCTCCACTATAAATCAGTGTGGTCTTAGAAACTCTTCTATCTTCAAGACCAAGCCCATGATTCTTTTTGTTTTGTGAATGCAGGGTTTCAGTACTGTCATTCGCTAGGAGGTGGAACTGGATCTGGAATGGGAACTCTGCTCATTTCGAAGATTAGAGAAGAATACCCAGATAGAATGATGCTTACATTTTCTGTCTTCCCTTCTCCTAAGGTGTCCGACACTGTTGTGGAGCCTTATAACGCCACGCTTTCTGTTCATCAGCTTGTGGAGAATGCTGATGAATGTATGGTTCTTGACAATGAAGCTCTCTACGACATCTGCCTTCGCACCCTTAAGCTCGCCACCCCGAGCTGTAAGCAAACTTTAAAGTAACATATGGGTTTGATATCAGTTCTATCTTCATAGTAACTTGTTAAATGTTAGCTTCTCCTGTTCTAGTTCAATTATTTCCGTTTTCTAAGCTGTGCATTGACTATTGTTGTCTATGAGTTCTACATTAGATAAAATTGAGATAAAATTTAAATTAACAAAAGTTCCTCTTCCAACTCAGGGATAACTCTTGTGTTGAGTCTTTGAAAATTTTGATATAATATCAAAGCCCAGATTATGTCTCCTCTATCTCATTACATCTTGGCATCACTGGTATCAAGATGATCTTTTGATGTGTAGGAGGTATTGGAGACAGAGTCCCACATTGGAGAAAAGCAATCCCACTCCTAAGCTAGTTTTTAACCTGGATTTTTGAACTTTTAGACAAACATTATAAATCATTAGTTAGTACGAATGATCTTATTTTATGACAGTTGGGGACTTGAATCATCTGATTTCGGCAACAATGAGTGGAGTGACCTGTTGTCTGCGATTCCCGGGTCAGTTGAACTCCGACCTCCGGAAGCTGGCGGTGAACTTGATCCCCTTCCCGCGTCTTCACTTCTTCATGGTTGGCTTCGCTCCTCTGACATCTCAAGGATCACAGCAGTACCGGGCGCTTAGCGTCCCTGAACTGACACAGCAAATGTGGGACGCCAAGAACATGATGTGCGCAGCCGATCCAAGGCATGGCCGGTACCTCACAGCATCAGCCTTGTTCCGCGGCAAAATGAGCACGAAAGAAGTCGATGAACAGGTGATGAATGTGCAGAACAAGAACTCCTCCTACTTCGTCGAATGGATCCCCAACAACGTCAAGTCCAGCGTCTGTGACATCCCGCCAAAGGGCCTCTCCATGGCGTCAACTTTCATTGGGAATTCGACCTCCATACAGGAGATGTTCAGGAGAGTCAGTGAGCAGTTCACGGCCATGTTTAGGAGGAAGGCCTTCTTGCATTGGTATACTGGAGAAGGAATGGATGAGATGGAGTTTACTGAAGCGGAGAGCAACATGAATGATCTTGTCGCGGAGTATCAGCAGTACCAGGATGCAACTGTGGATGAGGAAGATGATTATGAGGTTGATGGTGCTGAGAATTGAAGGTGTACACCGGGCTTGCTTTTTCGTATGATACGAGCAGTAGCTAATCAATAAGGCTTTGATTCCTCAGCCATGCGTCAAATAGTGTTGTAGTTCCCTGCACTGCCTGCTACGCAAGCAAGCCTCTGTGTTCTTCCATTAAGCGAAATCCTGTTCATAGCTTTGCTCCCTAGGCTGTTTATCTAGTTGTTACTTTTTTCTGGTTAGGTAAATGAATTGTGGGGGAGTTGGCTGTTGAACCTAAAATCTTTTGATACCAAATTATATTAACTGCCAACTGAGCCACATACCTATCAACTACTCAATGTTATCATGAGTTACTTAATTCTTGAGCTAATGAATCAAAATTTGATGTTTTTTCATGTTTGCATATAGGGGTAAATTTATGTTTTCCAATCATTTAAACAATGGAATCAAAATTGATGGTAAGAGCAAATCATCATTTGTGCTTATAAGGGTAAAGTTCATTTTACCAATCAAATTTTTTAAGATAGATTATTAATATAATGCTTAAGAAAATGTAAGTAATTAAAGAAAGAGTATTTTTAGTCATAAAATAAAACTAAAGTGTATGAATTTATTAGGGAGAAAAAAAAAAGCTATGAGACCTTAAAATTAAAAAGTAACAAATTGTTGTTATTTACATGTATGAATTATTGTTTTCAAATAAGGTAAATCTTTAATAATTCTTATGTGGTTGTTGTGTATGTTTACTATACAATAATCTCTAGCCATAACATTTTGGACTGAAATAAATAAAGAAAGAGAGGAAGAAAGTTAGGCAGAGTCAAATGGGTTTCCATTGAACTCATTTTTTTCAATGGCATGACATCCAAGAAATTTGATGACTCTCACAACACTATACCTTCATTTGTTCAAACACTTCCGTCAATTCGAGGTGAGAGAAGTGGAGGACATGACGACTTCATAATTTTAAAACCTTTTTCAACAGCTAAACGTGTAGCTCGAGTTATAAAATATTACCTTGAAAGTTTTATCCACCATCAAAGCATAATTAAGTGTGAGTTTCAACGGAGAAATCACTTACTTTAAATTTTATCAATGAAGGACAATCTAGCTATTCTATTTCTTTTCTGTTTTGATGTTCTTGACCAACATCATCCAAACACACTACTCAGCTCTCTTTTATCTCAATTCTAAGTACCTTGCTCTAGTACAAGTAGAGTTGACACAACTTTAATAAAACGATATCTCAACAAGACGGCAGAACAAGCAAGAGGACAATTCTTAAACATGAAGATAGAATATTTGCTTAATCTCAAATCTTACTACTAAATATAGGTTTAACTTTTCAAAATAAAAACAACCATTTAGGCTTTCAAACAAAAAAGCATCAAGCAAATTAAACAAACAGTGAATTGATGTTATATCTATTGAACTTAAAAACACAAGTTACAGGGATGGGTAAGTGCTCGATAGGAAACAAATATGAAATTATTTTAAATGGGAAGCACATTTTCCTACACGTTTGGAATGTTTTTTGTGATGCAAGTGAACTGTTGATCCAAAAAGCATAAGAACGCGTTGGACCACTACTTAAAGAAAACCTGATGTGCCACACGTTGTGAACCCACTGCAGATAGAAATCTCAGGGACTTCGTCCCCTTCTACAAGCATGATCGGAAATATCACCATCAATTTGACTTTTGAATGGCTTTCTTTCTGCTAATAATTATGAAAAAATCGCTTCTTCCCTCCATGGCCCTGAACTCATGGAGAAGTGGATAAAGCTTTAGAGCTCTCTCTGGCTCAACCATGGCTTCCCCATCATCGTCAACAGCATGGAAGACAACTGCAATATGTAACTCTGCTTCCAAAGTCTCATGCTACTTCAATAACCCTTCGTCCATGTTCCTCTTCTTGTCCACCACTCGCAACCGACGTTATAAGCTACCCCGTTTCACTGCTTGCTTATTAGACCCCTCCTCCTCCTCCTCATCGTCTTCTTCTTCTTCTTCTTCTTCTTCTTGTGCTAATTATTTTGCAGCAACTTGCGGGCACAAGGTTAGTAAATGTATAGAGAATAAAAGGATCCGTGATGTGAGTTTCACAACTGTACATAGCAATGAGTCCGATCCGTTTAAGCAGAAAATACAGAAAGCCAAGGCTCAGAAATTTTTGAAGATGGCATCCAAATGGGTTGCTAGAAAGCGGCCTTTGTGGCGAAAATTTTGGTTTTCATCCAAGAAGCTCAGGAGTATTATCTTGCTCAATGTCATCACCGTTGTCTATGGTATTCAGCTTTTATCTCTTCCTTCGTCCCTGTAGTTAATCTTCTGAAGGGCATCTTTGCTTCAAGCAATTATATTTGATTGGTCAACATACAAGTATTTTAGTTGAAATTAGGAGAGTGAAACAAGCAAATCTCCTCCTAACAAATTTCAATGATGGATTTTTCTTTCGTAAATGATTAGATATCTTGGGATGAAGCTTAATTAAGCTTAGGTAGATGTATAAGAGATATGACCTGGCTTCCTTACAAGCTATGTAATATTGGCTGCCTTTCGATCTTTTGGTAATGATCGGAAACATCAGCTGCAAAAGAAGGATTCAGCCAGACTTTGGTATCTTAATCTTCTCTATGAATCAAATCCCCTTTTCTGAAATCTTGAAAGCAAAATGCTAAAACTCTGTTGGTTGCAAACTGCAGCAAGTGACATTACAGTGGTGAAAGGTGTTGAAACTAGCATGGACCCAGCAACCTTCTCTGCAGTGCGGTTTGCCATGTCGGCCATCCCATTTTTGCCATTTGTCTTTCGGGCTCGAGATGATATTAAGACTCGCAATGCAGGAATGGAGTTGGGATTGTGGGTGAGTTTAGGGTACCTCATGGAGGCTCTTGGGCTACTTACAGCTGATGCTGGCCGTGCATCATTCATTTCCTTGTTTACAGTAAGCTCAAACTCCTTAGAAACTTCTTTTTACCTCCAATCTTTAACTATGCCTTTACTCTAAAGGAGAAGTAAGTCTCAGGTTGGAATTCTCTTCTTCTTGTGTAAAGTCCCTATCTTTTAGCATTTACCGAGTGAGTTAATTTTCCTCCCACAGGAAAAGGTAAAAGTAGGTAGTTCTTAAGCTTAGCTTTTCTTAGTCGTCTCCTTGTTAATCTTACCCTCCTGAAGCAAAAAGACGAGTGTAAAATGGGGGGAAAAATTATTTTCACAAATAACCAGTACATTTCTGAAGAGTTTAATCAAGTCCCTTGTAACAAATTGAACAGGTTATTGTGGTGCCTTTGCTTGATGGCATGTTAGGAGCAATAATCCCTGCTCGTACCTGGTTTGGAGTCCTCATGTCTGCTCTTGGGGTTGCTATGCTGGAATGCAGTGGATCTCCTCCAAGTGTAAGTTTTGGATGGTGTTAAACTATGGAATCAAAATCAGGAGTAGAGATAAAAATGATAATTTTATCGATTAGAATACTCATGGTACCTAATCAAAAAATCATAGCACTAATAATTTAAGCTCTTTGGATCATATATGTATCAACAAGGGTTGACGTCTGAATTTCATAAATTCTAATCTGTCAGGTTGGAGATCTTCTGAACTTTCTGAGTGCAATATTCTTTGGAATTCATATGCTTCGAACTGAACATATATCAAGAAGCACAAACAAGGAAAACTTCTTACCACTTCTAGGATACGAGGTTTGTTTCCTTACCCTGAATGGACAACCTCTCTTCAATCACTTGATCATTTTATTTCAAAAATCTATGGTTTCATATAGGTGTGTGTCGTTGCTCTGTTATCTACAATCTGGGTTTCCGTTGAAGGATGGTTCGATGCTGTTGATGGTATCAACCAATCATCATGGACATGGCCAGAACTACATGATTGGATTGTAGCATTTCCCTGGATACCTGCTCTTTATACAGGCGTATTTTCGACTGGATTATGTTTGTGGGTTGAGGTATTGTTTCTTAGTATGACTGTACTTCCTTTGGAAACTGATTTGGCACTACATGTGTCTGTGGCAGCTAATGGACCTGTCCACGTTGCATTTCGTTTGAGTTACTTCTTCTCTACTTGAACATTCTAAATGATGATGAACACAGCAAGATTTTTTTATGATATATTAGAAATGACCCAACTTCCATTTTTAGAACCGTTTTCTGTATAACGGAGCGATAAAGAATGAGGTGCTGCTCTTGAATCTAGGTTTCAATACCATGTTTTTTTACTAGCTTTAAATGAGAAAGTTGGATCCTTCTTAACAACATGCGTTCAGTTTCTTCATCATTGTTTATGATTTTGGTATGTATTTTGGGTTTAGGGTTTAGAATCAGGGGTTAGATTAAGTGACCTGATCAAGTGACCTATCTATGTTCATGGTTCTGTAGATCGCAGCCATGCGTGATGTTTCTGCAACAGAGACAGCCATAATTTATGGGCTGGAACCACTATGGGGTGCAGGTTTTGCTTGGTTTCTCCTTGGTGAAAGATGGGGTACAACAGGATGGATTGGGGCTGCTCTTGTGCTGGGTAACTTTTTCTTCTTTTTCTCTGATCTGTTATAGTTTCTCTAATACAACACTAATTAACAAGTAACTTCTTCTTCCTTTTTCACTCATTTGGATTTCATCTTGAATCTTATAACCCAAACAGAATCCAAAACACTTTCCCCTTCTTCCTCATCACACACGAGTCACGTAAATTATATGAAAATTCTAGGTGACAGAAAGAAAAAGAAGAAAAGGAAAACTTGCAGTGTTCTAAACTAAATAATCTACATCTTGCGGTAGGTGGAAGCTTAGTAGTACAGATATTGGGAACCTCACCACCCAAGACATCTGTTGAAGCTGAAGAAGGTAAACAGAAAGGGGAACTGCTGCTACTTCCAAGCAAGCAAAAGATCCAGAAAGGTCTCTCTGCTTCGCCGGTTGTTGTCAGCACAAGGAAGGATGTGATGGACTTGTTCAAGTGATTTCTTCTGCTCATCTTTAATGTGTGTTTGATTCATCAGTCTTGTAAATGGTATTCCATCTTTGTTTCTCAATGCTGTCAATCCTTCCTCATTAAAATCTACCAAGATTTTGAGAGTGCTTTTACTCTTCTTATAAATATAAACTTGAGCATCAACCATCTCTTGATCATCAACCATCACCAATGTCTTGATCTAATGTTTTTCATATCTATGATAGGTCTTCCTTTTGACTAGTTTTAAAAGAGTGAATAAACCTTCCTAAAAATGACAATCAAGTCAATTATTTTAGGACAATTAATGTGGAGACAATAATGATCACATGGTGGGAGCAAGCTATGGCATGGAAGCTAGTGGGAAGGTCATGGTATCAGCAATGAATGTAAGGGTAAGGGTTGGAATGTTAAGGCATATGGGTTTGGAATGTCGAGGCATATAGGAATGTTCAGTCTCTGTCTAGTTAGCTCTAATATTGAGCACTTTCACAGAATCAAGACAGAAGTAACGACCCTGACGATGGAGAAAATAGAGACAACATGTTAGTGGGGATTTTTCTCCATTGTTGTTAGGCCACGATCTGTAGTTGCCAGGCTGCACTCTTTTGATTAACAGGCCAGTTCCAGGGGGATTAATCCTGGAACAGTACCAACAGAGAACAGATTTGTCGAGGGAACGTTAGACAACAATCTAAGTCTCATAATTATTGTCTTTAACATAAAAGCAAATATAAAAACTCCAAATCCATTTTTCAGTTATCCCACAAACAAGTTCATCAGCTCTTCTCCATCCCCTTACTCCTACATAAACATGTCTGCTGAAAAATCAGCATAGATAGGACATAACCAAGCATCAACTGAAAAGATATAATCACCACCAAATATAGTTGGAAATACAAATTAGGAGCTGCTAGCTGCTACAGATAGGGAAAATGATGACAGGCAGAATCACTTCTTCCTGGCAATGAAAAGCCCCCATCTCTGCTCGCCGGATGAACTCCGGATCAGCTTTGCCTTCCATCCGTCTACTATTGCACTGTAGTCTTCCTGCATATTATCCAGTGATCACAAGTGAGGAAAGAAAGAACTTCTACCAATGGTAAAGAACAGATCAGCCAAAGGAGAAGGAAAAACGCACTTCAGAGAAGTCTGTGATGAATTCATTCTTGTCCTTCTCAACAGCATCTAATTCCCGCTGCAGAACTTGAATGAACTGAAGCAGTAGTAACAATTGTCTCAGATCGAGAAGTTCAACATACTTCACTATTTAACACAACGAAACCATAGATATATGCAAACCTGATCAGTGCGGTCCTCTGCAATGACCTCATCAAAACCAGCATCCTTAAGCATCTGCACCGTGGTTGGAAAACAAGACCTCAGCTCTCATTGTCAAGGCATTATGAAGAGAAATTCCACAACACGAGACATGAAATGACAGTTTTTCAATACAAAAAATACCTGGCCATAGGCTTTAACATCATGGAGATCATATCCTCTCTGCTTAATATATTCAGCAAATTCAGGTGATGGAGTTCCAGCACTCTTGCAGTAATCACTGATAAGAACTTTACCCCCTGGTTTCAGCCACTTGTAGAAGGATCTGAACAATGCAGGTTTGTCCTGAAAATTAACCAGCGACTACTTAGACCAGTATGAGACGGATAGACAGAGATTGGAACAAGAAAACCCATAAAAACTGTGTATAGAGAACAGAAAAGAGTTGAAAATTCTACATTCAGTAGGATTGGCCGACTACAGAATCATATTGGTAAAAAGATATATCACAAGTCTCAAATCATGTAAGCAAGTAAGCCACAGCTAGCTTCACCCTAAACAAAAACCATGTGATGTAAACTCATAAGACTCGGTGGTTCAAACAAATCAAAAAAATATGTACAAGTATAACAGCCTTACTTGAATGTGCAGAATGGTGTCGCGGCTGTATATCACATCAAATGTCTTCTCAGGATATGTTTTGGTAGTGCAATCAGCCACTTCAAATTCAACTGAGCATTTCAGCCCAATAGCACGCTCGAGAGCAAACGAAATCATATTTATGGATAGGTCAATTCCAACAACCTCAACATCATAGTTCTCAGCCATATAAAAGTCACCTCCCCCAATGCCACATCCAACATCTAGGACCTTCTGGCCAGGCTTAAGTTCCAACTTCTTCACAAATTCTTTGGTTGTATCTGTTCAAAGCCAGAGGTTCAATTAAAACATAATGACAAAATTTAAAAGTATGTTGAGTTCTGAACTTTCTTCTTATCCCTCTAGGCAAGAAAAACTACGTCCTCCTTTTTTCTAATCAATTATGTTTTAGGTTTAAATTCAAATACGAAATGATCAATATCTGTAAAATTTCAAACTCATTGGATTCAGATAATGAATTCGAAGAACAATCAATTCTGCCTTCTTGGTGAATAATAGTGTAAAAGAAACTGCAAAAAATTCTGAACATGAAAGGAAGCAAAATTGAAGAATAGACGAGAATAGGACTGATTCTATGAAATTCCACATTAAGTACCTAGATAATGTTAAAGATATTTTAGAATACAGAAGTTGAAAAAAAATTTTCCTACATTGAGTAATTTTCCAAGTTAATTAGTCAACATGAAAGCACAGTCTGTTTCCTACAAACAATTTTCTGCTTACATGTCTCATACCTTCTACAGAAGACTAAAATGTGATTACGTTAAAACTTCTATGTGATAAGACAGAATGATGTGCCTCTTCGTTGCCTCTATGGCAAAGTGTTCTTCAAGACAACAGAAAAAATTAGCAGATAAAGAAAATCAATATTTATGCACAGAATGGAAGGTCAAAAAAGGTTATGAGGTACAGTGATGAAGACTCAGGTTTTCCCATTAGTATAAATACAGTAATTGCTGACTTCCATGTTGACGTAAGAGTGGCCCCGATGAAAGCATTGTCATATAATCAGCTTCAAGTAATTTCTGATCATAATATATTTCTCATTTGTTCATTCTAGTGCTCAAATTTTCTTCTTCTTTCTACTCCTTATATCTTCACTATGTAACAGGGAAAATGGGGGGAGATAGAGATAACTGCTAGTCAGTAACTCATACCTATCCCTCCTGTGCTCACGAAACCTTGTCCAAAGACTCGTTCATAACGTAGAATGCCACTGGATTTATACTGAACACCGTCCAAGAACCGCTGGAACCCCTTATCATCCTGTGAACTGACTTTTTGCCAGATCCAGCAAATCTTCATGACAGAAACATCGCATTTAGTCATTGGCCAATTTAAATAAACGGGTTTAAACAGAAGCAACAATAGTATTACCTGGTTCTGATTCTTTTTGTTCCGCACATAAGCACCAATACATTTGCAGCCAACAAGAGCGAGTTCAAAGGAATTTCCAGAACCATCACTCAAATGGCATTCTTTAAAGGCCTGCAGCACTATATCATCAGAAACAAATTCAAGCTATAACAAAACTTTGTATAAAATCTGGGCTTCCGGCAGTCTTTTCATACTTGATCATAAAATTGAGCAGGTCCTGTTCAAGAGTTGAGTGAAAAAATTCATAAGAAAGCAAACCTTCGTATAAAATCTGGGCTCCCGGTAGTGGGTTGGATTGTACTTCCGCTTGCTGTCTCCCGACTGATGAAAACAAGACTCTCTGAAGAAAATAAACCCACCAACCTTCAACCACTTGAGCATTCTTCCCGCCAAATCCTCCACCTACAATGAAGGGAAACAAAAACACACAAGATACGATCAGAGAAGAAGCTAGGTTACATGTCCTTCCCAAGAATGGAAAAGTCCTATGCAAGAGAAAACATAACAAGTTTTTAACTTATCAACAAGTTTGAACAAGTACACATGCAAATACTCCAAAGTGAAAGATCAAAAGAAATACATTTGTATGCTAAAAACAGTACTACAGTAGCAAATGAAGAATCATGAAGGAAGAAAGTAGCACTAACCGAAGCAAATCAGGAAAGCAAAAGGAGGCTAATATAGTCACCAGTAGCAAAAAGCAAGAGAACAAGTGACAATAAAGCAATAAATAATTGCATGATGTCTAGGCAGTGGTTTTTCTTTAACTTGTTCTTTCTTTTGAGATTGTTAGAATTTTGGTTTCTGAAATCTGGTACTCAAATCCAAGTATTAAGTCCTAGTAACCACTAAAGCCATTGGTGAAGATTGTTCTTATGACCAGCAATGGGTTCATAACTAACACCAAAAATGGTATAATCTTAAGACTGCGGTAAACTCAAAATGGCACCAAGTCTCTGTTAACTAGTAACTAAACCCTATATTGTTTACCTCTTTGTCTGAAAGATACATTAGTAGCCAATTGGAGAATATCAAGTCCATCGATTCTTCAGATATGCTCAGCTCTGGGGATGTCGCATCAGCACACATGAATTTCACATTCTTGTGGTGTCCATTAATGTTTTCATTCTGCAAGGAAAAGATTGAAAAGAGAAATAGTTGGACAAGCCCCATAATTTAAGCAAGAATCTGCAGCAAGCTGGTGAACCACAATACCTTCTTTATCACACTCTCAATGAAGTCCATAGCAAGAAGTTGACCTGCCTTCTGAGCTAATTCACCAGTAAAGCGACCAATACCTGCTCCAAGTTCCAAAACCGATTTCCCTTCATATGGTGGGAGTAGTGAAAGTACCTGTTTATAACCCAGTTAATACATTTCGGAATATTCAACATAAATCTTATTAAAAAAGCAAATCTCAAATACCAGAAAAATGATATTATTAATAAAAATGAGAATCAAACTATTTTGGCAGTGTTACTTGGTTAGTGGTGCTGTGGAAATAACACAAGATCACTGGCATTACAAAAATCTGACAAGGTATGAGTGTAACATACTATCAAGCCCTACACAACGAAGCAAGCTATAAAAGCTCTCAGGATATTATCTATAAGGAATTACCAAAGTCAATACTACATGATTCAGACAATTCTTAGACTAAATTCAAGGTTCGGGTGTGCATTAAGCATGAAACAATAAGAACACAATTAAAAAGGACATACCAAATGCTTTCAACATAATATCCATCTAAATTCTAAAAGATATCATAAAAAAGGAAAAAAAAAAAAAAAAAGGAATTGAGGCCAAAACCTTTACACTTTTTGTCATTTAGAATTTAAGATACAACTTTCAATTTAACAAAGCTGAGACTTAAGTTTATTGAAATTCACTTTCTCGTCAAATAGATAGCAAAAATACATACAAATATTATCATGTCTACAACAAAAGTATAACTACATAAACAATACTAAACTGAGGGGTAATTTACGGTCAGCCTTCGATTGAAGGATAGCTCTTGACCATCCTGAAGCCAAGGGTGACTCAACTTCCATCCCTTCAACTAGATGGGTTGCCACAAGGCACCCCTATAGTAGAAGGTGGCCGTGACTGATCGGCCTCCTTAATTAGCCATCACTTGAGTGGTGGTGACCTATACAACGAGGGATATCAACCAATCCTTTTATAACATAGCACTGGTTCTCTTTAAAAGAATATACTTACCAAGGAGATATATCCACAAGAAAATTTGGAATAAATTTCAGATATAATTTATCTGATTTTGATGTCAAATTGAAGACTAAAATTTAAAATTAAATTGAAAAAAGCACGAGAATTCGAACTCAATTTACCATAATGAAAAATAGACAACAAAATTATACAAGGGAGAGATACATGGTACATCAAGGATAAAGGAAAGAGCAAGCACAATCTTCTAAGTTCACTTGAAGATTAAATAGCAAGAACTATCTAAGCCAAAAGCTTCATTGATACAGAAATTTCAGTTTTGAAAATTCCTAACACACAATTATCTCCATTGTGTACGTGTATGGGGTACGTGTACGGATTGTGAGATGGAAAAGCTGGCCAAGAAGAGAGAGAGAGAGAGAATTCCTCATCACGCTGAGGCTTTTCATTTAAAAAGAAATAAGTAAAGAATCAGATGGAGTGTCAGAAGCAACGATCGGAATACCTAAAAACTTCAAAACTGGAATTACGACCGCAAGAATATATCAACACAAAACTGAAGAACTTGTTCATCTCCCTCTCATATGATAAAGCCTCCAAATTTAGAATATGTCATTTAAGTGGAATCATTATTTGTTCCGAACGTTAAAAATCGAAGAAACATGCAAAAGCATACAATTATTTCATCCGAAGATTAGTACACGAACAAGAAACAAAAGAATCAACAGCATTGCCATGAAACACGTTCGCGAGAGAAATGCAGTGAAAAAAGCAAGAGAAATTTACCTCAGGCCGCTCCTCTTTGTCAAGATCAGAGGCTTTGGAATCGAGCATCATAGCCTCCACGGTCAAATCCGCGGAGTGCTCGATCCAGTAATTTTTCTGCATCTCCCGCTCTTTTCCTACAAAACGAATCATTTTCCAGATCAAAATCCAAACTAGAGAAAAAACACGCAAACAAAAAAACAAACAGCAGAAACGCAAATGGCTACCTTGAATGTCCGCCATTGAGATCAATGTCCGCGACCAAACGCTAAGCAAGAGGGAATGGAAGGAAATGGAGGATTTATCGCAAGAAAACGCGAAGCAATGGAATTATGAACCCTCAACGGCAAGGCGTGTCCTGGAGAAGCTCCTTGATCTGCGGTTGTTTGCTCTCCCTTTCTGCTGCATCCGCTCAACCCTTCCTTCTCGCTCTCCCTTGATTTTACACAACAGCGCAATGAACGCGATGGCGTCCGGTTAGCAAACCCTGGGGCTTTTATAGGGTCGATCGGGTGCATTTAAGTGCCCTGATAAAAAAAGAAAAAAAAAACTCAAAACGAAGAAAAGATTCCATTACTTTTCATTATTACTTTTCAAGATAGACGGCCGGGCCGCCGCGAAACAGCCAATTGTCAAGGAAATCTGAAAGAATCTGTGTCTTTTGTCTTTTATCACCAGTGGACCCTTGCCACGAGATTGCCGTCCCTCCTGACCTTCAATTATTGGCCGTAATGCGGGGAAAATCACAGTGCTGTCAAATCAGCCCCGAAAAGCGCTTGAAGATTGTAGACAATCTTCCAAAAAGAAGAAAAATAATAATTTTGACGCGAATCAACCATTAGAGACTTAAGCAAATAGGATAATAATTTAATAAACTACTAATGTGTATTGTATATTATTAATAAATTATTTACACCATCTTATTATAGAATTTTTTCTCTTAATAATAAATGATATTAAAAATAACTTAGATGTATATTTTATGCTACCAACGAATTTGTCTAATTTCTTGTTGTAATATCTTCTTCTAGGGATACATATTTACATTGTTTTCACAAAAAGAAAATCTAAGTTCACTTTTTTTGTAATTGGTTTCTTAAGGAACAGTAGGATACATAGATAAATTGTTTTAACAAAATAATTTTAGTTAAGATATTAATGATCTAATTATTAGTTATTACTAATCAAAGCTTAAATTTCAAATTAGATATCTAAGCATTTATCAAAAGGTATCAAAACCAATCTCATGCTCTAAGTCCACAATGGAGCAACTTATTACATAAACGCCATTATAGGATTGTTACAGGCTTATGGAAGATTGTAGCAAACTTGATCTTATGAGACTCAAGTTAATAATAATATTGAAATAAAATTTATTAGAACTTCATTTAAACATATGCCTTTTGACATAATATTGAGTACATAATAAATCCAAATCCAACTTTACTTAACAAAAAAATAAGTCTAGTAAAACAAACCGTGGTAATTAGTGTTTTTACATAAATTTGATCAATTAACAACATGTCACATAATTACAATTTGCTAGAAGCCAATATATATATAATAACCGAATAGTTTTTGGAATGGGTAGTTCTTTACAAGATTTTGTGACGATTTCTTTACATCAAACTTACCTAAAACTTCGTAGCATTGTGCATGTGCCAAGATTGAACATCTCGAGGAATAAATTATTACCAAGATCAGAAATTGTAAATCAAGGATGTTCTTATTTGTTTGATGCTGACTCAACGATCCGAAGGAAAATGAAACGAGCAGTGTCCCTACCGCTCCTCGAGATTCGCTGCCCACGTGTGCCTGTTGCCGGCATTTGAAAAGACTGTTGTAACCCTCCAGTGGGATCATCTTGTACATGCAGGGAAGGACATTATTGACGTTATGAGGTGTCCCGTGACGTAAGGACAACAGGAGGCATGGGATCTCGTGCTTTTCTCCACCTCAAAAAGCACCGTAAATGGTGTCGTTTTGTCAGCACGGCGCAGGCTTATCAGGTCACTGTCAGTATACCACGTGGTTGGTGTCGGTGGGGATGGATCAGCTATTTATGCTGCCACGGTGAGGCGTGGTCCTCTGTTGGAAGATTAGACCACAAATATCCTGGATTTCAGGATTATGAAATTTTATCTAAAATTTTTGAAGGATAATCAAAATTTCAGATTATTTTTTATTACACTTGATAAAAAATTATCAAGCTTGGTTTATTTGATTATCTTTTTGGTTTTCTTTTTTTTTTTGTCAGCACTCACTTAAATACTTATTAAATTTAAAATCTTTTAATTATAGACAATATTTATTTTTAATTAAACCAAACACTTATCGATTTTATATTTTCTTTACATATATCGTGATATGATATTTATTAATACCCCTCTATAAATATGTATAATATAATCTTATATCTAAGTCTTGTTTGAATGAGGTGTACATTCAAATTCAAATTCCAATTCCAACTAATAAGCCTTTTGCCAATCTATGGACAAGTGTATAACTTGTTACACAAATTTATTATTCTTAAGATAATGACCATATATTAGTTTAAAATTCTTTAGATATTTGATATTTGACCCCACCAATTTGTCTAACCAAGCATTTAAATGATAAAGTAAATGCTAGAACAAGACGTTCGGTTGCCCTTGGCCATAGCATTTGTTTCTACCAAGAGGTTGGTGCCACCTTGAAGAAAAATTTAATGGCTGTAGCCTCCAACTGTACTCTTGCCGCCTTTGTAAATGAGCAACAGTTGTATCCGTCAATGCTACGTGCCTGGTTTCTCATTGCCACTGATTGGCATGTGTACTTCCTCTTCCATGAAAGTGACCCCTTCCTGCTTCGGAGATTAATACAGATTTTATGACAAATGTACAAAGTAAATACAAACATCTTTAAGGTTCAAGCTTTAGATTTTGGGCCCTCTCTCCCCTTTCTTCCATGTGTATCCTTCACTTGTTGGGTTCTTGAACAGTTTCAGCCGCGATCCGCAGTCTATAAGCCCAAGCCACCCCCAGCCCAGAAGAGATTTTCCGACGACCGATCCAAAGACATCATGTGGGTTTAAACTCCCGGCCTGGAAATAAGCCGGGTTGCATGCCCACAGGTCCATGCACGGCCCGCTGTTTCCAACAAAAAGGAGTAGACAAGCAGCACCCACATAGCAATGCCGGTGGGTGGCATAAACAGCTCACGGCAAGCAAGTCGGAGTTGATTGAGAAAAAAACGTGCATATCCGACGGATGGGCACAAGGATTGTACCAGGAGATCTTTCCTGCAAAAGGTGCTTCCTACATGGGTGTCATTTTTGCTGGCATGATTAAGCCAATTTCATTTTGGACCTCTCCGTTTGTCTCTCATTATTTAACCCGTTCCCGCACGCTTCATTATGAAAAGCATATCTGTAATGGTTGGATTGGATTGCCTTTTGGGTGCATTATTATAATTCTAAATCATAGTAAGTATGAAACCACCGAGGCCTGATCATGAACAGTGGTCATGAACAGCCAAAACAACCCCGACCTTGCCTATCCCCGAACACGACACACGAGTTGACAAACATAGTGGCTTTAAGCGTGGTTGCTGATTTCATCCTCTGCATTAATGGCCTTTAAAGTCTGTGATCAGGTTAGCGGGGGACCCAAGTGACAGAGGCAAAACCTACGAAAACTTTGAAACTAGAGGAACAATTTGCTGGTTGCTGCCAGAAACCTAGTAGATCCCCATACGGCCTAAACTAACAATAGTCTGCAGACAACAATCTGCACTTTCCATGATAAAAAATGCACTTTGTTACGTGCAATTTAGAGCACAAGAAGCTGGAGGTGGAGAAAGAATAGCATTGTGAGAAAGTAATATAGGACTTTTATTTTATCATTTTTGATATTTTCTTTCACTCAAATCATAAGGAAACATTTTTTATGAAAATCTTTGTCTACAAGTAATGAGATTTCATAATTGAAGATGGCTCTGATATTTTGTAGAAAGCTTAATCTTACTCAAATATTAGTTGAAGGTTAGAATGATGATTCTTAGATAATATTTAAATGTAAAAATCATATTTTTAATTTATGAGCTAACTTTTGAATTATTTTTAACTCCCATATGACTTTGAGCATATTAGATTAGCCTAGTGTCTATGAGTATTCCATTCTGTTTAACCTTAAGTATATGTTATACTCAATAGGAAAGTGTTAAAAATAAAAGTTTCATATGAAAAAATAATAATTTTTTCATAATATTTAAATATAAAAATTATTTGCTTAATTTATGAGCTAGTGTTTTAGTTAAACTAAGAACTTGTCTTATTTTTAACAATTAAGGGATCTTTTCTAAATTTCAAAGAATATTTTTTCAAATAAGATTTAAGTAATCTAAAACTTTTATCACACCTTTTTCAGCAAATGGTAGAGTCAAAAACTAGGGAAAAAAAACATGATATCATGAGCAAACAATACAGTATTGCGTTGAAGATGACTGGACACCAACCCGATAGAACAGCGAAAGCATCACCTTTCTTTCCGAGTGAAACTAGGCTTTTTGAAGCACTTCAAACCTTTCAAGGTTAGTGTATGATGCTGCCGACTTCTGTGCCAATTTTTCAGACTTCCACTACTGCCAGAACCTGGACTCCACCCATTAAGATCCTTACAGATGATCAAGAACAGGAAAAGTGGCCCCAAAATGTAGTATTTTAGCCATTATGAATTCGCCACTAAGCAAGGAACTCGAAAGTCGACAAGTCCTTGATAACAAAGAAATTTGGCACGGCACGTATGTAGGATGTCACAAAAGATCATTAATATTTTGAAGGAGTTGACCGACCTTTTCCACTTTGAGCTGGTAATTGTGTTTTGGATTTATCGACATCAAGGCTTCCAGATTTTCAGGGCTTCATCTCCATATCTTCTAGATTTGAGTGGTTTCTTAGTGTCTGTGCTGCTTTCTAAGCAGTCTCTTTCCTCCTAATTACAGTTAATCACTAGTCTCTTTCATCTTAATTATGATTAATCACTAGTCGTTGCATGAAACCAACCTACAGCCATGTGCATTGAAAATACAAGATGTAAATGACGTAATTGTTGGATTGTGAAAATTGTGGGATTTTCATAAGTATTATTCCTTACTTATAGATCAAATCCTTATGATTATTTTATGTTCTGGACGACAAAACATGTTAAAATTAAGGATAGCCCAAAATTATTTCTTTTTTGTTAATTAGTCTGGCTGGGTGCATGTTGGGCACTTGGATGCGCAAGCATCGAGCCTACTTATCCATACAACCCTTACCACCTCTCACATGCAGTTCCATAAGCTGGGCCTCGATATCATCCAAAATTATCAATATGTTCACATCTTAATTTTGAACGAAGAAGTGAAGTTTTCTAATAAAAATTGAAGCGTCCTAAGAAAAGTTTTTTAGTCTTAAATCAAAAAGAGCCCACGTGATTATGAAAACAAGAAATTCTTGACTGTAAATCAGTTTGCTTTTCACGTGCAGTGGACAATCTTATTGCAGAGTAAGTGTAGAAAACGAAGAAATAAATAATGAAAG
This sequence comes from Casuarina equisetifolia, assembly GCA_028551475.1. Classification (NCBI taxonomy): domain Eukaryota; kingdom Viridiplantae; phylum Streptophyta; class Magnoliopsida; order Fagales; family Casuarinaceae; genus Casuarina; species Casuarina equisetifolia. Next base: position 31,843,972 of record CM052356.1, on the reverse strand, counting down.
GCCTGAAGACTCTCTGGACCCCCCCTTTTCTGGGTGCCAAAGGATTGCAAAGGGAATCTATTCTGGGAATAAAACAAGCACAGGGACACACACAACTCTCTTATATTCTGTGCACGAAAGATATATAACCAAACACATAGCAAAGAAGAGAGAGAGAGAGAGAGAGAGAGAGAGGGGCCTGGCCTGTTGAACTCTAATACAGACGTGACAGACCCACAAAGCATTGTCTCGGTGACGGCCGACCGAACACGGGTTAGTGGGAGACAATCTAAACGTTGGCCACAACTCTTCCTCCTACAAAAGCTTTGCATCCAATTGAAAAAGACAAGACTGACGTTGTTTGCCTCTTCTTTATCAAATTTTAGTGCTTTGTTTTGCATAATCTCTCTCTCTCTCTCTCTCTCTCTCTCTCTCTCTCTCTCTCTCTCTCTCTCTCTCTTTCGTGAGTCCCCTACGTAGATTGGCATCCCTCTAAAGCAATTTCTTTCTCCCATACAATTGCGTGCATAGTTGTATTCTTTAGGGTGGCATAAATCCTAGAGATAGGTCTTCAAAACACGTATCCGAAAAAGGGTGTTCAAGGCTACAAAGTTGCAAATGCTTAGTATCTCGCTGTGTTTGATGGGTTTTGGAGTGTGAGGGGTTGAATCCAGAACTTAGATCATGAGCTGCCAATAACTACTTACCAAATTATTAACCTGTTGATTTACTGTGTTTTATCGTTATTGAAAACTCAAGTATTGAAATATTTTAGTATGTAAATTTTCTTGGAAACTCAACTTGAATTTAGTCATAATTCACCATCCCAAAAAGAAAAAGCTGCATCCCCAAACTCATATCTAATTTGATTCACTTAGATGTCACACAGTATCAAAACAAACGAAGAGATCCAATGGAAGTTCAGTTCCCTTTATGCCTATTTTGTTAAACAAAAGAACAATCTGCACGATTCAAAAGTGGCCATTGTTAAAGGAAAAGATATCACTAAGATAAAGATTCCCATAGATGAAAAAGAATTAATTTTGTACGGGGATTAAAAAAATTTGATTCTTCACCTGTTCTTTTTATTATCCCAAAAATACAAGCTTTAATGTAATGTCATATGATTTTTCTCTGGAATCGAATATCATATGTTTACCTTCATATTTCATGGGACTTGCATCATGATATCACCAACTATCTAAGTTTTATGGGAGGTTGTGAAGTGCTGTTTGGCCAGTGGCCATTACGGATTAGCATTGTCCCTCAATAAAATGCATGGTTAATGTCTTAATTCCAAGTCCTCCTTGTTGGACAGCTCTCATGAACCATAATCATACCGCCCTCTATTGCGATGCATTAAACTATGATATCATCTAAAAATCGTACAAATTAAAATAATCAAATAACGTTTTATATCAAAATAATGCAATGCTTTAGATGTATTATGAAAGAAAACATTAATAACTCCATCTTTTTTATTGTGGGGGTCGAATTTGAGAGCAAGAAAAGAAAGGTTAATATTTATTTGATTAGGTTTTGTTCAATTGTGGCCAATAAACGAGAAACATTGTAAACTATAAGAAAAGCTTAGTCGTGTCACTCCCAACTTATTTGTTCATGGCAACAATTATTCTTGATGACTTTGGGAGATAATGAGAGGATGGAGACGATGTTATCATACTGATTTTGTCACTTGCCCGTAGCTAAACTGAAACTATTCAAAAATTTCCATCTAAATGATAGGTTTTTAGACACTTCATCTCTAAACATCCCTAAGAGCTAGTTTCCTCTTAGCAGCTCAAGTCACATCTGCTTTATGTTGCTCTTTTTCTTCATTTGTTCGGCGTTTGATTTGGTTTCTCTCTGCAGAATTCGGGTTTGATACTCTCATGATGGTTCGTTTACAAGATTCATTGATCATCAGTCACGAGGGAACCACAAGGCCAATGCTTTTTCTTAGAATCAACTTGCATGTCTTGGGGATATCATTTCCACTTTGATTTGATTGACGTGCCGTGTTGACAACGATTAAACATGCATGCTCTTGTACTCTAGCAGGGCGTGTGCGTTTCAAATCAAGGAGTTCACGTCGATCCACGGGGAGGACGTGGGAGACGCACTACATGAACTCTATCATGAAATTGTTTGAACTTTCTTCTCGAGCCACCTTATGGTTCTGCTGCGATTAGACAGACCAATGGGTCGAGTCAATCGTGAAATGAGCTACACAGCTGAAATTCATGGAACTTATTGCTCTTGTCGATATGATGAGAAGCAATACACTATTCTTCCTTGCCTGTGGTGTTTGAATATGACAGGAGAATCCTTCGGTGTCAATTTCTTGGTATCCTGTTCCCATAACCGAGAAAGAAAATGACCCAAAGTTCAAAAGAACACTAATGGTTCTGTGGAGACTTGAATCGGGAGATTGAAAAACATGTATAGGGCGGCAACACAATGGCATCGAGCATGCTGATCTTAGCTAAGCTAACACGAAATGATGACTTAGGCCTTTGTTGTCGTTTAGATATCTCAACCACATGAGGGATTAATCAACAAGATATAGAAAGACATTTACTTATCTTTAAGATGTTATTTCTTTTGAGCATAAAAAAATTATGAGGATTCAATTTATAAGTGATGAGTAATGGAATAAAATCATAAAAACATAAGGTATTAGCATATTAATGTAGATCAAATAGTAAAGAGAAGGTATCATTTAAATAGAACTATTGATAATCCAAAGTGGGAAAATTCCACCAAGTTTCCTCTTTTCCTTATCTCTACCAGAGGAAAAGATTAATGAATGCAAAGTTTCTCTAAACCGAAATGGAGAGGCATCTCGACCTCACCCTCTTGAATATGCTGATAATCCTATAGGCCATAGATGAGGGGGAGTCTAAGAGCCAATGGACATAATAATGAACTGACAAATGCGTAAACCGAGCTGACAACTTGCCACGGAGCCACGCTTTGCAGGCCAGAACCCCATGCTTCTGGCAGCCATGTAAATCAACCTGCTGAAGCCCCCCTATTGCGTCCCTCGTGAGGTGATCACAGTCAAGCATGTGCTCAAAGCTAAGCGACATCCAACCATGAAAGTGGAATTTCACTGCGTCAATCTTCAATTGATTCCAGCTTGAAATCTCACTTACCAACATTCTTGACACATTTTCCTTTTAGGTAAAAAGGGTAATAGTTGCCATTCTTGACTTTCAATCTACCTTTCCTTTCCTTATTCTTCCTAATCCCATTAGTTTTTTGGTCCACCTATCTAATTTCACCCATCTTCTATCTTAATGGAGGCTTTTATTGTTAAAAAAAAAAAGAATAAAGAACAAGATAAAAAGAAGAAGTTTGAACTTTGGGGAAGATATCCATGGAATGGCCAACAGGAGAAGGGATCATCTTCCAACCTTTTTTATTTTAGTTCATAAGAGTTCAAAAGGATGTCACACAAAGCACGAAACATGGGTCGAGAGTGAAAAGGAAAGGTGTCAAGAAAAGGTGTATGTGTAACCAAAAGAATAGGCGACGAAGAAAGGAGGAGGAAAAGGGAGGAGAAACTTTGGACCGTGGCTATTGTCCCCCAATATTCCAAAGAGGTCTACATCAAATCAAACCTCATCTTATAATGGGGGGTCCCCCGTTGCACTACTTCGCATACCTTCTAAAACCATAGCTCTCTATAATCGCCTCAATTATATAAGTTGATCACTAAAAAATCTCCATCCGCTCCACATTTGCTTCTCGTGCGTAAATCGTAGTTAAACAAATCATATACACATTAGAAGACCCATTTTCTCCCTAAAAACCGACTTATAAGAGAAATGATCATCTTCGGATATAAAGAACATAACAGATCAGCATACTAAAATATAGTAGGCAAGATTATCTTCTTAATGAAAAGCAAGAACAGATGTTTACTAAACACCACCACTATGGAAGGGTGGGGTCATGAATTCATTCCTGATACTGACCCACCCCATACCCACCCATCCAAATGCCATTTTCTCAAGTTCTCAATTCTTGTTGGTAAGAAGCTGTGAAAAAAGAACGGAAGGTTGAAGTTCGACTAAGTTTTACTCAAACCTAAAAAGCACCATCAGTAAAAGTTCAAAAAGAACCGGAAAAGAAGAGAAAGGTTGAAGCCGTGGCATTCAAATAGAACCAGAGTATAATGTAAAGGCATCATCACATGAACCACTTTCCTTTCCTCCCCTTCTCCTTTTCCTTTTTCTCCTTGTCGCTTTTGATAAAGCATGACTTCCAGGAAAAGAATTCAAGGAACCTCTGGTTTATAGTTAACTAGAACAACATTTTCTTATATATAAAATTGACTACAAACATGATTTTACAATTTTACTAGCAAAGACAATTCAGAAGAAAAAGATTCATTCTCCGATCCTATTTCTCATCATGCTTTTAACTTCAACGTCCATCTTTTCAATCCATTCCTGCCCTCGTCAAGCTTTGCATGGACGCCAAGCTGTTTATGTGATCTCTACCAACTCATAGCCCCAACAAAATGTAGTAGACGAGCGTGATGGGCAATGCAATTAGCATCCCGAATATGACACTGCAAGTTATGAAACTCTTCAGAACACAAAAATGGGAAAGAGAACAGGAAAAGGTCAGGAAGCTCGATACTCACGCTGTGCTGAGAATATCAGGATGTACGCTGTATTCCTTGGCGAAGACAAAGGGGACAATTCCTTGTGGGAGAGCTGCCTGTAATGGCAGCAAAAGGAAAAGCATATCAGTAAGGGAACAGATGTTTTATTGTTCATTAACAACTCCTTAACAAGTCATTAGTCGAGCGTGGACTCCCAGTTTTGGCTATCTCCAGAAAAGTTCATGACCATTCTGAACACCCGGATGGATGCTGCGAGTATTATATTATGGGTTCGAGAAATTTATTGGAAAAAACAATAAAAAGTGTTATCCGTAGACAGGCCATTTGGAGCTCTGCAGCTCAGTCGGATTGGTTGTCTCAGCAGGAGGCAGAAGAGAGAGAGAGAGAGAGAGAGAGAGAGAGTGACCTGGACGATGGCAACGTGTAGGAGAACGCCCCTAAGGCCAACAGCAATGGAAGCTGCTGCCATGACAGCTGGACCTGTGAGGAATCTCACGGCCATGGCAAAAGCTGCTATGGAATTTCCACATGCTATGATCCTCGGTTGCAAAGCCATGAACAGACCTGTCATACACATGAAAAGCATCAGCACGCCCATTACCACCATGACCTCCCCCACTGTCAATCACTCGGTCATTCTTTTGAAAGACCTTTCATCATCACTTCCACCACCTCCCATCACCACCCATTATACCGAACCCAACACAAACATGGCCAAAAGTTAAAGAAACAGAGCAGGATTCATTAAGAAACCGGGACATTATCATAACCACACTGTGTTCTTTTCTTTGCTTTTGCTGGTTTGCCTGCTTTCTCGATGCTTTTCATAATGAAGTGTGAGAGACAAAATCAGAGGATTTCTGTAGTAAAGCAAGTGCGACATAGAATTTTGACTGAAGGAAAGTAAATCTGTCGTACAGAAAACCATGTTTATACTGACCAAGACTGAACATGGCCATGCCGAGTCCTGCATCTGATAGAATCGAGATGGACTTTGCTATGATAGCTGGCATCTCAACATTCCACCTGCAAGAAACCCAATTGAAAAACTTGTAAACCCAGAAAAATCTATGCACAGAAAATCTTAAAATATGCTAGCATTCCATTGGTTTAGACTGACAAGAGAAAGTACTTGAATGAGACAAGAGACCAAGTGAGGCCTAGTAAACTTGAGTAAGTGTTGGGGTTCCGAATCAGCTTTCTCCAAACCATGATGAATATAAGCCTTGTCATGACACTAGTTGGAGGCATGGTTTTCGGCTTGCCATCTCCCACTTTCGCAGCTTCATGATTGTCCATCTGTCCGTCCAAACCTCTGTTACCGAAGCTGAAATCATCTCTCTCTAGATATTCTTGATTTTCTCTCTGACCCTCCACTAATTATCAAAACCCACCAGAAAAGAAGCATTAAATCTCAGTAAACAGAAGTAAAAAACAAAGTAAAATGATGAAAAGAAAGAAGTTTAAAAATAAAAAATAAAAACTACCTTTCCCCGGAGAAACGGGCACTCTCACTTCTTTCTGATCGTGAGTCCCATATTCATGGCCTCCGAAGACATCTGAAACAGGAGAAGCGCTAGAGCTCCAAACGAACATATGGAGGTCCCGGGCACCATCCTCTGGCTTCGGTGGAGCTTGACCATTAGGCTTCTTTGCATTTGCATTAGCAGCTACATTCTTTGATCCCGTTGGGGAAAACATTCCGGGGTTTGGAGCAGGGTAGTGTCCTGCTCCACCGGCGGCGGCGTTGTAATGGAACCTTGGCTTCGCGCCAACTCCACCGTCTTCTTCATAATTTGAAGGCCTTGGCGTTGGCCCTCGCGACGCCGAGAGCCCATAAACATCAGAGGCACCGAAGTTTGAGTTCCTCCCACCAGCCATCATTGAATAAAAGTCTGTGTGATTGAAACTGGAACCCCTCGGAGTAGGGTTTCTTGAAGATTGCAGAGAATATATCTCTGCATTGGTGAGATTGGAGGGCCTGGGAGTCGTTGATGAGAGACCTTGTGACCTTCTTGAGAAGATATCTGATCTTGAAGCATTGGATTTTCGCACGGTGACATGAAGCTTGCCGTCTTCTTTGATTTCAGCATCGGTTTCTAGAGGCTGCCTTCCGTCCAGGGACATGATGTCAGAGTCGACATGGATTGAGACAATGGAGCCCGCAGTATCTGGGAACTGCTCAGAAATGAGCATTCTGGCTGCTCTAAATTCAAACAAGAAGAGCATCAAAGTGTACCAAATAATACACTGAAGGACCACAATCTGGACCATCAAACTCCCAGAAAATTCACCGTACATTCCTTTGAGCAAAGGGATGCCCATGACCAAAGTGTTTGGAAGAGTTGAGAGTGAGAATAGAGTAATTGTCCATTCCAAACAACCCCTTTTGCTCACCTTGGTCCAGACTGCAAGAACAACTAAAACGATAATCTTCTGCAGTGTGTCAGCTGCGATGAACCGCATATTCATTTGGTATGGATTGTTGGAGGCGATGAAGTGGAAGGACAGAAGAGGGACTGCAAAGAGAGCCACGAAACGGTTGATGCCGGAGCACTGGTCCGGCGAGAAGATCTTCCACCATTTCACTGAACCATAGGCTAAGATCATGGCCACGTAGAGTGGTACCATTGCAGTCATAACATGGTAGAAATCCAATAGTGTGATCATATTTGCAAGCTGCTTCCCTTACCCAATTCAAGAAAAAATGTCTAGGCTCTCAGGAAGAAGGCGAGCTTGACAAAGATTGGGTGAAAGGAGTGGAAGAAGAAGGAGGAGGAGGAGGGGATGGCGGTAGTGATGATGAAGAGAGTTGGGGAAATAGTAGAGCATGTGTTTTGGTTTTTGGGATAGTGGGTAATAAGCAGAATACAGCAATATTTTTTCAGCGTTGAGAGTTGCGAACAAGCTTGCACTTGCAGTCCCCAAAGCGCCCACACACACACTCACACACTGAGTTTTGCTTTTTTATTTTGCTTTGTTTTTTTGCTTTTTGTTTTGAGTTGTGTTTGGATTTGGGTTTTGCGGAGATAAGGGTGTGGTGGAATTCGATATCTTGGTAAGCTGGTGTATGGCTCTATCTTCTATGGGACTACTGGTTGCATAAAGTGTAGAAAAAGCATTTTGGTTGGCTGTGTCTCTAAGTGCTTGTTTTGAAGAGCTTTTTTTAGCCTCTCCAAACACCCTCTTCCTCTTTTCTTCTTGGATTCTCTTTTCTCCTCAAGGATTGCTGATGGCCTTCTTATGTATATCTTCTTGTAAAAAAAAAAAATCAACAATAATATGCTATTAAATTTTATATTTTGATCTTCAATAGTTCTTTTTTAAACTGTTTGACCAAATCATACTAATTGCCAAGAAATTCTTCATATATAATTCTTGAAGAAGCCCCTGAGAAAGAAAGAACAAATATAGAGTAGTATGATAGAAATTTTACGTACCCAACTTCTCTTTAGGTTGTGTAGAAGATATTTATCTCTAGTTTTTCAAAGTTTTCTTGCAATTCCTAATTCATTAATGAAACTACTATCCTAGGGAGCAGTGATGCCTTCACGTGGACCCTAAATTGTCCATTCCTAACCGAAGCGTAAACTTGGCAAGTGCAAAAGCTTCGACTTCATGCATTATGCTGAAACTAGTCGCAAAAATCCAAGCTCAACTGACGGTTTCATTGGCCACTGCATGGTAACGCCCCACATTTCAGATTCTGGACTCTCAAATTAAGCCAGGTTCAGTCATCTAGATCAAACCAGTTCTCTTCTGATCGTGCTACCACACCTTGAGTTACCAAGCAGGGATAAATAAATTGACTTGATATCTTTATCGCACGTTTAGTTAGTTACTAATCCTCTTTAATAAAAGGCTTTAAAGAAGAAGGTTGAGTTTTTTTTTTTTTTCTTTCCCCCCTCCTAACATGGTTGTAAAAGTAGCACCTCTTCTGAGATTAGGTGTACATGATTTATCATATAGCTCCATTGCTTATAAATTAAGCCTTCATGATTTTTCTGTATTTTAGATAAAATAGCATGTCAAAAATAGTTGTTATTCTACACTGCTAATAGGAGTCTCATAGTATTCCTTTACATTTTTATGTTCTATTTTCTTCATCACTTCTTTTAATAAAAAATTATTTATTTATCAGCAAGTGAGTAATATAATAATTAGTTATTCATCATCTAAGATTTTCTAAACTCTCTTTACCTTAAAAAAAATAAAAATAAATAAAAAATAAAAAAATAAAAAAACCAACTATTTTCTCCTCACATATATGCTTTTACTAACATCTGTCCTTTCATCTTGTCTATATTAATTTTTTACTTTCTTTCTTACTTTTACCACTTTACTAAAGTAAATTTCATGATTATACCTAAGAGAATGATTAATGTGGACAACTTGTCCGAACCTTTTTTGTACCTGTTTTTTAATTTCTATTGAAATCTTTTTTGTGGTAGGTGTGAAAGGATGCATCAGGAACTAGAAGTTATCAATACAGGTACAGAGCTGCTCCGAATAATGAAAAGATAAAACAGGAGCTAAATCCCAATGGGAATAATCAAAAACTACAAAAGCCCTCGATTAGGCTGCCTCCCCTGCGGGCCAAGGCATAAGCACGCCGAATGGCTTCTCTGCAGATGCCTGTTGAAGCTCTTCAAAAGCCATCCGCTGTAGGACCGAATGAACCACATAACAAGACGTATATGCATGGAGGATTAACCAAACCAACTATGAGATGTAATGGGTTGTGTGTCTTTTGGATCTAGCGAGTTCAAAGTTGAGAAACAGTGATATGGGGATAAATCAATGAAAAGATTTTATACCGATTAGACAGCCAAAAGTGTTATTGAAATTATTAGAATTATACTGGAAGAATGCATAGTAACTCAGTCAAGATAGTGTCAATCTGCCAGTAGTTTAGTGAAATTATGATAAGTCTGAGGCCTTCTTTGCTTTTCTAAAAACAATTCAATCAAGATAGGTTATTGCTTAAAATAGATTATAAAACCCTACTTACAAAATATCAACATGGATGTGGACAATATAACTTGGCTAGATGGACTACCATGCTGATTAGAATGAAATATCAAATCAAGCAAATAAACTTTTTAAAAATATTTTATTAGTTAGACAAGAGGATGGCAGATTACAAGTTTTGTCTTGATAGAACTATTTCTACTGAAGTAAGAATAATAATAAAGTAGTTCATATAGGACCGGATAATTGTTATTCATAATAAATCTACTTTTTTGCTATCAATTTCAATTTAAACTTAATTTGTGAAGTACCGCAAAGAATACTTTGAAAAATGCTCGTATTCCTCTCAAACAAAAACGAAGAGTCTTGGAGTTTGACCCGAAATAATTCTTTAGTTGGACTTATCTCAAGCACTGAGGGGAGATGCCTAGTTCAAATTGGAAATTACATTGCTTTAAGGTAGAAATTTATGTTGATTATGACTCGGTTTGAATTGTGGAATCATTACACAGGAAATGGATTTTGGTGTTTTCTTATTTATTTATTTTTTAGTTTGGCAAAATGGGTGTGAGAAATGAGTGCTTCCTAAACAAAAGAGACCTCAGACCTCTTGTAGCTCCTTTAAACTACTAACAAATTACTAGAGAGGAAGATGAATGATTTTGGCATTACCATATCTCAGTATTACGTGTTCAACCACACCGCAGCCAACATTTTCCTCCCCCAACAAGTTATGCTTCACCAGACTCCCGCTCTACCAGAACCAGAACAATGAAAACAAAGAATGCCAACGTGTATTCATTCTTTATTCTTTCGTTTTCATGAAAATCAAGCTTAGATTATGCATAACAATGAAAACCCATTAGTTTCCGTAAGGGAAAAGGACCAAAGTCATACATGACGAGATATCAATGCAAAGCAAGGCCAAAATACATTTGGGCAATTGGGTTTTGTCCTCTAATTTTAAGTATCCTCGGATACCAAATAAAAAAAAAAGGAATTTATTTTGAGCTTGTGTAGTACATAACGGAATATTTTTTAAAAGAGTTGTAACACATAAAGATTTTCATAGTCGACAAATTGATTTAGAAGTTTTAAATGTAAAATTGAGATGGTGTAAATAAAAAAGTTGGACTAGTTTTGATGGCAAAGTAGATCGTCACTGATAGTGATGCCTGACTTTGGTTGTTATGTCTCAGAAAAATGACTCTCTTCAATGATAGTATGCTTAAAAACATAAAATATTTAATGACGTTGATTAGTCTGATATCCAAAGAAGAAGACAAAACAAGGAATTGGAAAGAAAATAAAATAAACTTCTCTTTCCTTTTCCTTTTTAGCATATTTCAATCATCAAGGGAGGAGAAAGTAGAAAGAGCTTAAAAAGAAAATAATAGGTCTAACAGATAAAATATTTGGAAGAATAGAAAGTTGGGGAATGAAACATCTAAGCTATGCAGGGAGATTACAATTGGCGAAATCTGTCCTCATTTCTATTTGCACATTTTGGATGCAAGTCTTCCTATTGCCAAAGTAGACTATTTATGAGATTGAGAAAAAGATAAGGAAATTCTTATGGGCAGGTAATATAGATATGCATCGTCCTCACAAAGTAGCTTGACAAACTGTTTGTTCACCGAAGAAGGAAGGGGATTAGGTTTACTGAACCTCAAAATTTGGAATAAAGTCCTTTTAAGACGTATGCTTTGGAATCTCATTAATCTTCCAAAAGGCTCATTATGGAGTAAATGGATTCACAATACAAAGTGTAAAAGAACCTCAATAATGCAGTTGGACATAAAAGGTACCATGACTTGGAGTTGGCGGGGTCTCCTCAAGTTAAGGCCCACACTTACCTTTGTTCTCTCAAGTCCTACATATTGTTGCCAAAAGATTTATAATGATCTTCGGCAAGTTGGAGAAACGGTGGATTGGTATAATTTAATTTGGACAGGTAGCATTAACAAACATAATTTCATTGGATGACTTGTTTGTAGGGACAAACTTTTTATAGCAACAGAAATTGTACGATGGCTTCCTTCGGTAAACATATATTGTGATTTTTGTCAATCTCATTTAGAAAATAGAAGTCATCTCTTTTTTGAATGTACGTGGACAAGGATGATTTAGAAAAGTATTCTTGCTCAGAATGGAATCCGACGTGACATTGGAGGATGGAATGAAGAACTACAATGGATGATCAAAGCAATAAAATGAAGGGATTTAGCTGTCAAACTTCTCAAGATATTTTTCTTAGCTTGTATTTATTGTATATGGGCTGAACGAAATAGAAGACGTTTTCAGGGAAAAACAATGGATATCCCTATTCTCTTAGCGAAAATAAAGAAGATAGTACGAGGGAGGGCTTCTTTGTTTAGACATATAAAATCTTCTCAATGCAATGTTATTTTGAGTGAAATTTAGAGGCTTCCAACTTTCATCTTTTCATAGATATGGTGACTTTTGTAATACTGGTGTATGCCCCTGTGCTTTTGTACTTTAATATGTATTAATACAATTTATCTTTTCACCGAAAATAATACGGCGTTATGGTGCAAATAAAATTGCTAATTTAAAATTTCTTTGATAATTGGCCCCCATCTACAATCAAATTAGTGCCTAATGCCTAATACGCACTTGCCTACGGGGTTACTTTCTTAGGCTTGCTTTAAACTATCAACATAAACTTTGTGAAAGTGAACTCAATGGAGTTGTACCGAACAAGAAAAAGATTCCAAATTCTGTGAAAAAAAATTTTGACCTTGAAGAAAAAGCTTAAAAGCGATGCCTAATTGCACCACTTTTGCAAACAAGAGGTACATAACACCACCAACAATGTCGAAGAAGGATTATAAAAGCTAATATCCTTCAAGATCGAACCCTTGAGTTGATCCTTAAACTGGTCGTGTCTAGAAAAGAAAATGGAACAAACAAATAAAGTGCATGCTCTTTTCACTTCGGCGCAGCATTGGCTGACTTTCCATGGCCAAAGCAGTAACAGGTCGATTTGAGTTTTGCCTAACACAACGTCACAGCAGTAAAGCGATCAAATAGGCAATTATTATGGTTAAGGCAAGATCATGTTGTCACACACTTGGCTAGACAAAGTATGCTCCTAGTTCGATGTATTGAGACCGAAGTGATAAGAATTATCATGGTTCAACATCCAACTTTTGGTCATAAATATCAGAAGGAAATGATAGATATAACATCTATTTGTCCATAGGTCTTCTTACTGACGGCTCATAACCTAAATCTTGCTCTATATCTTGAAATTCCCTTTTATCTAACAAATTTAAATTAAAAAAAACATTGATTTCCATCCAGATCTTTATTTATCAACTATTTATTCTCACTACTTATATTTCATGTTTGTTTTACTAATGATAAGAAATATTAAAAAAGAATAGAAGGAAAATTATAGAGAGCACCTATTTTGCTTCAAAGTTGATATTTATCAATTATTTACTCTTATTACTTTTAGTTCTTGTTATTTTTGTTCATGACAGGTGATAATGATTATTACAGCAAAACATGTAAATATAAGAAATTTCATGAAGAGTTTGAATCATCTTTCTATTTAGTGGAAAATGGGTGGACTCCACTCACCTATATTGACGGCTTTCGATTATGTGTTTTAAGATTAATGATTAATGGCTTGATACCTTGATATGTGGGGTCATCAAAATTTTCTTTCTTCTATTTGATATGAAGATGGAAAGAGAAAAATTATTTCTTTACTTTGAAAACCAATAAAAATGGCCAAAACGTGAGAAACAAAGAAATTATTTGTGTTCTAATTCTTATTAGTTTACGTTAATGGAAGATACAAAGTAGATGTGGAACATGATAGTGATAAAAAGGGATGATAACAAGAAAGCAATAATAGTGATATTAGCAATAAATAAGATAATATAGTTAAAGATCAGCTCAATTTTATATTCAATGTGATAGGCTTGGATTTCAACACTTGGCCATGGATTTTTTAATAATTTACACGAGAGGTGAAGGTCTTGTTAAAGTGGTTTTGAATTCAAGTAGACGAAAGGTACAAAAAAAGAAAAAGAAAAAAAAAATTAACCATAGGAGATATAGAAGAAAAGCTTGTAACGTGTCTCTATCACGTGGAGAGCACAAGAACAAAGACAACACTAAGAGACAACTTTCCCTTTTGTCTTTTCTCTGAGCAAAAACGACAAACGAATTGGTAGAATACGGGTTAATTTATGGAATTACATATAGAAAATGAGTGCATCTATTCTCCTCTCGATATTCACAAGAGTGACAAACTTGCTTGCAGGTTTTGACACGCTATGACATGATTGGCTGAAGGGAAAATAAACAAAGGGGTCTGTTCAACGGAAAGAAAATAAAAAACCCATCCTAGAAGTGCTAAAAACGCAGAAGCATGCGTTGAAGTTAATGATGGAGGCCAAGGGAGAGTTGGGGTGGCAAACTGTAAAAGCAAAATGGGGACAGTCATTGGCGTGTCAGTCTTACAACTTACATTGAAATTCAAAACCCCAAACACCATGCTTAACTGCACGCACTGCAATAGGGTTTGTGTTTCCTAAGAGTATAAACGGCATGCATGCACTTGATTTGTTTAAACCTGTCTTTTTACTGTAGTTTTGTCGTGTTTATCACTTGGGTTTGCGGGATTTTTCTCAAGAGTCTCAGTGCATGCTCCTGAACGGGGATTGGTGGCTCTCTCTCTCTCTCTCTACCATTTCTTTTTTCAGTTAAGTAAAAAGGTGGGGCAAACTCAACATCTAGGCTATGGGTTACTGGAACTCCTATTTAATTGTGACTCTTTAAAATATATTCAGTGTAAAAAGAACATTTAGTTTGTCTCGTTTTATTTAGAATCCAATATATGTTTGAGAATGAAAATTTTGTAATTAAAAGATATTAGTTAGTATTTGAATATAAAAAATGCCTCACAACTCATGAACTATCTCTTAAATTAGACTTAAACTTATTGTTAATAGCATTAGAGTTTAGGTGTCGAACAAGCAGTACATGTTCTCAACTCAACCAGCTAAACAAGGTGTTAGTTTAGTATTGTTTAAAAAGTCACAATGAAAAAAAGAAAGATGATATTCTCTGAAATCGATCTCTGCAATAGTTTGCAACACTTTCAAGGGGAGGATGACAAGCACAACAAAAGGTTTCTGCATGAACAGAAGGAGAAACATCATAGCGTGGTTGACCGAATATCCAAATGAGATGGGTGATTGGAGTTTCGTGAGATAATGAAAGCTTTGGCATCTAATGTATAAATCGGCCTAATCAACAGTGATTGCGATTGATTATTTGACAAAACTGCAACCAAGAAAAGATCTTCTGGACGGTGGTAATGGGGCTCGAACCCTTTATCCCCTAGGGCAAGATATATGCTGTCTCCTTCTCAAGTTGCAGGAAACCCTATCCTGCTTCCATGGTTTTTCCGATTCTGGGTCGGAGAATATGCCCATTTCTGCATTGTTTATCTCTGGTTTGATTTCTTTCCATACAAATAAAGTATGAAACAGTAGGCATTAGCGGAAGAACAAAGCGTTTTGTGGAGGTGATTTGGTGGACAAAGAAGCACAAAAAGCTCTTTCAATTGGGCTGCCTTTTCTCCCCACATGCCATGGCTGAAAGAAATCCATAAAGTTACAAAAAAGCTTCTTGAATGTTGGCGAAGGATGTTATCTACGTTGGTTTTGCTCCTCGTCTACGGCGTACAAGCTATTTGCTTTGTTGGAGAACGGGCCCTTTCGTGTGGAAACGCTTTGTATTCCAAGAGATCCAACATTGACTTGGCTTGGGAAATCGTAGAGGATAATGTTGATAACTTTGGACGATGATCTTATAGGAACTATAAAATTCAATGGCACACGCATGTGTTGTTTTGAGGACTGTGATGGATTCTATGGCGCCATCAAATCAGGGAAAGGTACCTTGAAATCCTTTACCAATAGGGGAGGAAATAGAGTGAGAACTAGGTACTAAGGCAGGCCATAGGCTTACCTGGGGAAATGTCTAGGAAGGAAAAAGCGTTTTCTTGTGACCCCCGAGACACAAAGAAAATGAAAATGAAAATAAAAATTAAAACGGAGTTACTACAAACAATTTCAAAAATAAATGGAAACTATATAATATATTCAATTTTTTATACTAGTGTTCCAAGTTGATCTTAAATATACAGGAAAAAAGTTCATGAAAATGAGATTGAGACCCTAAGGAAACACTGCATGTTTTCTTCAGAAGCACAATCTGTTGGGAGATGGCCCAACCCTTGAGAGAATTATAGAGTAAACAAAGGGAACCAAATGAGAGACATGATTATTTCTATCATGTAGTCCATAGGTTCAGCTGGTATAATGGGCCAAAACACAAATCGATGTGTCTGTCCATCGAGGAACAAAAGCTCAAGCTAATGCATGCTTCCAATATTTAGAGTGGTGTGCATAGGCCCTACGGTAGAAGGGAACAAATCATGGCATCAAGTGGTTCGGGTCGACGTTGTGTGTGGATGGAGAAAGCTTCAAATCTTGTTCCTTCAAAGTTATTCCTTTTTTTTTTTTTCAAATAGATAAAAAGAGATTTAAGAGTATGAATAGGTCCTCGACGGTCAATATCCAACCACTAAATTACAGGCTTATTAATTTAATCCTCCGAGTTAGGTAATTACAGAACACAATAACTATGTGAGAAAGGCCTTCAGGAGAATCTTTTCCCATTTCAAGAATTTGGAGATCCATTACATAATGTCAATGCCAAATGTAAAGAACGTTTTGTTGATTTTGAAGATTTATTATGAAAGTCTCGTTATCTTCTAAATGGGCCTTCAAGCACCCCAGTTGATGCACTAAAGCTTCCTGTTCCAATCCTAAGTTCACTGCGTAAAGCAGTTCAGCATGGTTGTGGCCGAGAGTGTAAGATGAAAAAAAAGCAAAGAACAACTTGAAAGAGAAGTTTGTGAACAACTGACTGACAGCCAAGAAAACGACGGCCTGCAACTTGTGCGTATCAACAATAATTTTACTCTTCGGTCACAAAATGCCATTGAAATGCACACATTTCCCTCATGATTTCACAGCAAATGATGTTAAAGGGCATGGAGAACAGTGGTTATGGTAACAATAGGACCAGAAATTTGTTAACCCTAATAATATTATGAGCCACAAACTACAGCCGATAGGAAAATATTAATTTCAGTTCATTACACACCTATGAACAACCAACCCCACCAAGAAGCTCACATGATGCAGGGTTGTACACGCTTGAAGCCAGCCCAAACATTTCGAGTGAAATAAAGTATAGATAGGAGCGTTCACTGACTTTATAAACCCTTGGAACCAGGAAGATCAATCCATTGTAATTGGATTTCCACTTCCCCACATTCCACATTTCTCAATCTAAGGACGAGATCTTGAATCACCTTGCCTTCATTCCACTTGATACAGCTCTCTTGAGCCAGGCAGTTTTCCCTGCTTGGTTGTATTCTTGAGATTGTGGTACCACTTGGAAAGCGTTGCAAGTCCATCTTCAAGGCCTCTATATATGCTTTGATGTCAAATTCAGCATCTCCCATTTTGTCATCTTTGGTAAAGGTGTCGTAATCATAAACGGTCTGCAATCACAGAACAATGCCCATCAATATACAAGTAGGCAGAAGCAAAGGAAACAAAATAGAAAATGAAGGACAGAGCCAGAAACAGAGAGAGAGAGAGAGAGAGAGAGAGAGAGAGAGAAGCTAAAAGGATTAACACTTCATTGCACTGCCATGCTTGCTTACTTGCTATCATTCAGGAAACAAGAGAGCAGCATGTTAGATCCTCGTACATCATGACTAAATGAAAGTCA
Source organism: Casuarina equisetifolia (assembly GCA_028551475.1). NCBI lineage: Eukaryota > Viridiplantae > Streptophyta > Magnoliopsida > Fagales > Casuarinaceae > Casuarina > Casuarina equisetifolia. Next base: position 31,826,529 of record CM052356.1, on the reverse strand, counting down.
TTTCCACCAGAAGGGCAGATTTTATATGATCATTTTGTGGGCTTACTAGTGTAGTAATACTTTTTAGTTCTTCCAGTTCTATGGCAAAGCTTCACATCTTTGAGTTCGTCCTAAGAGATTTGCAGGGGATGATAGAGCATTTGAAGCTTCTTTTGAGTTAGTCCTAGGAGATTTGCAAGGGATGACAAAGCATTCCATTCAAGAGATTACAGCTAGTTAGACATACTAATATGTAAAAATTTGTTTTTTATATTATGAGGCTCATTATTCAATTTAAAAATCAACTTAAGAATTGGTGAAACCCAATATCATATATGCAAGAATCCTATAAAACTCACGGATCACATCTTAACAATTTGGACAATTTAGGCAGGAGATGTCTTTTGGACTTGATCACGTCCAGTTTTCCTCAAGGAAAAGACAGACGGATGGACAACTCCCTGGACTAGAATAACAAAGCTCAAGTCAAGCTCCAGTGTTTTGCGCCAGAGTTAACCACAACTGTAAAAAGAAATGTATCCTTAAAAAGTAAGGTGACCCATCAAAAGCAATCCTTCTCCGTTACTGATGCCATGCACACGATTGTCAACCTTAAAAGATTTGTCAAATATTTTTCAGCTTCAACGGCATCTAGAAAAAACAAAAGCACAAAGGAACTGCTTTTACGTTGTGATTTGTTCTTAATCAAGTTCGTAAATCTTACTCGGAACTTGAACCTTGTATTTCATATTTAATATATGGAAGCAATGAGCAAAATACTTACCAGCATGATCGGAGCATCAGCGTCCGTGATAGAAAGAGTAAGATCTTCATTCCACTCGGGATTAACATCCTTTTTAATGACTCGTGTCTTAAGTTTCTGCAACAAATGATCACACCTATATATAATTAGAAGGCCTTAAAAGCAACTAGTTTTAATACAAATAGATAGAAAGTTATGAACGGAGAGAAGAAAAAAAATTAAAAAAACAAAAACAAACTTCATTACTAGGCTAAACATATCAATCAATCAGCTGAGTCATAAAATGAAGGAAAAATAAAGTCATTATATGCATCCCGCTCTTTATTGAATATTACAAAAGGTCATAATCCAGATTTTCACATGAAAGCAAGATTTTAAGGCCAAGATTGTTAAGATGCCAAAGCAAAAAGTGAAAGACGTAAGATGCCTCCCCAGATTTCATAATCGATATCATCAATATTGCCGAGATGGTACTTTCACAATTTGACATTTCTTCAAAAGAATTGTGATCTCCGTTGCACATGAAAAAGGTGAAAAGTACACATTTTATTTGTCTCCCCAAGAACACACAACTTCCTTGGCCCTGGATTGTTGGAAAAAATCGAGCTCAAACGAGCTCAAAACCAAGATCTTGCTTCTCATCTTAGAACACAACGTTTAAGAGGGAAAATGAACGTACCTGTTCTGGGATTCGTTCTAGCCACTGGATAATTCATTTTATCAAAGATAATGGCCGGATTTACTCCTTTGTTCTCTCAGTTTCACTGGCTAATGAGGAGCTCTGTCTACAAAGATCGTGGGTAGGGTGTTCGTGACCAACAAAAAGTTCTCCCATATATTTCGTCCAACCGTGTGTTCATTATATTAAAATTGAGTTACTATGCACCAGTCACTATTCATAGTACTGTGCACGATATTTATAAAGATGTGTTATTATTCATAATATAATAATAAGCTCATATATATACAACACCTCTTAATCCACCAACATGATCTTCTCAACATGTAGACTCATAGTGCACATAGTGAGAGGCAAAGGAGGGATCTTAGCCATATACAAAGTGTGCTGCCAATATAGTCCAACTCATCACTGTTCTATATAGCAAGTGGATTTCCCCTTTCTACTCATCATAAGTCTTTCACATCATAAAGCACAAAAACCATTGCTTGCTACCAGAATACCTACCAGTTCACCTTCATGCAGACCAAAAGAAGCAGCTAAAACAACATAAAACAAAAATCCCCTTGTTTCGAGGCAGATCGTTGCAAGAAAACGTAGCTAAGCTTTACACTCTGCTATCTAACTCAAGATTTCGACTCAAAACTTGATAAAAATACTTTTAATTTAAACAATATTACAAGTCTATAATTTAGCAACGTAGAACAAGCTCGAGTGATAAAGCACCTTTTAATATAAGCAACTCTACAAATTTAGCAACGTACAAGAAAAGAGAAATCAATGGTGGCTGAGGAAAGAAAGGAGACCTGCTTGCCCAACTTGACGACGACGTACGGGTCGCTGCTACGCATGTCGCGCACGGCGAGATTGATGCCGCGCTTGACGCGGATTCTGAGGAGTCCGAGCAGGCTTTCCATCAGCGATTGTTTATCCGTCGACGACCTCCCGCTAGCCGATCCCCCCGGCGATTCCGTCATGGCCTGTGATCCCTCTCTGCCTCTTTATATAAACAGCCACAAAAAATTGATTTCTCTTTTCTACCAATAAATACGGAAACGACCGGTACCAGGTTACTGGAATCTGGGTCCGCGGGTCTTCGTTCCTTGTGTAGAGACTGTTCTCCGGACGACCGGCAAAGTCTTGCTCCGGTTCAGATCTGGACGGTGGCGTCTCTGTGTTTAATTTTTTAATTTTTAATTTTTAAGGGTTGAAAAATTGAGCGGTTTTTACAAGGGAGGTGGCCGGGAGATCCGGTAACCGGTCGGGGAAGCAATGGACGGGAATGGTCAGTCGGGGGATTCGTGGTCGCTGAAATGCCAGGGTGGCGGCGTAACTGGCGGGTTGTCTGAAAGGAGTGTGCAACGTGGCAGCGGCTTAGTGGTTGTGCGACTATATCTTCCCTACGGATTGTGACTACAAATTTTCTTGGGGAAGATCTTGTTGTTTCTATGACTTTTTTTTTTTTTTCTTTTCTTTTCAAATTTGAGATCATACATCAAGACAGAAAGCGTTATTGTTTTCCCCGACCTTCAGATTCATCAAAAAAATAGCCTTGTCTGTCTATCTTCGTGGCGTATATGACGGGTTTGACCATTGAAATGCTGGGCATGAATGTGATTCAATAAACAAATGTAAAAAGTATGTTGGAACACTTGCTAAGCTTCAATTAGACTCTTACCTTCTCGAGCTTAGAAAATAAAGAAGGAGAGTAGACTTTTCCATCAATCATTAACAATAACATAATTGTTGTATGGACAAACATGTGGATCAATTGAAATACATACCACCTTATTTTTAATTCAGCCCATGATTTTAATTCCTCTTTGGCCCAATACTGGCCCGGGCATTATCACGAAGGACGCCCATTTGAAATCTTCGAAGACCGCGAAGAGAAGCGAACCCGAAAATGGAGCCTGCACAAGAGCCGTGGGAGGCACTGGACGTAGACGACTCGGACCTCCCCTCTCTCCTCCTCCAGCAGCAACGACACCCGATCGTCCGACGCTGCTCGCAAGCTTCAATTCCCCAATCCAAACGCTCCGCTTCCTTTTCAGCTTCTCCGCGTCTCATTCCGGGCCCCGCCGGGGCTGTCCAGGTCGCGATGCTCCGCAGAAGCCACCAAAATCAGGCCTTTTCGGGTGCGGAAGAGGAACCCCTGCCTACCCAGGAGTATATAAGGAGAGTTGTGGAGAATGGCGACGATAATGATGCCTGCGATGACTTCTCCAGCGGTCCGTGGCTTTGCGCCCTGGAATTTCTGCGCCGTGAAGGTCTTTTTTTTTTTTTTTTTGGATTTCTGATGCTTTTTGTTTTGCTTTTGGTGTGTTTGAGAATGTGAAATGGTGGTTTACGGGTTGTTGGGGTTGCACACTGTAGGGACAGCGGCGACACCTTTGAGCTCGATCAAAAATGGGGTTAATGATCAGAGAGTGGCTAAGGTATTGTTAACTTTCAGTTCTATGTGGGCCTCCATTGGGAGATAAATGTATCGTGTAGAAACAGGTTCTGTGAGTGAGAGTACTATTTTTTCAGATGCTTGTATGAGAGCCTCTTTTTGTGAAGCTTAATTTAATTGAGTTCTTTGGCGTAAACCTTTTCGTATCCGTCTTTCCCTCCTCGCAAATGAGTTGTAATGCGCTGATAATTTGTTGTGACTTGATGATTCATCATCCCTTGAAGTTTACTCTAATCTTGTAGCTGGTTCTAAATAGGTTGTGGCTGTTATTAAATCCTGCACCCCAAATGGTCTTGGTGACATGATGGTCACTCTGAAGGTAAAGCACTAGAACGTGAATCTAAATGCAACCTCCATTTCGTTTTTGCCTTAAGTTTCTGACTTTATGAAGTATTTCTGCTGTGACCCAAATTTTAATTTCAGGATCCTACAGGTACAATCGGTGCTAGTATCCATCGCAAAGTTTTTACAGAGGGAGAGTTTGGGAAGGACATATCTGTTGGAGCAGTTTTCATACTCCAGGAGGTCTGATCTTGTTTCTTTCAGAAGCTTGAAAGTAGTTTGTTTCCTGGTTTGGTGTAAGTCTGTTGAATTTGAGGCTATGAGAATGCTCTTACCTTGCACGATGGATAAAGAATTTCTTTAATTTTGCACTTGTGTATTTATTTTCAGGTTGCTGTGTTCTCCCCTTCTCGCTCTTCACATTACTTGAATGTAACACTAAGCAATTTGGCCAAGGTAGATGTTCCTCAAAAATAGAGAATCTTTTGTAGGATGTAGTATGATTTAACTTAACCATATCCACTTATCTTTCCTGTTTTTTGACATATGATTGAATACTAGGTGCTGCACTTCTAATATTTTTGAACATTAGAAGTGGTGTTCTCTGATATTTAGGGGCGGGCCCTGGCTCAATGGTGTTCTCTGAGCCAAACCCTGACCAATAGTCCCACTGGTCATGGGTTCGACTTCCCTCTCCCCTCCCTAAGTGCATGTGTAAAAATATATATATATATATATATATATTGCTTGGGCTATATGTTTGGTTTGTCTGGTATCCCCAATCTCTGGTTTCTTCTGTATGGGCATGAAAGCTTCGAAAGCTGCATGGATTAAGAAGTAACATTACCGAGTTGGATGGCGATTTGTTGTTTCTTTGACCTTACAGAAATTTTCAGTTGTCTCTTGTGCTATGTGTCGTTTCCTTTATGTTCACTGGCCTGAATTGGGGAGAGCAATCTAGGCTAATACCTGGTGATGATGCAAGCTTGTTTTTCATTCGGTATAAATGTCTCAGAGAACTGAAGCTTGGAACCTTAATGTGTGCGATGACTGAAGAGGATACAAAAACTTCAACTATGTAACTGTATAATTTTCTTTTAGTGTTCTTTCCATTTGCAAGATCTACGCAATATCCGTCTTGAGACTACTTTACATTGTCAAAAATAGTTGATTTTGAGTATCCTGATGGAAAATATTAACTTTCACAGGTTATCTCCAAGGATAGTGAACCTTCATCAAAAGAAAATCATCCTGCATCCTCGTTCCAACATAGTGCTCCTGTCTCTGGTAAGTGGTGGTGCTCTTTTGAGTTTGTGGTTTTGCTTGGTATGCAACGGTGTCCATTTATCTACTTTCTTAACATAACAGGTAGCAGCGGAAAGTCCTGGATGGTACAGAGGACATCTTCTCTATCGCAGGGAAAAACCGAAGCAATCATGAGCAGCCTCAGGCAGACTTCAAAGTTGGCAGGAACTGCACCTAATGATAAAGAGATGAAGAAAGGAAAGACAGCAATTTCAAGAAACCAAAATGCTGTTGCAGAGAAAGAATCCTTACTAATGAGATTGGGTATGGAAAATAGAATCAATGGAGTGGCTTCTGGGAAGGACACTACTTGTATTGACCAGGAAACTGTAGTGGCTGAGGAGCCTACCGAAGGAGTCAATCCAACATTCAACAGCCAAGGAAATAGCAATGCGGCCAGCTCCGTATATGTTCCTGATGATCACGAAAGTGGAAGGCCGAATGAAGTTAACAAGAGGCCCCCAGTAATCTCAAGAACTTCGCTGCCTCAGTGGACTGACGAAGAGCTGGATTTGCTCATGGCATTTGACTGAGGCAATGATGGGTTTTCAGGGAAGATGGTGTGTCTTGAAGGTGTACAGATAATCACATTGTTAATCTGTTTCCCACATGTGATGATATAGTGCTTTTCCTTCATTAGCTTTTGACCTGCTCAAAACTTAAAAATTTCTGAATTCAACCTCATATCTCAAGTTGAGTGAGGATCAGTAACTTCTCAAGTTGATTGCAAAGTCAAAGTTAAGAGTAAAGAAAAATGATCATTTGCTCTGTAGAAATGCTTTTTTTAGTTAATCAATTTTTTTTTTAAGACATTGAAGGTTTAAAAGGTTTAAGTTATTGTAAGGAAAAAATCTCAAAGAAAAAGAAGTTGTAAAACGTTGATCATTTGAGTATGTTCTTTTTGCTGGATTGGTTCCCCAAAACTTAGGTTCTTTGTGCTTATTTGAGTATGTTTTCATTACACGGCCATGTTTCGCTCCTAATACAAATTGTGTGAAGTTATCAACATTTCCATTCCTGTAAAATCGAAGAAACGCAACCCACTTGAAATTAAATTGATTTGTCTTTCAGAAAATGAATGAGATAAAAATGGTAGCATTCTTAACTTTATTTTTTGTGGGTTTTCTAACGTACCACATTACCCTCCATACAAATAATAAATAATCGACAAAGTATCAGAAGAGCAAATGTTAAATCCATAAGTTTTCAGCAAGCTACACTCAACCATAACCACTAAAGCTCACCTCAAAGATAGTAAGTGCAATCTGAAGGCATAAATACTCGATGAAACAAAATTTTGAACTGTACTCGCACATATTTAATTGCTCAGCAAAATGCTCTTCAGACCTCTTGAGAACAAGTGTTCTTTTTCCTATTTCGCCAAGGAGAGGCCAAAAATTTTATCATCCATGAGATTGATGAGGCTTATGGCAATCATCAACTGTTCCAAAAGGCCTAAGGGTTTGCAGGATGAGAGCTAATTCTTGAGCCTCGACTTCAAGAAACTACTGAAATAACTTCCTTAATCTTTCCACAGATTGTGACGCTCTTTTGTTGGTTGGCTCAAGAACAAGCGCATATCTAAAGTCTGCAGGTTAAAAATGCCAACCACATGATTTAAGAAAAGAAACAAGGTGAAAACATGAGATGTGCCATATAAGTAAGCACAGGTTTATAAATGATGAAGCACGGTTGTTTTTCTCTGTAGTTTTGAACGATCAACATTCCTTTAGGTATTTTATAGGAAGTAATACGATTTTCTTTCCTCACATCATGGATACTAATGTACAAAATGATAAAATACTAATCTGATAAAACCCATTCAAGGAAGAAAAGAACTAATTTACCTTCAATTGCTTCCTTATAATAGCCAAGCATCTCCCTAGCTGTGGCTCTACGCAAATAGGCCTTTACATTCTGAAGAACAGGCATGAAACACATTTGTAAAATAACAACATGATTGCAAAGAACTCAGAAAAGAGAAAAGTTAAGTACATTCATGAACATCAGTATACTCAAATTCGCAAAGAGAAGCAGACATTTTAAAGAAATGATAAATCTGCCATAAACGTGCCTCATTTGTCCCGCTACACGAGTTTTGAACTCGCATAATTATGTACACAACATGACCTATATTCATATTAAACAGATCGTAGCACCAACATAACTTAAAAAGAAAAAGGAAACCCCTATGTCATATCAGCCACTCACATAACAAAAAGGTTAATCAACATCTTATTATGCAATAATTCAGTAACCCAGCAAGCATGGATACATCAACAATGATGCATTTTCCACTCTTTCTATTGATGTTCATAAATTTATCTTCTCGTCTGTCATCAAATATACACACTTAGTACTGCAACTCTTTAAGATGCTAGAAAGCACCCTCAGATAAACTAACAAAAAAGTGGAACATTCAATATAAACAAGTTTTTTCAATAAAAGCAGAATCAATATGGATGTTCCCAAAACCCTCGACTTTGTGCTGAACCTAGGAAGGAATTAGATGTCAAACCAGCCTATCCACCAATTCTCTCCCCGTATAACACTACTATCATCAGTCTCCACACTGTTCTTTTACACCCTCAAACAGGTAGCCTCAGAAAGAAAACAGGAAGCATGCATGATGAACAGAAAATCATTTAAAGAACTTTAAATGGCCTGACACAGTTCTATTCATAGAGTTCTCATATTTTTCTTATTTTGGTATGGTAGGTTTCATTGAATAGATGTTACCGAGACTAAACGCTAATTAAGAATTTCTATGAAGTGGTATTATTTTAATGATAAGTCAGTTAATCACAAGAACACTATTAATATCAATATTAAACAAAAAATGATAGGGGCACATTGAGTATAGGGCATTAGTGGACAGCTCGTAGCAGCATGTTCGCTTGATACTTGTTCAAGTGGAAAATATTGCACTACACAGTCACGAAAGAGTTTTCAGGGAGAATGAAGTCACCTTTTTATCAAGATCAATAGCTTGAGTACAATCCGTCTCCGCTTGGAGGTAGCTAAATGGGCAAAAAGAAACTGGTCAAGCACATTTAATAAAACATTGATTTTGGTGTCAACTTGCAAGTGTGGAGCAATACCTCCCCGATTCCAGGTATGCTAAAGCCCTGTTACTGTAGAAAGTTGCATTAGCACCACTAAGTTTGATAGCTTCTGTATAAAACCCAATTGCCTTCTGCCACTGTTTATCTTTGAATGCTTGGTTGCCCTAATTCATAGAAGCCAATACCACATGACTCAGAAGTAGCGAATGCAATGAGTGGATAAGGGAGTGAGCGAGAGAGATAGACAGACAGAGAGAAGCAATATAGTGACTATTAAGAAAAGGAAAAGAATGGCAAACCCCTATTATGGAAGATGATATCTATTCATGGGTTGATAAGCTAGGCTACCCACAACTCTAACTAGCATATCTATTGCCAGGCACATTGTCCAAGTACATTAAGAACTCCACAGTGCTGGGAACTTGTATATATCTGGCTTTGGGAATCTAAAATAATCATCATTATATTGGAGAGATTAACAAGAAAATGTTCTTGACTATGGTCCAGGTGAACAGGAACCGTGTAGAAGACCCTAATTAATTAACATTAGATCTTAGTTGAGTTGAGTTAATATCACCACTTACCTTCTCTTTAGCAATCTCAGCAGACTGCTCCTTGCTGACGACATTTCTTGATACTTTGGTTTTGGAAGCAATATCAGCCTGCTCCTGGAGAGATGAATACATGATCTGTACTGTATCTAGTAAAAAACGGATCACCCCCATGTCTGGCTATGAAGGACACTGAAACAGGACACTTGTTATGAAATCCTAGAGGTATTGTGACCTGAAAGGTGACATAAGGAGGACATAAGTGATACTAAAGCAGTACAAACTGGTATATATGAAAAACCTCACAAACAGCAAGCAAGAGCGAGAGAGAGAGAGTCACCTGACAGCAACCCGATATGCTGGCAATACTTAACAAACTATATGCACGGCTCTGGTAGTCCTCCGATAGGATCTCCTTCCCACCAAGTTTTGGAGGAGGATCGGCAATGGTAGGGATCACCAGAATTCCATCATCCTAAAGAAAAAGCATCAAATGTAAAAGCAAGAACAGCTAAAAAGTTATCCATAAAAGACAAGCTAAAAAACAGATACAAACAACTATGTTATTAGAATTATTTAACTGCAGAAAAATATTGAAAGGGCAAGATATGTTACCAAGGGCCTACACAACCTACAACTGAGACATGCACGACTGCTCCCACATGTTCCTATAATAAATGTGGTCAATGTACTAGTTGCAGGTATTCGCATATTTTTTTATAGTGCATGTACTAAATGTACTTGTTACAATGATACATTTTTTGAAAAGTATTGATACAACTTAAAAAGGAAGTCACTAAAATTCAATGCACATCAGGATCTAGTACAGGAAAACATACAATATTGTACTTGGATGAGAATGGAAGGCAACAAAGTTTTAGATAATGGCAGTTTACGGGATATACAGCAGAGATCATAGCCACAGTAGTGACATTATCAATCAGGAATGAAGGGGATGACAATCAAGTTTGCCGTGTACGCTAATGCATGCATGGTGACCAGGTCTAAAGTGACATGCTCTCCGTGACAATTGGTGGTTATATCAGATGTGAAACACATCATCTCCTACATTGGTTTGATCATTTGTCTCATCTACATACTACCATTTCTTTAATTCTATATCCTTCTTCATTTTTCTAATTTTTATTCTTATTTATTCTCCTTTTCCAAAACTTACAAATCAGGATGACACCTGGCAAGGCAAAAGCCTGTTATCTTATTAGAGATTAATTCAACGGAGCAAAAACACTCACACAATGTGTCTTCCAAATATAAATCAAATGGCCAAATGGCCCCAAAATGTATAAGGCTTGCACAAATTATAACTTCTTAAACAGATAGCACAAAATTGCTATGCATTTCAAAATCTCTATGACAATGCACAACTTGAATCCAACACCAAAATAAACATAGAATCATTACCTTCAAAAGATGGGAGATAGCTGTACGCATTTCATCCCTGATAGGTTTGTAGTTTTCAGTATCTGTATCCTCTGTCTCTAGTGCTTTGTATATCTGTGCTGAGATAGCTGGATCTAAAACAGGCTTTACTGAACTAATCCACTCCCCATGATTATGTTTGAACTCATGTCTATATTAAAAAGGGCCATAATGAAACTTTAAATTTGTCCAGGGAAAAGTACCAACATAAAGAGAGTGTCAGATTGAATCAACAGAGCACCTTCTTATAATACACAGAACATCATGCAATATTAGAGGAAGGATTGGTTCACGTCTTTCTCATCTATGAGTGAAGGTAATAAAGTAATATAGAAGCAAGTTACCTTTGAAGGGACTGCATAACATCTGCAAGCAACCTTGTCGATGAGTTTTTCAGTTCACCATTTGAATTCTTTCTATGAAAATCTTTCAAGCTTGCAACTTTTGACCTGAGATATTCCTCAATATTTTCATGCTTCAACACTTGTCCTGAGGAAGTTTATTGGTGCAATTTAGAGAAATTACACAACATAAAGCAAATATTTAAAGAATTATCTGCAAGCTAGTATTTGTTAAATTGAATTAAATCCATATTTTCCTATCGGCTTAAAGTTTTGAGTCAACTAATACTGTAAACAAGTATTTAACTGTAAAAGGGAAGTCTAATAAACTCAAAATCAAACCAGAGATTCTAAGTTTAATCTTGACACCACATTACACTCCCCGTTTGAAGTTAAAAATCCAATGCATTGAGCATCACCTCAAGAGGGATGGTTCGGACTAACAAATGAAAGAGAAAACTATGGTATACATCAATGATTATAACTATCAATTTTTTTCAGCAAAATTGATCTTTTGACACATGTAATGATTTCATAAACTTAGAAGTTCTGATGATAACACAGTAAGTATATAACTTTTTGCCTCTTAGCATACTGAAAATTAACATACTTCCAAAAAGCTTCTCGGTGGATCTAATGACCACTTGTGAAACTCTGTCAGCAGGAATCTTTAAGAGTTGAAAGCAATCGTCAGCAAGTATAATCTGCCTAGGACTGCGTTGAATTGCATATGGAAGTTGCAGCAGGATGTGGCCAACACGACGTAGAATACTAGGATCCTTAGCAAACCATCCTGCCAAAATGATTGTGCAGACTAATTACAACAAACTATATGAACTCACTTTGCAAATCGATGAACAATCCAAAACAAAGAAAAAAATAAAAAGAAAAAAGGGGCATAAAGTGATCATGACATCCTGTCAAGACAAGGTGAGCGAAATCACATATAATGACTCAGCAGTATCTATCCAAAATCTACTTAAACTTCCAACATTCTCTTTAAACTATGTTTTAAACAGGAAAGGGACTTAGCATCATCCGCGTTTCAGGGAAATTGGTTGCACATGAACACAAGAAAAAGACACAAACATATCAATGGTGCAAAATTGATGTGCAATCTTCAGTCTCCACCTCCAATCAACGTTGCTTAGCACAGAAATAGGATTAAATCTTGCTACAGACAATCTTTTATTCCATGACCAAAATTGCTGAAACCAAAGAGCAAGCCAGAACAGAACTACCACAAAATTCTATTCCAATGCTAAACTAACATGTTCCAAACAGTAAAGTGTCTTGAAACATGTTTCACTTCTTGAATAAACAGAAGAGAATTTTAAAAATGTTAGTCAATTGTGTAAACCACCTGAAATACTATGTAAATAAATGTAACAAGGATGCGCAGATATCTAGCCTCTTCAACAGAACCTCAAAAAGCAGGGGAGAAAAGCATGTAATGTATCTTCTTAGGATTGACTAGGCAATTATATATTATCATAATGTATGTTCATATTAAGGCACATACAGAGTTGTAACTACACATACCAATTGTGTCGAGGCTTGTTGAAATAGGTATGATGCCTGCGTGAGAAACAGCCCCATGTGAGGGTCGGAATCCTAAAATGCCACAAAATCCAGCAGGAATTCTCACACCACCCACCGTATCAATACCTGCCACATACTGTTAGTATGAAAGGCATGATCACAGGTTAAAACAACAATCTCTCTCCAGAACTTAGATATGATCATTCATTCAAGCACTTCTCACATCAATTTAAACTGCCTTTCATAGACTAAGATTAAGAAAGAATATAGTATGTAAAACTTTAATGATAAGAAGTACAAAATAGAAAGACCGCTTCTAGCCCCAAGATATTGAGGATCAGACAATCTAGTTTTCCTGATCAGAAGTACAACTTGTAAATTTTGGGTCCGTAACAAAATCATCAAAGCATGGAGGAAGGAAAGAAACCATTTCTATGTTCTTGTGTCCACTGTTATTAATCACGACAAAGAAATATATTAACATGACTGTATATTGTCTATTATTCTTCTTCCTGCTACAAGTGCACTCCTAAATAAGCTGGGTTTTGATTATATCAGCATTGACAATGTTATGTCTGTAATAAAATTCAAGGTAAGGTGTTGATGCTAATAAGAAGCTCACCCACTGAGAAGTCAACAAGATCAGCAGCCACAGCTATAGCAGCTCCGCTTGAGGATCCACCTGGTACTCTAGAATGCACTGCCGGATTGGTGGGTGTACCATAATGCTTATTTTCTCCACTGATACTGAAATGAGGCAATACCCAAAATGATTCACTTTATCTAAATCAGAACCCGGTGCAAGTGATATGAAAGGTAGCTTCCTTGCTATTTTTTACATCGTTTCTTTACAATTACCAATCTCTTATGTGATACTACTACACCCCAAATAGTGAAAATAGAAAGAAAGCGAGAAAAAACAGAGTAGACAGGAATACATCTGTTTGCATCAAAATGTACTCCAACAAACTTCGTCACTAGTGTAGCTATTACATTTATGATATTCTGAAGAAGGATCAAAATCATGCACTCCTAAAACAAGAATAATTGAGTACAAGTTGGATACCCATATGCTAGTTCATCCACAACTGTTTTCCCAGTGCACGTAGCACCTCCTTCAACAAGATTAGTAACCATAGGAGATGTCCAAGAGGCTTTTTCATGTGTCTTCACCCAGTCTGGATGACCAAATCCAGTGACATACCCATCAATGTCAAATCTGGTAAACAATAGTAAATGATTAATACAGTTTAACAACCAAATCCAGTAGTAAATAATCAGAGATCAGGAACTCAAATTCATGAATATGTTCTACCAAACAAATATACATGATATTAGAAAAAGGGGCAATGAACGGTTTCTTTATTCTCCCACCAATACCTAAAAGGAAAAAAAAAAAGGAAAAAGAAAGAAAAGAAAAACGATGATTGACAATTCCAATTAACAGAGCGATTAGGCTCCTTACTTTTTTTTTTTTTTAAGGAAAAAAATTATTCATGTAAGATCATTAAAATTATCTGTTTTCGACAAAGAAAGAAGGCTCCCTTCATGCTTTTATTAAAACAAAAACTCCAATTCAACTCAACCAAATTCAACTACCCGCCCTGATTGGAGTTTGAAATAAATTGTTCGTGCTTAAAAAGAAAATAACACAAAAGCATCCAAATTTATGTTCCCTTCGCTTCGTATTTCACAAGAAATCAAAAGCCACAATTAGCGTCACAGCATTCACTACTGAAGCCCGAAACATAAAACCTCAATTCAACCAAGCAAACAACGACCACGAAAAACAATCAAGTAAACCATTGAAAGTGTTTCCTTTATGCCAAGCAACAGTAACACAAGAGCAGTATACCCATTTCATTCTTCTCCCTTTTCCCTTCCCTTCCAAATTTTCTCAGCAGCCACATAGAAAACAGGAAAGTCGCTATCCGAGCCAACCTATCGGTATCTTAAAACCTAGAACCCGCACAAACTACCCCTAAAGCTCCCCAATAACACGACACAGACAGTCACAACAACAATTCCAGGAAGGAAACAGCCTTACACGTCGGAGACAGCGAAGGTGAGGCCGGTGAGGGGGTGGGGAGCTTTGGGCGGTGGCGGCGGAGGAGGAGGAAGCAGCTGAAGCTTCTGAACAAACGCGCCGAAGTCCTCTCTGATCACCTTCTTGAGCTTCCTCGTCACCAGCAGAATCCCCGCCAATCCCAACCCCAACAACACCCACAGATTGGCCGATTGCGAGGCCATGGCGTACGGATATTCGGACGATGTTCTCAAAACCCTAGAATCGAATTCGCAAGAGAGGAGAAAGGGTTTTAGGAAGAGAAAATGGAAGCGGATAACACAGTGAGAGAGGAGGAAGGGTGGCAGCCTTTGTTGTTTGGCAACGGATGCGATTCTAAAATTTCAATCGGATTGTTTGGTATACGGTGAATATTACTATGCCCTCAATTTCGGCGATAAATAAATAAATGAAAAATCAATTCTTTAATTTTATGCATTTAAGCTAATTTTGAATTAAATTTATAAATTTTCTTAATTTGGTATCAAAACCAATGTTAAATTTATTTTACTTCATATAATCTTGAAATCAATAATGAGTAATATATAAAAAAATGTGTGCATAACAAAAACTTTATATCATAGGGTAATATTTTATAAATAAAGTTTAAATTATAAAAAGATCATATAATCTTTGAGTTAATTTATTGGTTTGGTCTTTTGACCTTCTAACTCTAGAGATATGGATTTTATTGTTTAACTAATATTTTAACTAAATTACAAATATTTGAAGGAATAGTATGTGTAAAACAAAAGTTTCACATATGATATATATATATATAGTAAAATTAAAAAAAAATACTTAATTCTTGAACTAGCTTGTAGATTAGTTTTTTGGACCTTTCAAGTCTAAGGATATGGATTTTATCATTTAATTGATATTTTAATTAAATGACAAATGTCTAGTTAACATAAAAAGTGGACATTATAAGAATAAAGAATAACTAAATAATTATGAATAAATGTGTAAATTATATATATATTCGTCTTTCTGTTTGAAAAGACCCCTGAATCATTAATTGGAGAATTTGAATTATGCATTTAACCCAAATTAAATAATTAATATTATAAATAAATAGTTTTTTAAATATAATTTAGATAGATATTCTTAATATGTTCACTATAATCAACATAGGTTAAGGATTTCATCACCAAAATAATTAATTTCAAAGGTGTCCTTTAGTTCAAACTCTAAGACTCTGATTATAAAGCTAATTCCCTAATTAAATTGACTTATAAGGATAGTATATACATGTAATTGTTTAGAAGATACGTTACTATCGTAAAACCCATATTATCGTTAATAAACCGACTTTTAAAGAAGTTTTTCGGAGACACCATACAATCTGCACATAATATTGATACCACTTCCCATTCTGTCATTTTAAAGTCTATGGCCTCTAGGAAAGTGGAGACGGATGTGGTAGTTGCAGCAGGGCAGATGCAAAAGGAAAGTTCAGATTCCGTGAAGAGCCTAAGAGGCCTCAGTTCGTCAGCCAATTCAGGAGTAGTGTTTGTCTACCTTTATTTTTCCTTAATATAAAGGAATGCTTAAATTTAGGCACATAACTCTGAGCCATAGGTTTATTGGATATAGGACACACTATACTCATGAGAGCTTAGTTGGTAATGATATAAAAAAATAATTGAGCATATTGTATCAACATGTTATAACCTTTTAACTTAATAATTAGATTTATTGTACTCTACATCTTAATAGTGTAAAATTAAAGATTTACATTATAATATATCTCTTTATTATAACGTAGATTTGAATATCTATATTATGATATTGTTTTCTACACGAATTAGACTTTCTTAAATTTATACAGGTGTAAAAAAAAAATTTAGATTTTGATATCACATAAAGATTTAAATTTTGACTCGAAAAATAGAGAAAATAACTACATTTAACAAATGCATAATTTCATACCTTAACACGATTCATCACATTTTTCAAGTGCAAGGTGATATGGAGATGGTTTATGTCATTTTTCTCGTAAACTTCAGTTTGATGCAAAACCAGTGACAAATTTGTGTATTAATAATTTGGCACAGAGCATCCTGATTTTCCATATTCTTTTTGAGTTCTGGCAGAACCGCAGAGGCTTTGAAGAGAAGAAGCATTGCCGGCGTCTGTTGGAAGCTTGTGGCCTCTGCCTCAAGCAGTTCCTTTTCATCGATGACTCGACCTTGATGCTGTCCCTGCCAGGTTGCCAGTTCGCCATCGCCATTACTGACCTCGACTCGACAATGTCCTTTCGTCTCGAAAAGAGCTGGCTCTCGGGGTAGCAGAACGGAGTTGATATGATTGTCGGGGATGTTGATGGCTGGCTCTTGCATCCCGATGAACTTCGATTCAACTCAAGATTTGTTGGCATGGAAAAGACAACTCCAAGTACCACATCCCTATGCCTTTTCCATGTGCAATACAAAAAATGGTGGCGTGGCTGGTGGGCCCTATGATGATTTTCTTCCTCACGGGGCTTCGAATTGTATGTAAGCCTAAATGCCACCAGACAATTCACCTAACATTCTTTTCCCATAACCATTGAGAAATATAGCTCAAGATATTCAATTCATAAACAATGAGGTACCATATTTGAAATTTAATTGTGGTGGAGGAACCACTTGATCCACAGACCTTGGAAATAAATGCTCCAGATTCATTTTGAAACGGATATTTGATCAGAAACAGCTGAGCCTCTGTTCTAAACAACTTGGTAATTCCAATCCAAGGCTGGCAATTATCATCAAGAATATTGCAATCAACAATTCTTTTGATGTTCTTATTGCTTATGGACGGTAGTATATATCATTTGAGTTCCCAAATAATCAGCTGTGAGAGCAAAATTTGGCTTATAAGAATCCTTTGCCACAAAACAGAAATCCCTGTAGTTGCAAAGGACAAAGAATACCTTTCGTAAAGTCTTTTGGTTGTTTCCTTCTACAGGATATTACTCAAAAGTAGTGAGAAAACTTACATACTCTTGTGAACAGAAGTAGCTAACAGTTTAAGCTTTAATCCTACAAGACCCTCCCACGGCATTCTCCATTCTTGTGTACCAATCGCCAATGCGAGTGTGTTCCACCATATCTCTGCCAGAGCTTAAGTATCGGATGGGTCGTAGCACTCCATAGACTGCAAGGTCGGCTAAATTAGGCTTGGAGCCCCCTGAAACATGAGAAACAATAAGGAATTAACAACATGATCCGAAGGAACGTACGAAGAATTCCACGTCTATCTCATAATAAAGCACTAGCAGTGGACAACGTGCTGCCATATCAAATCAATATGAGAATCAGAAGTGAGAGTGAGAGAGGTATGTTCTGATGATATTGTCGATGATGACATAGACAACTTGGATACAAACACATCTTGTATATTCGTTAAACATTTGGTGACTACCATGAAATTTGAACCTATTCAAGTCAAGTTTGCAAGAAGTTCTAGGATTTTAAGTCTTGATAATGTTTTTAAAAAAGGAGAACTAAAAATTCCCAGAAGAAATTTTATTTAATAAACTGAAAAAAAAAATGTTTCAAAAGAAGCAGTAATAAGTGTTTTTCAAAATGCTCTGAATTGAAAAAAAAGAAAAAAAGAAAAGAAAAAGAAGAAGGCTACAGTCTAGCCTCTTAAGCTGTATTCACTATCCCTCCATTTAAGGAAGGAGATAGGTCAACTTTTCCACTCTTTTGTGAAGGTCACAAAAGAGACATCTCTCCACCTTGCCCCATCTACAAGGGCGTGAAAGACGGTGAGTTGTCCCACCCTATAGATTAGAACAGGTGGATTTCCACCCCTCCCATTTTAGGATTGGACATCCATAGGCGAGTCCAACATCTGAAAACTTATTGAATAATTGTTATTTGACAAAGTCATTTTAGCATTTGGAAATTTAAGAAGTGCTTTCCAAAACTTTGCCAAACACGGCTAAAGAAATTCATGCATTGCCCACTTATATTAAATGACGGTGTCAAAAAGGCTATGAGTTAAAGGGAACTTGTCAAAAAGAGCAAAAACAAGGGGCAATAACTAATCCTTTAGTTGTTTGTCTCCAAGAAATTTTTTAAGTAGTGCTATTGGAAGAGAGCCATGTGGTTTACGTCTATTTCTTCAGTCGAATATGCAATATTAAAGAGTGGGGTCAAGTGCAGAGTCATGTGTCTAATACCCACTAGGCCTGAGTTAATTATCAAACCATCGCGAGAACATCAGAATGCATGTACATTAATCTCCAAGAAGTACAATGCATTATAAATTGCTTGTAAAAAGTTGCGTACACTACACGTGAATACATACCAAGGAACTCCCTCCCGTTCAGGGCATCCACCCATGTTTCTGCAGCTTCATACAGTGCTTCACGCTCATCAGTTATATTATATTTCTTTTTCAGTTTCTTGGAGACGAAATACATAGCTGCAGCGCCAGCATACTTCACTGTAATTTTTTCGGTAACGCTAAAATTACCTACAAGAAATAGGTTACAAGCATGTAAGAATCAAGAATATCAGCTAAAACCTAAAGTTCAAGTTGCTTGTTCACAGAAAGGTGCAAGAGCAGAATAAGAACTGATCAAAATGTCCAGATGACAGCATATGTTAGATGATTAGTTCCAAGAGCAAGAGATCTATGATTTTGGATTAACCCAAGAAAAATAGGGAACAGATGAACCAAACACACAACATAAAATCAAATCGGGGAAGACATAATATGATGGAGCTCTACTACATGAGCAAACATAGATGCCAGAACCTACAAACTAACCCATAATTTCCATATACGCAATTATGTCTCCAGGTCAAGAATGACATTAGTCTACGATTTATTTCTACAACTGCCAGAAATGAAAAGCAAAAGCCTCACCGTTCATGGTGATAATGAGGATATAACAAGCTTGAAAACTGAAAATGATGTTTTAGAAACTCCGAAAAAAAAAAGAAGAGAGAGAGAAAAAAAAAAACCCTCAGATGTTTGTCAAGACAAATATGACTAGGATTCTGTTACTAACTATATGGAAAATCAACCTTTAAAAATTTAAAACTAAAGTTCGTGCAATCAAAAATTTAAGAAATACAGAAATACATGAAATTCTGCCTATGGCAACATCCACTCTAGTAACATTCTCAAGAAAAATGATTTGAACATCACATATATCTCATAAAATATACAGAACACCAATTTTATTGTCTAAAATCAAGAATCAGAATGCAACTATTTTCATCCAGACATTCTAGAGACAACGACCCTCGTGTAAACTCACACAAGTCTTACCATTACGTGTAATATAGTCAAAGGACTCCAGTGCCTCAGAAGTATTTCGGTAGATGTTTGGTGACAAGACATGCACCAAGTGATTGTCAACCCACCTATATCATGAAGCCATAAAAATTATCACATTGGATGTCTCAAAAACCACGATAACAATTGTAATACCTGCTAAAAAACAATCACAAATACAAATGTTGGTAGTTCTACGCCAATAAATGAAAACTGTGCCACTCAACTCAAGTTGAAGCTTATAAAAGACAAATCAGGGCCTGTTGAGAGAAGACCTTCAAATCAAAGGTGCTTAATTTCTTTTTTAAATATATTTATGTAGCTATCTATGCATGTGGACAAATAAATTTATCTACCTAATTATCATCCATCACTGAATATATGGATGGTCACTAGTATGTATAGATATGTCAATGCATTATCTCGTGGAGATATTCTTGCATACAGAACACATTTTCGCAAACTCTAAAACATGAAAAAGTAACCTTTTATGCATCAACTTGTCTTTGATGGTTCCCACATATAAAACCTAGGTCTATGAGGGTTCCCAAAAATGAAACAAAAACTCAAGTTCCAACAGGTAGCTTGAAACAATCAGAAGCCAAATCCACTTGAAGATAGTCAGCTGAGGTATAAGCTGATTCCTCAACCCTCTAAGAGAGGTTACTAACAAGTGAAGTTATATTACAGAAATCTCAAACTACTTGAAAAGTTACTAACAAGGGAAGTTATATTACAGAAATCTCAAACTACTTGAAAAGTTACTAACATAAGAATTTATTTACGGCAACACATAGAGTGGTCTGATCATGAGCATATACTTGGCCAAAGGAAAAAAAAATTATATATGACTAGAAGCTACTGAATAAAAATTGTACCCGCGCCACTTTTTCTCTTCATCATTATCACCCAAATCTGAATCATTCTTTTTGTCAGGATGAATCTTTTGGCCCAATTTGTCAATAACAGCTGCAAGCAAGCCATGTATCAGTTAGTGGACACTTAGAAACGGAACTCACAAGTAAAAACAAGCCCACAATCATTGAATGACATTTACCTGATGAGTCAACTAGCTGTTCCCCATCTACCATCAATATTGGCACCTTTTTATAGTCAGACCATTTTATTTCTTTCTTGCTAATTGGATTGACCTCCACAACCTTGTATGGTATGTCGTAGTAGTCAAGAAAAGCTAAGGCAGGAAGACATCACTTGTAAGAAACTTAATACAAAGCAATACCATCAAGAGGTAACTAGCGTGAAAGCAACCACAACAGCTTCACTGATAAAACAAAAGGTGGACCTGCTGAAAATAACCCGTGAATTTGGTCTACAAATTTATGGACTAAATAAAAATTCTTCTGAACTTGAAGAACCCAAAAATACAGGGCGCCATAAACATTACGGAGTATCAGATTTTCAACCCTTTTAAACCTTTACGAGAAAAAAACTACGAATCCTACTACCAACTCTAAAGGGGCGCCATTTTTCAATATACGTCTCTCCCTAGAAAGACATGCGATCCAAAAAAGAGTTCCTCTTCGCCACGCCTCCATTGCGCAATTCTTAACACACTCTCTGATGCAATTCCTTACACAGACGACAACACAATTACCGAAACAAGCCTTGGTTTCCCGCTCATAGCAACCCGAAATTAGATTTGGATCCAACAAACTTCACTTTTTTCAAAACATTCCAGAAGAAAATCAGAATCCAAGATCTTTACCTTTAACTTTATTGCAGAACGGACAAGCTTCGTACTGGTAGAGAACAACCTCCTTGGGGAGGAGCTCCGGCCGCGGGGGCTCCTTCGCAAGGACCTCCCCGGAGAGTGATGCGACAGCGCCGCCCGATACCAAGGCACCGGCTACACCGAGAGACACAGCCCGCACCGGAGAACCAGAGAAGGAAGAGAACCATCGACCGCCAGTGTACGAGCCGCCACCGCTGCTACCGCTACCGTAGAGCGCCACTGAGATGAGTCGGTGATTCACCGCGGCGCCGCCGCCGTAGGCGGAGGCGAGGGCCCGGGAGAGGACGGTGGAGGCGAGAGTGGAAGCTCTTCTCATGGTGTCAGATCTCCGAGGATCGTTGGGCGGTTCTCGAACGTGGAAGATCCTGCACCGAAGGGTTTAATGGGGTTTTGGGCGATGCGTGGTCATTTCGTCGCCACAGGTGGACATTTACTCGTGTTACACTTAATGTGGCGACTACCATTGGTCGACGTAAAATGTATACTTTTATGAACATGTAAATTTCACTCACATTTAAAGTATATAAACTTATGAATATACTTAGTATTTTACAAATTTGAGTTTAAATATAAAAAGACGTAGTCAGAGAATTTTCATTTTTTATATAACAAAACATTTGCAATGAGAGATACTATCTTTCGAACAATTCTTTTTTGGCCGACAAAACTGGGGTAACAATAATATTATTTAAAATTACCTGTGATTTCAGAAAAAAAATTCTTTATGAGATGGAATTGAAATTTCTAAATTTCTTATATTAGAATTTCTTGAAAATGGAATAATAATGTTAAGATTCTTTGAATCTTTTACTCTTAAAATAAATATAAATAAAAATAACATACACTCATTATTGTTATAATAAATAAAGAAAATAAGCGCGTGGTGCGGCTCTCTCCTGTTAAACCTTGTAGGGTTTTTGGTTGAACGCAGTTGGGGGCTAAGATTTTGGCGAGTTTTACTTCCGATGGCGAAGAAGAGGAACAGGCAGCAGAATCCGCAGCCTTTCCTGCCGGAGGACGATGCCTCGGTGGCGTCGAAGAAGCGATCGAAGGCGCCGAAGCAGCACCAGGCGGAGGAGAAGGTGATATCGTCGGGCATGAGCTCAAAGATTCTCAAAGAAGCCTTGGCTCAACAGAAGGAGATTCAGGATGAGGCGGAGGGGCGAAACCCTAAGGAGAGCAATTGCTTGGTTTTAGGTCAAGGATTGGCCGAGGCTGAAGAAGCTGAAGAGGATGACATCGATGAATTTGCTGGATTCTCTGAAACGCAGAGCCAATTTGGCGCTTATGATGTAAGTCGCGTTGCTTTGCTTTTTGTTTGGATTGGGATATCTTATGAGTCTATGGCGGCGGGCTGGAAATTGGTGAAGCTTTCTTCTTTCTTCTACGAATTGGTTTAGCGCGTATAGGTAAGATGCTTACTTCAAGCGTACCACTACTTGCTTGGGTCCGAGCTTTTGCGAAGTCAAGGGCTTGCTTGAGGTCGTCAAGTGCCTACCCCTTTCCATGAGATAGTCAATTTTAGCACTGTCACAGGAAGTACGGGTAAAAAGAGAGGGTCGAGGCTAGTGTTAGTACCATATTACGAATATGGCAGCCCGGCTTCTGAGAAGCTGTGGGGAAAAGTAAATATTTTGGATTGTTGATTTTAAGTTTCTACCGTTTAGGTGGAGGAACATTCTTGTTATGTTGGTAGAGTGAGATTTGGGCTTGTATTTCCTCCCGAAATTGTTACCATACTGTATTTATGAAATTGTTAATTTTGGTCATTAAGAAACTCTAGAATCATTAAAAAGAGGAAATTGGGGGGTTTGAATGTGTAGTTTTTCTGGATTAAGGTTTCTGGGTGGTCCAGAGTGGCCAAACTGCATCACTGAACCTAGGAATCATTAGCAAGAGTAAATTGGGGGTTTTCAATGTTAGTTTTTGTCGATTGAGGTCCCTGAGTGGTATAGAATGGCTAAACTGCAGCACTAAACCCAAAATGTTGTATTGGTTGTCAAAAACTCTTTGCACTCTAGATTCTAAGAGTTTTGACTTATTGTGGTATTTCGCCGGTCATCAATCAGCAGAACATGTATATTAGCAGGTCACCATATATTTGATAGTCTTGCCAGTGAGCGATACCTCTAGGGGATGTCTCCTAGGATCCCGAAGTTTTTCCCCCTCATGGAGGTTGTATAAGTCTCGAATATGATATCAAAGCATACTATCTTCTTCCTGGAATAGACTGGACTTAGGTGGTATTAAAATTTATACTTTTCTGTTTCTTCCTCTTATTGTAATGTGGGTTTTCATATTGCAGGAGATAGATGAAGAGGACGAAAGAGTCCTGGAGGCGTTCTTAAGAAAGGATGCGAGTCCTCAATGTACACTTGCTGATCTCATTGTTGAAAAAATTAAACAAAAAGATGCAAGTGCTGCTGCAGGTTTAGATCCTTCTTTTTTGCTGTGTTCTTTTTTATCCACTTTATTTTTGACCATTGTTGTTAAGCTGTCGTTATTTTCATTCTGTATATTTGATAGCAGAAATACGACCTCTGCCCAAATTGGATAATTCCATCATAGACTTATACAAGGGGTATGTAAGCTATACATTTTCTGTTATGAGATAACATAAAATTTTAACATCTTATGAGTGATAAACAAAGTGCTCATTTATGTTCCCCTTCTGTGATTCACGTATATTAATTTTTTCAAACTTTTTGATTCTTGGTGTGTTTTTGTTTTTGTGAGAAGTAATGTTGCTATGTCTTGCCTGAAATCTGCAAGAAGATGTGTTTTAAAGAAAGCTTAGTCTAATTTTATATATCTATTAAACATGAGTATGCATGCCATGCAGAGTTGGCAAGCTTCTTAGTAATTACACGGCAGGAAAAATGCCTAAAGCGTTCAAACATATCCCTTCAATGCAACTTTGGGAGGATGTCCTATATCTCACTGAGCCTGAAAACTGGTCACCAAACGCACTGTATCAAGCTACGAGGATTTTTGCTTCCAATTTGGGAGCGAAGAAGGCAGAACGCTTCTACAGACTAGTCTTGCTCCCACGAGTAAGAGAGGATATTTGGAAGAATAAGCGACTTCATTTTGCTTTGTATCAAACTTTGAAGAAGTCACTCTACAAACCTGCAGCATTCTTCAAAGGAATATTATTCCCTCTTTGTGAGGTATATGACCTTTACATTGTCATAGAGAAGTTTTGCTGTTCTCTCAACGTTTACTTTTGAAATTCTGGTGTTCAAACCTTACACCTTTGTATGTTAATAACTGTTCATCAGCTCAGGCAATATCTGGCCTTTCTGCTAAAAAAGTTGATTATTAAGCTTGTTGGTTAATACCTGTTCTCATTGCTATTTAGCTGGTTAAGTTGAAATGGATTGTTAGACTATTGATGGAAAAAAACAATCTTGTCTTTATGCCTACTCGTTAGTTTGAGAGGCGTCTTCCTGCAACTTTAGATTCTGACATCTCTATATTGGAGGGAATTTATTTGAACTCCCTTATTTTGTTTCTTCACACGTAAGTATGCTACCCCAAAATACTTCACTTTCTGGGTATAAATCTTCAGAATTTCTTTTCATTTGGCATTGGCCCATACTATGTTTCAATCATTTGGTAGTCATCCTCCCAAGGGAAATATAGAGATATTTGTACTTAGTTTTCTCTGCACTAGTTCATATACTTTAGTGCAATAGAGATTGAATACTTTGGTCCTTTAGAATGGGAACTAAGAGTCAGATGATGAAAACTAGCTCGTCTTTTGTGGCATCGAAATTCTCACTGATATGGAATTTGCTGATTTCTTAGAGCTTAATCTTTACTCCCTATGATTGTTACTTTGGACAACCAGATGGTTACATGATTTGGGAAAAGAGCCTTGACAGTCATGGATTTTCATTTTCTAGTCATTTTTCTAGTTTTAGCCTGCGAAATGGATTCCCTTAGTTTCAGAATTAAATATTTTTCTCTGCTCAATTTGCAGTCAAGGACATGCAATCTCAGGGAAGCTGTCATTATTGGGAGCATTTTACAGAAGGTCTCCATCCCTCCACTTCATTCAAGGTATGTCTTGTGGAGATCTATGTGGGACTTTTGTTTTCTACATGTGGAAGAATGGGGGGCAGGGGTTGCAATGATTGGAGGACAGGTTTTATATACCAAACTGAGCAAAAACCTTCCCCTATTTTTTTGGACCAATCATTCGTTTCAGACTTGTTGTCAAATGTGGTTTTCTTTGTTTGAATTTCTTCCCTGCCCAAAAGTTCTTGTTGATAGAAACAGACTGGATTCTTTTGATCTTCAAAATTTTTGAGATGTGACTCATATAAAAGAGTTTGCCAGTTGCAAATCAGAAATCGGTTTTGGTGAGATTGGATGGAGTCACCTGTTAGTTGGTCAATAACAATAGGGTATTCATAATCTGACTATGGGTGTCTTGTAAAACTCTGTCAGGCTTATCTTTTGGATAATTGTTGCCCTTTAAAAAATGTTTCTCATCACATGATTATATATCTGTTAACCCAATGACAGTGTCCCCCTTGCCCCCCCTTTTTCTGAAGAAGGAAGGAACCCCTTGTCTTTTAACTTATTTCAAGGACGTTCAGTGAGTATTTTTCATAAAAGTTAAATCTTTCTGGAGTTTCTAGATCCAGATGGCTTTTGTCTTGTGTTTGTAGCTGTTGATACTAATATGTTTGAATACATGAAGTTCTTGTGAGTGGTGGACATTTTTCAAACTTGTTTAGATGAATATTTCAACCTTTAACATGTGGGGCATGTCTAATTTGCAGCGTGGCATTATTGAAGCTTGCGGAGATGGAATATGGTGGTACAACAAGGTAGTCAATGATGTAATGTTTATTACTTTAGATCATGGTATACAGAGAAATCGAGTTCAGTGGAGAGCTGGTTTGGGCATAGGCTCATTCTAGATGTGTTTATTGTGTAATATCTTGTCTGTTTGGCATCAAACGGAAAAGAATTTTCTCTTTTCAGTGTGTTACTTGGCAGTTGCACAAGCAGCAGATAGAATGTGTCATAAAACGGTTACTTATTCATTGAGAGTATCGGTTATATATAACTAAGATTGGAGAAAACAGCATATGCATGAAGCTACTGATCTAGTAAAAAGATAAAGAAGGTCATCGTAAATCCTTCTTGATTTGTAATTTCTGACGTCCTGATATGACTCCTATATGCCATATAATGGATGTAAGAATATAGAAAACGGAGTAGAGTTTGGTTATATGAAATTTGGAAACTTGGTATCATTGAGATTATATTGCTTTGAGTTTTGTATTGATGTTGAGTGATTGATTCAGAATTTACTTATTGTTATTGCAAGATTTTTTATTTTATTTATTTATTTGTTGGGCAACCTCTTTTTTGGTTGTAAACGCTTTTGAAACTACTTGACAAAGTTTCCTCCTTATCATTGCAGCTATTTTATAAAGCTTCTTGTGGAAAAGAAATATGCTTTGCCACATCGTGTACTTGATGCTACTGTTGCGCATTTTATGAGATTCCTTGAAGATACCAGGATAATGCCTGTGATATGGCACCAATCACTTCTTGCATTTGTGCAAAGGTGTGTAACTTTTACTTAAAAAGGATCTCTCTTGCCTGATTGGGTCTCAAGAAGAACATTTGTTTCTCTGGATGATCTGTAGGTGGGGTTGGGAGGATGAAGGGATTAAGTTCCAAGGCCCTCCAAATTCTCTGTCTAATTGGGGAAAAGCAATTGTCTATCTCTAGCTATGGCTAGGTTTGAACTCTGTAGCAATTTGCCTACCACCCCATGTGAATAGTCACGTTATTGGATTTATTCACAACTGCATTTCCTCTCATATACTTTTTTAATGCAAAATTGCTTGCAGGTATAAAAATGACTTGCGGAAGGAGGATAAAGATAACCTTAGAAGTCTTCTTGAAAAGCAAAGGCACAAACTGGTAATGACCTTATCCCTATTGTAGTTGCTTCTATGAGTTCTTTTAGTTTTTAGTTAGTTTGGATCTATATTGTAATTTCCCTCTGCAAATGTAGGTTACTCCTGAAATTCGCCGGGAGCTAAATAATAGTCGCAGCCGGGGTGAAAAGGAGGATGATTTTATGTTAATATATATCCTTTTTGTCTTTTCTAATTTTGGTTAAAAGTTTGAATTCGTCAAATTTTGTTTAAGTGTACCAAAATCCATATTTTTCTCAACCAAAAAAAAAAAAAAAAATCTAGTAGATTTTTCACATTACATGTAGGCCTGTGTTATGCTTGATATGGTTGTTGCAAGCTTAAGACTCTGCATCATGTGTAATCTGCTAACGAGAAATGCAGCTGGTTCATGTTCACTCAGTGCACCATAGTGTCTTGACATAGACAAAAAAGGGGATAATGCAGGGTATCACTTGATAAACTCCAATGGAATCGAATTGGTTGTCATAATTCTAATCCTTGCATTGAGAAGGAATCACGTATCAAAGATAGCATGATTTTAATGTTCTAACTTCACCTTAAGAATTTCCAGATTAAGCTGGACTGCGGGGTTATTTGGCTTCATTCAATGAGTTAGGATTCGGTCCTGAGTTACTTTGTGGGATTAAACAGATAAACTGCACCTTGGATTAATCATGTTGTTGTGGAAGGTGGAAGCTTGTAAACAAGGAGTAACCCTATGAAGTAAAGGAGTTGAAAAATAAAAATAACAGAACTCCATAAAAATATTCTTAAGAGTGATTAATAGTACTGTTGCAAACCTGTAGCTCTGAGATATGTATATCAAAGATTGAACAAGTAGCTATTCTCTCATCCAAATAAAGCTATTATCCGTTGCTACATAAATGTTGAGCTTCCATTGATATCATGCTACAGTGATGCATTAAGGCATTCATCAAATATAGAGTTCTTTTTTTCTCTTTCAGTCTTCAGTTTTCCCTTACTTCATTGATTAATGACGAGAAATTCTTGTTTCCTTAACTTCCCATACCCTCTCCTATGTCTGTGATCAACAAAACTATTGAAGAAGATAGGTTCAACATTCCTGAGGTTCCGATGGAGGAGGATTGATCGACTGCCCGGTATGAGTACGACATACTTTGTTATACTGTTCTTGCTATAGAAGAGGCCAGAATAATCATCCATTTGAAAAAAACTAATGATTCCCAGAGCACAATTTTTGATGAGATCTGTTACTGGATCCAATTCTGATTAAGGGGTCTGTTCAAGCTTCTCATGCAGACCCATATGTAGAAGTAGTCATTATTGTGTCCCTGAATTAGCTTTTAGTGGGCTTCATGTTTCACCATATCCAAATTGGAATACAAGCTCTGCCCAAACCCTTCATGCCCACCAAACATGAAGTGAAGATTATATTTGGAGCTCAATGATCATTGTGATTGTCCAAAGTTGCATGCAAAGAAATGTCTGTTTCAATAATTGCAACTATTTCCTAAATCATGCATGCATTGCAAGCATAAGTTGAATCTAATATACATAGATTGGAAGAGACAAGTCTTGGAACCAGATGCTATTGAGTTGTCTATTAAGCATAACATTACACTGTAAATCGATCATACAAATATTTTACTTTGGCTCTGCATGTTTGTGTGGCTAGGAGAATGTGCCTTCGTCTAATTCTGTTTTTCTTTTTCTTTTTCTCTCAATTTTTAGTTTAGGGACATGAAATCCCAAGGACCTACTTTGCATATTTTCCGGGAGAATTACAATTCTATGGTTTTAGATGTCTGACTTGCTTTGGAGAAATTCAGCTTCAATGTTCAGAAGTAGTGCAGTTTTGGTGGCGGTTGTTCAGGAAGCAGATACTACTGATCCTAAAGAAGATACTCTTACGGTGGTGCAATGGAAAGTGTTTGTACTATTGTATGGCACTAATTATTAAAATTTCATCAGCAAATCATATGATCTGATGGGAATATTTTTCTTTATGGCTTTTATTCTCTATACGGTTACCGTATTCTCTAGTGAGTATTGATATTTTTTTTTTCATTTTTAAGCTTTCTTATATGGAAAATTTTGTTTATAAGTAACAATTTTGGAATTTGCCTTTTAAATCTTCTCCTTGCTGAAAAACATGTATAATTGTTCGAAGACTAGACTTGAAATATGTTGTTACATGTTAGTTTATAGGATCTTGGACTTGATGTAGATATTTCATTGGTTTATTACTCTTTTGAAATGAATAAATAAACAAAAATAGTTTTTTTTTTCGTGGAGTCAGGAGTCGCATATTAAATACAAAATAACTTTTCAGCAATTTTATCATACTTTCAAAAGCCACAATAACTAAACAACTTTTTATGAGAAACTATTTCTATAAACCGAGTAAAATAATTATGAAAACTCGGGTTTGCAAATTAAATGCAAAAGAACTTTCCATGCGTACAAAAGTTAGTTGATCAGAATTTTATAACACTTTCAAAAGCTACAATTCTTAAACAAGTTTTTATGAGAAACTATTTCTATAAACAAAGTAAAATAATTATGAAAACTCGCATATTAAATACAAAATAACTTTTCATGCATACAAGAGTTTGTTGGACAGAATTTTATCACACTTTCAAAGACCACAATTGTTAAACAACTTTTTACGAGAAACTATTTCTATAAATAAAGTAAAATAGTGATGAAAACATGCATATTAAATACCAAATAAATTTTCATGCGTAAAAAGCAAGTTATTTGGAATTTTATCACACTTTCAAATAAAATATATATTTTTGTTTCCAAGTAATCAAGATACTCAGATCGTGAAGGCAATTTGATTTATAATTCCATATATATATATATATATATATATATATATATATATATGTAGAACCCTATAAAGTAGAACACTTCTAAATTTGAAGACCATCAATGGGTGATAAATGTAGAAGGAAGTTCATAATGATGATGATGGGGTTGATTATCCTCGTAATATTTGAAGGCTTAGCAAATGACTCTAACCCTCCATCCCTCTATGCTTCTGCATTTCCTGTTCGCCACCTTGCCTCCTCCAAGACAGCTTCAATGGATCTAGACCACGCATCAGTGTACGATTGCCTGGAATCTGAACTCGAAATATGCAAAAATGAACATAGACATCAAAGCCTATTTTTCACAGAGTGCATTGTATATCATTTTATATCGTGCCTGTTTGAATATACAGACAAGGACGGTGAAGCAGTTCACACTATTAGTACAGCGTGCATGCTTGTATGCTTGAAAGAAACTGGAGCCTTAGATGGAGACTGTCTACTTAGATGCTATAAAGGACTTATTACCAATAAACGGGTTTACCCATAGGTAAAGCTAATTAGCTCCAAGGTTTGCTAAAGGATTCTTAGCGCAACATTGTTTATTTTTATTGTTGTGGGCATGAGCATTTGTTTCCATCCAACAAGTTATTCACTAACCTTGTCTAACGTTTTTGGTTTGTGTTGGTGTTATCAACGTAGGACTTGGCGGGAGGTGTCAAGCATCAAGTTTGTGGATACTGATATTATACTGGTTTTAATGATGTGGCAAAATAAAAGAATCTTGACAATTAAGATCAATAAGATGTTGTATCAAGTTGATTTATAGAAGTTTGGACTTGATATGGATAATAGCTTCCATTTCTTAAATTTTTTTTTTATGTATCTGTTTAGTTATTATGACACAAATGTGGAGATATTACTATTTGATAAAAAGTTTGGATTTAGTTTATATGTTGCATGTATGAGGGATTATGCTATTTTCAATATTTGGATAGTGAGATCTATAGTTTAATAAACTAAAATGAATGTGACTTTTGTAGTAGATACATCGTTTGGTAGTTAAATATTTATAAATATCCATAGTTTGTAAAAAAGGAAACATATTTTATATATATATCAAATCAAGATATTAATAGTATGAAATATTCATTCACTTATTTTCTACACATAATAGTTAATGTTAATACCATATGGTAAAATAGTGACTAGAAAACATCATCATGCCACTTCTATTGAGGAAGTGTAACTCACAATGTGCTCTCATGGAACTTGTGCAAGGGATTGACACAATTTCTAAAGCCCTTCATGCAAGCCTCATGTCAAGAGTCGGCTCAAAATATTAATTTCATTTTTTGTGTCTAAAAGTTTTAGATATCATATATGAAAAACAACCAATTTTAGTAAACTAAAAAAAAATAAAATTTATCAAGTAAACTAAGATCCTAAACTTTTAGTGAGATTATAACGTAAATAGCATTTCCAACATACCATTTGTATACTCAATGTAATTTCTGTTATATATATTTTATAATTATATTTCACTTCTCAAAAGTTGCATATCAATGACAAATATTTATTTTCTTTTATAGAAAACCTTATGCCCTTGCCCTAAAGCCAAAGCTTGAACAACTTGGCATATTATCTTTCTGTCTTCGATGTGGACTAAGAAAAGAAAAATTATTGTCTATGGATTGGATATCACTATTAATTTTAATGTTGTTTGTTAAATAAACTAAGATGCTAGGGTCTTTTGTTGAGATCATAATATAAATAGTCTTTCCAAGTTACCACTCGTATATATGATATGATATGATATAATATAATATCTCTTATTTATATACTTATAAATACATTTCACATGTCAAAAGTTGCATATAATTGGAAATGTAATTTTTCTTTTTTGTAAAAACTTATGCCCTTGCCCTAAATCTGAAACTTGATTGAAAAGTTAGTTTAGGTCACTTAGCATATTATCTTATCCCCAAAAGTCAAAATTATTTAAAAACTTTT
This sequence comes from Casuarina equisetifolia, assembly GCA_028551475.1. Classification (NCBI taxonomy): domain Eukaryota; kingdom Viridiplantae; phylum Streptophyta; class Magnoliopsida; order Fagales; family Casuarinaceae; genus Casuarina; species Casuarina equisetifolia. The sequence goes on along the minus strand of CM052356.1, from coordinate 31,794,267 downwards.
TATGATAAAGTTTTCTCATGAATATCATTAAAAAACATATGTATTCATTTTTCTACGGAACCAAGACACTTAGATAACGAAGACAATTTGAGGTTGAATCCCATGTAACTTCTATGTATTAGTCCTTATTAAGAAGAACACTTCTAGAATCATCAATGGGTCACATATGTATAAGAAATTCCTTAATGATGATGATAGAGTTGATTTTCTCGGTAGCATTTGAAGGCCTAACAAATGACTTTACCCCTCCCCTCCGTATGCTTCGGCACTTCCTGTTTGCATCTTGCTCCCTCCAAGAAATCTTCCGACGATCAAAGGCATGCTTTTCCTTTTCCCTTCGCCATCTCCCCTCCTCCAAGAAACCTCCAAACGATCAGAAGCCTAGATCATTGCATGATTGCCTGAAATACGAACTCGAAGTGTGTAATAGGAAACATGGTTTGGCCTCGATTGGGGAGTGCATTATACGCCGTTTTGCCTCGTGCATACGTATAAACATGGCGACGAGGAGGGTGACGCAGTTTATGCTCTTGCTACACTGTGCATGAAGATGTGCTTTATGCAAAGTAAAGTTTTGTAGGATCCTGTTTATTTAAATGCCATAATGAGCATATTAAGAATATAAGGCGTCATCAAGAGCCTTCACCATTGTATGATCATCATTGTGTGATCATTGCAAACGGGAAGATAGTCGTCTTCTTCGGAATCCTGAGGATTGCAGTTTTGTTTATTTCGCCAGGTGCATGCGCGAAACAAGTGACGGGAAGGATGAAGCAGTTCGTCCCATTGTTGCGTTGTGCATGAAGATGTGCTTGGAATCTGAAACAAAATTTGGAACCTGTCTAGTTAACAGCAATGGAAAGTACTTTAGGAATTTAAGGCATCACCCATAAGTAAAGCTAATAAGCTCCAAGGTTTGACCAAGGATGCTTAGGGCAACATAGTTTGTTTTTATTGTTATTGACACGGGGGCTTGTTTCCATTCATCAGTATCAAGTTATGCACTAATGTTGTTTCCCTTCTTTGTTTTGTGTTGTTGTTATTAGTGTTGGTCTTGGCGGCTGGTGTCGAGTGTTAGCAAGTTCGAGGATGTCATCGTTGTAGAGTTTAAAGAATAAAATGTGTTTTACTAACAACAATTTCTTTTGATGTTGTGGTAAAACGAGGGAATCTTAACGACTATGACCAATAAGACGCCGTCTCAAGTTGATTTATAGGATCTTGGACTTGATGCGGAAAGCAGCTTTGGGTTTCTTTGTTCTTATTATAATATACGTATCTCTTTAGTTATAATAATAAAAATGTGGAGATATTGCTATTTGATAAAAATTTTGGATTAAGGTTATGTATTGTACACATGAAGGAATATGATACTTCTAGTACTTGGCAATTGAGATCCGTTGTTAGATAAATTACTTTAAGTGTGGTTTCTGCATCCAATACATAGTTTGAATTGTTGAATAAATTATAAATGTACAATTATTTCCTAAAAATAATTGTTAAGAGAATTGGAAGCTTAGTAGCTCAAGTAGCTCTTCTTGGAATCCTCATATGAATTGTTGAGGTTTAAGGAGCCTTGTGCCAAAACACACTTTTTACTTTACAAAAAAAAAAAGGGGTTGTTATATGGAAGACTTTATTAGTTATGAATAACTTAACTCAAAGAATTGAACATTAGAGAGCTGAAATATGTTGGATGATCAAGATTATCAAAAGTAAGAGTTTTGTAGCGACTTTGCTCTATGTATCTTTCAAGCCTATATTGTATCACATATGGAGGGAAAGAAATAGAAAAAGATAATGATAAAAATTTAGATAGTTCAACCATTATAACTAAAATTACGAAGAATGTGAAATGAAAGATTTCATCTATCAAAAAAGTAAAACTTATAAATTGTAATAAGTTTTTGTAAGAGCTTTGAAATTTGTCAAATGTAGTATTTGAGCCTAAATGATAATGTTTGTATATAAACAATTTGTAATGTTTTTATAATGATATTTAATTCTTGACCTTTCACAAAATAAAAAAGGTTCTTAGGAGAAGAAAAATCTTTATATATAAAGCAAGTGTTAGAATAAAAGATAGACAACATGAAATACTCAATTCACATCAAATTCAACATAATAGCAAGTCTATACCACTCAATTAAAAATGGCTAGAAAACATTATATTGTCTTGCCACTTTTACAAAAAATTAGTGAACTTTTACTTGTGTTTAAAAAGAAAAAGAAACCCATGGTATACACTTGTGGAACTTGTGCAAGGGAATGGCACACAAATTCTCGAAACCTTCCATTCAATCCTCATATAAATATTAATCCATGTTCTCTTTTCATATAAATTTTTTAATTATCCTTTCAAAACCATTTCAATGCCAACTAGGAAAAGGAAAATTATAATCTATATACTCGATATCACTATTAGATTTAATATTACTTGTTTGATAAATTAAGATTTTAGAATTGTTTAAGAAATATCAGATAATATAAATAGCCTTTCTAAGTTACCATTTGTATACTCAATATGATTCTTTTGTTTATATGTTTATAAGGACATTTCACTTGTCAAAACTTGCGTAGCAATGACAGTTTTTTTTTTTAAAATTTTTTTTAAATCTTATGCCCTTGCCCAAAAGCCAAAACATATAGGGAAAATTGGTTACTTAGCATATTGTCTTATTCCCAAAAGTCACATTATTTATAAGATAAACTAAGATCTTCAAGTCTTTTGGTGAGATTATAATATAAATAGCCTTTCCACATTATATCTTGTATACTCAATATGATTTTTTTCATTTATATATTTACAAGTATGTTTCACTTGTCAAAAGTTGCATATCAATGGTAAATGTTTTTTTTTTCCTCATTTTTTGCTTTTGGTAGAACCTCATATCCTTTCCCAAAAGACAAAACTTGATAAAAAATTTAGTTACTTGGCACACTATCTTATTTCCAAAAGTCAAATTTCTTTAACAACTTTTTATGAGAAGTTTCTTCATGAATAAATCAATAAAAAACATATATATTCTTATTTCTATGGAATCAAGATGTTTAAATAGCGAAGACAAGTTGATGTTTTATCCCATATATCATCTGTGTTAAACCATATATATCTTGTATACCCAATAAATCCATGAAATATGTCCTAATGATGATGATAGAGTTGATTGTCCTCATAGTATTCGAAGGCCTAGCAAATGACTTTGCTCCTTCCTTCCTTTATACTTCTGCACTTCCTGTTCGCCATCTTGCCTCCTCCAAGACACCTCCAGAGGATCAAAAGCCTGCATCATTGTATGATTGCCTGGAGACTATAACCAAAACATGCAGTAAAAAACATACTGGCGTAACGTTTTTTGAGTGCATTACACGTGATTTCTTAATGGTGTGTTCTTGAACATGGAGAGAAGACAGATCCAGTCCATACGGTCGCTGTGTCATGCCTAGAGAAATGACTTAAAAAAATCAACAGTTCCTTTTGTCCATGTTGGGTTATGTTTACTTATGTGCTTTAACGATCACATTAAGACTGTAAAGCATCGTCCATAAGTAAACGTAATGAGCTCCAAGGTTTGCTAGAGGACTCTTAGTGCAACATTATTTATTCTCATTGTCGTTGACAGGAGGATTTGTTCCTATTCCTCACTATCCAATTATGTAATAACCTTCTCAAACTTCTTTACTTTGTCTTGATGTTATTAGTGTTGGACTTGGTGAATGGTGTCAAGCGAAGGCAAACTTGCGGGGATACTCTTGTTATAAAATTTAAAGAATAAAATTTCTTTGGTTTGTTTTGGTATTATTATTGTTAGACCTGGTGAGCGCACGACAAGTGATATGAAACTTGCAAATACTCTTGTTTTAAGATTTAAAGAACAAAATATGTGTTTTACCAACAAAAATTACTTTTGATGCTGTGGTAAAACATGAGAATCTTAGTAGTTATTATCAATAAGATGTCCCCTCAAGTTGATTTGTAAGTTCTTGGACTTGATATGGATAATAAATTCAAGTTTCTTTGTTCCTTTTTATGATTTATGTAGCTTTTTTATTATAATGACACAAATGTGGTGATATTACTATTTGATTAAAAAGTTTGGATTAAGGTTATGTATTGTGCAAGTGAGGGATTATGCTATTTCTAGTATTTGTGTATTGAGATCTATATTTTTAGAAACTACTATAAATGTGGCTTTTGTATTGGATACATTGTTTAAGCATTTGTGTATTATAAATGTCCAATTCTTCCTTTAAAAGAGTTGTTAAGAAAAGAAATATTTCCATATATGAAAAAGGTCTCAAACCAAGATATTGATGATATGAAATACTCACAAAGTGCATTACAAATGATTTCTACTCGTGAATGTTTGAACATAGAGACAAGACCAATGGAGTAGTTCAAATAGTTGTTATGTCATGCGTGAGGAAGTGCCTTAAACACCTCATTCGATTATGGCTTATGTGGTTAACCTAGGACATGTAAATAGTGCAAAAGCAAAGATTTTGGCTTTACTCGAAGGTCATAAAATATGTCATAAAAAAGGTTTGAATATTCATAAATTAAAGCTGATTCACAATTCATGATGCAATGCATTAAAGGGGTTTTCTTAACATCCCAGGATTTAGAATATGAATTATGTCAGTGCTCGGTTTACCTACCCTCAAATGTCAATATATTTCATATATTCTGTGACGCCAATTTTCTTGGAGATGGTTTGGCTACCTTTGGATATTCAATTATAGGGTTACAAGTCTTGTTTACATTGGGACTACTACCACAACATTGTAGAAAAATAAAATGAAAGGATCAATTAGGCTTGGAACATTATAGGCCTTCTTGAGTTATTAATCTTCAAAAATTTTATTTACATTTTATTATTTCATTGTACGGTTCTCTTAGGCATTTAATTGTCTTACTTTGCATTTTCTTTTTATTTAAAGCTCGGGATGATGTAGTGAAGGGCAAGGTTCGATGCACTACCCCATGTAATTTGTTACATAAGTTTTGAGTTATTGCTCATCCTATGAGATTAATATCAATGACAAGAGTCTTAACCCTTTTTCACCAAAAAAAAAAAATTATTTTTATGGTGAAAAGATTAGTTTGTGTTAACAAAAATTAGTATACAGAAGTATAAACTTTTTTTTTTTTGTGAAAGGTCAAGAATTAAGTATCACTATAAAACAATTACAAATTGTTTAGTTACTAACATGATCATTTAGGCTCAAACACTGTATTTGAAAAATTTTAAAGCTCTTGCAAGAACTTATTACAATTTATAGGCTTTACTTTCCTGGTAAATGAAATCTTTTCTTTTACATTCTTCTTGATTTTAACAATAATGGTTGAGCTATTTAAAATTTTATCGCTTAATTTTTTTTATTTCTTTCCCTCCAAATGTGATACAATGTAGCCTTGAAAGATACATTGAGCAGGGTCACTACAAAACTCTTACATTTGACAACCTTGATCATTTAACATATTTAAGCTCTCTAATGTTCAATTCTTTGAGTTAAGCTATTCATACCTGATACAACCTTCTAGAGATATACTTTATCATTATAAAAATTATGAAAGCTATAAAAGGATGGAGGTTTTATCTTATCATTTTTAATGCTATCTAGGAAAATAAAAATTATCATCAACATATTGGATATAATTTCAATATTATGTATCAAGTGAGATCATAATGTAAATAGTTCCTCCAAGTTACCACTTGTATGCTCAATAAAAATTGTTTTCATTTATACTTTTATAAGTATATTTCACTTCTCAAAACTTACATATCAATGGCAACACTATTTTTTATTTATTTATGAATATGTGAGTTTATTCATCGAAGAATAAGAAAATACAAAAGCTTAGGAGCATACCCCAACATTACAATTCATCTAAGAGAAAATAGAATTTAGAATTCTTCAACTATGACACAATAAAACATTTGCTTAAGAAAGTTTAATGTTCCTAAATATAGATGTTCTTTCACGAACTACTTTCTTGATTCTAGCTAACAAAATTGGTATATCAACAATCTTATTTTGAAAATGTCTACAATTACAATAAAATTATATACATTAAAGACATGATAAGAAAGAAAGTTTAAAAAGCTTTGCAGTCAAATCTTTTTCCTTAGTTGCTTTATTCATCCATTACAATTTAGAATTCCAATCATTGATGATCTTATGAAGGCCTTGTTGTGCTAGAATACTTTTCCAAATTTGACTAGTCTAATTACATTGAAAAAACAAGTGTGATCTACTTTCATATTAAGAGCCACAAAATTACAATATAGATCAATTAATGGGAGCCATTGAGAAATCACTTCTGTTGTAGGAAGTTTGTTCCTACGTATAAGCTAATCAATGAAGTTATGTTTCCTAATTCCTTTTGACCATATCAAATTATACCATTCGACCTCAGTATTTACTTTGTGCAATTCCTTGTATGTTTCTTTATAACAATAAGAAGGTTTGGAAAGCATAAAGGTGAGAATTTGTCGTAACTTTAAAAGATCTCTCCAAATCCATGCCATATTTCGTTTAATGTCAAGATATATAATTGAAGTTCTCTTGCATTTAGTACTATGAATCCATTTATGCCATAAGGATGAACTTGGACAATTGATGAGATTCTAGAGTGATTGCTCCAACAAAACCTTATTGGACATTTTAAGGTCTAGTAGTCCAAGTCCTTTCATTTTTAGGTAAATAAACAACTTGCCAAGCAACCTTATGATTTTTATAGTTTTCTAAATTTTCTACCCATAGAAAGTGCTTAATCTTCTTCTTAATATCATAAATGGTCTATTTTAGGAGAAAGAACATTTGCATCCAAAAGGTATATATAGAAGTAAGAATTGATTTTGCCAATTGTAACCATCTGGCATATCTTAGATGTCTCACTCCTCATCCATTATTCTTGTCTTGATTTTCTCTATCAAAACCTTACAATTAGTGTAAGTAAGCCTTTTTGTAATAAAAGGAACACCAAGATACCTAATAGGGAGTTTTCCTTCGAAGAATGGAGTGTGGTCTAGTATCAAAAGCTTTTCTTGTTCAATGAGCCCTAAAAAAAATATTTGATATTTGCTTGGACTAAAATGCAAACCTATGAGTATTGCAAAGTCTTCCAAAATATTAGTAAGACATAACACTGAATTAACATCCCCATTTGCAATTAAAAATAAGTCATTAGCAAAGCAAAGGTGAGTGATTTCTCTCTTTTGCAATGCTAATGATATTTGAAAGTAGAAACAGAAGTTTTATCAATAATAATCATATTAAAAATCTCCATGACAATGACAAATAAATAAGTGAACAAAGGATTTCCTTGTCTTAACCCATTGGTGCCCTTAAAATAACTAACATGCTCACCATTGAAGTTCATAAAAACTCTGGTAGTAGTAATGCATTGGTAACACGCTTACCATTATCTCCTTTGTAATAGTTATGAATCAATTCTTGATAGAGCATAACATTTTCAAAGATTTGACGAGTCTTGATAAAAGCAATTTGGTTTTGACTAATCACAATAGGGAGAATGAGGCTTATCCTTTCCATAAGTAGTTTAGAGATCACTTTATATAAAACATTACATCAAGCAATTGGCTGAAAATCCTTCATGCAAATTTGATTGGAGGTTTTTGGAACTAGGCATAATAAAGTAGCATTAATAGCTTTTAGTAATTTCTTGGATGAGAAAAAATCTAGCATTACATCTTCTATGTCATGATTGATAATAGGCCAAGCTTTCTTGTAAATAAATTGTTGTAACCATTAGGACCAGGAGCTTTGAAATCATGAATCCTCAAATAACATTCACCATATATGATCATTCAAAAGCAAGTAAATTCAACAATTCATTTGCATTCTTATGAAATAAGGAAGTGTACCTTTTAATAAAAATGTCATTAGTAGGAGAACTTCCAAGTACAATTTGATAATATGTAATGATAGCTTTACGCAAGGCATTATCATCAGAAATAGTAGATCCATCTTCTTGTATTGGGTAAGCGATTTTATTCTGAGTTCTTCTACACATCAAAGATGAAAAAAATATTCTGCAATTATTATCACCCTTTGTCAGCCAAAGATTCCTCAAATTTTGTTTTAAAAGGATTTCTTCATGTTTACTCAACGCAATTAGTTGCTCCATTTTAAGTCTTTCCTCAAAGTGCATATCTGTATCAAAGGGGTCAAGTTGTAGATTGAGTTGAACTTATTGTAATTGTTCTTTAACAACCTTTACCTTTTGATGCAAATCACCAAATTGAGTAGAATTAAGCTTTCTAAGTTGCACCTTTAGTGCCTTTAGCTTCCTCACAACTTTAAACATTTTGGTTCCATTGACATCTTGTTTCCAAATAGAATTAACAGCATCCATAAAATCAAGACTATCTATCAAAAAATTAAAAAATCTAAGAGGAGCTTTTTTCCTTTGTGAGTGGTATCTAACTTAACTAAGGAAAAAGAATGATTTGATACCAAGGGAGGCAAGAACTCAATCAAAACTTTATCAAATCTAAGAATCTCTTCTGTGTTTAGTAATGCTTTATCAATCTTGCTAGCTTTGAGATTTTAAGTTAAGCTTTTATTAGACCAAGTGAAAAAAGAACCTATAAAGGAGGGTTTCACCAATTCTAGTTTCCTAATCATATCATTTAGATCCTCTATGCCCTTTGTCCATCTAACATTTAGACCAATACGTTCATTTACATGCCAAATTTCATTAAAATCACTCACTAATAGCCATGGAACATTTTCAATATTTTGAGAAAAGGAAAGCTAAATATTTGCTTATAACTCATTAAGTTCAAATTCCAAGTTGTCTGCATAGATAGTAGATAAAAAGAAAGGTGGAACTTGAAATAGTACAAAATTAACCATTTCTCTTTGTTTGGGGCATTTATTTAGGCCCCTCACATTCCAAGATAAGATATTCATTGATCTAGAGGCTTTTTTCCCTTCTTCATCACATCAAAGTTATCAAGAAGATCCAAAAGCTCATTATAAGTGGTCTGATTGTCATTAGCAAGATGAGCAAACCTATTTTCTGAGATAATTACACAATCATTATCATTCTCTTTCTAGGAGTTTTCTTCTTACTAGTAATAGGAATAAATTCAGAGTTTGTATTATTTCCTTGAGAGAGAGAAGATGCAACACTAGGCATACCATTTTCCTTAACTGTATGAGTATTTACCTAACTTATTATAGTTGTAAATGGGACTTGAACATCTCCTTTTTGATTTACCTGCGATACTGGTACTTTATCATTTATAGCAACTTGGGAAGCAATTTTATCAAAAACTACCTCATATGAATTATTTAGACAAGAAGAGGTATCATAGGCACCTAATTTCAAGACATCCAATGGTTCAAGTATAGTCCCTTCATTGCATGATTGGGGCATAGCCATTCCAATTTCCACCTTAGATTTTGAAGATGTAGTTCACATTTTTTATTTCTAGCATTAGACATTAAACCTAAGCCAAAGCAGCTAAGGGCTTATCTTCAAGTAGATACAAGTTCTGGACAAATTCAGTTAACAACTTGTACCATATGCTAAGACCTTAAGAGAGTCTAACTGATGTTTGAAGGTATAAGCAATGGAACCTTCATTCATCGTCTCCCATATGTAAGGCCACTAGCAGGGTTTATAAGTTAAGCTAGTACATGTGTGTGTGTGAGAGTGAGGTTATTATGAAAAGTAAGACGCAAGAAGGCTTGGGAAAAAATTGGAAAAAAAAAAGAAAAAGGAAAAGGGGAAGAGAGAGGTGGAAAGGAAGGAAGATGGTGGGGACAGGGATGTAGGGCAAGAAAATTATGGAACAAAAGAAAAAGAAATCAGGGAGAAGAAAGGATAAAGGAGACGGCTGTGGGGGGGAAAAGGTGGAGAGAGAGAGAGAGGGGGGGGATGGGAGGGGGTTTGGGTCAATTTTTGATGATGTATGGTATTTGATCTTTTGCTTTTGTGTCTCATGTAGGAAAGCAATATGAAGAAACTTTCAAGGCAAGGGAATCAGTAGAATGATGAACTAGAATTTTGGATGTTGTACTATGATTTTCACCGGGCGTGATAATGCTTTACTATAGGGTTTTAGTGGAACGACCAAAAAGTTTATTAATGGTAAAAATTTAGAGTAGGAAAAATGTAAATGAGATTTAAAAAAAATAAAGGAAAACTAAGGGAGATAAAAGCCAAGAAACTAGGTGATGATGCTGGAAAAATTGAATGAAGAAATGGTAACAAAGTCACTAATTGTGCCCAATAGTTAGGCTTTTAGTTTTGTAATGTTAGTCGTCAATCCCTACCTAAGCTTGCTCTTTGCAGTGGCTTTAATGACTCACAACTTTTATGGAGTAATTACATAAGCTCTAAGATGTGCTTGCTGTCTTTAAAATTGACATTATTTATCTGCTTCCCTAGCATATCATTGTCTGTAGACGATATTCAAATAGTTGTTGGGAGTGGATGTCCTAATCTTCTGTGGATGACTGTTAATTCAGCAAAACGGCTGAGAGATTTATTTTTAAAAATGATGTTTTATTAAGTTTTTGATGCTGTGGTAAAACATGAGACCGTTATCAATTAAGATCATTAAGATACTACTTTAAGTTAATTACTACAATGATAGACTTGATTTGGATAACAGCTCTGAGATTTTTTTTCTTTTTTAATTTATGTATCTATTTAGTTCTAATGATACAAATATTATTATTTGATAGATAGCTTGGATTTAATTTCTTTATTAGGTATTGAGATCCATAGTTAATAAACTACTAACAATTAAATTTTATATTAAATACATCATTGGATTAGTTGAATATATTATAAATGTCAAGTGCTTCCTATAAAAAAAAGAAAAATCTATATGTATATATATAAAGGAATCAAAATAAGATATTAACAATCTGAAGTGTTCATTCATATATTTTCCACACATAATAATTAATGTCAATAGCACTTGGTAAAATAATGGCTAGAAAACATAACATTGCCATGCCACTTCTACCATAAATGAGTAAATTTTTATTTATGTTGAGTTAAAGAGAAACCCATCATGTGCTCTCATGGAACTTGTGCAAGGGATTAAAGCATAAATTCTCAAAGCTATTCATGCAAGCCTTGTATCAAGACTAGGGTCAAAATATTCATCCTTTTATTTTATTTTTTATAAATTTTTTAACTATCCTCTTAAATTCATATGAAAACTTCAAGATATCATATGTGAAAAGCAATCAACTTTAACAAACTAAAAATAAAAAATCAAGTAAAGTAGGAAAAAAAGGAGAACTTGATAAGTTTGAAAATACAATGAACTTAATTAGTATGGAGTTATTTGGGAAGGATTAATAATTGCATAGCTCTATTAGGTGTTGATCTTTTCTTGAAAATTCAATAAGAAAATAAGGAAAAAGATAGGCGTAGAGCAACCAAAGCTAGCAAATTGAAGAGGAAAAGAAGTTATAAAAAAATTACAATATCTACAAAACTCCAATTTTCTTTTGAACAAGAAGTTTATTATGAAATTTTTTGCAAAATAGTAAAAGAAAAAAAAAGGCTTTTAACATTGTAGATGGCTTCCAACTCCCGACATTATGCATAAAAAGAGTTACAAAAAAGAAAGAGAAAAAGGTATGAATATTGCATTAGGCATCTAGGATATCAAAATATTGCTAATACTTATTGATAAAAATGGCATCATGCCATTTTGGATTATGCACTACCTCTTAATATGTGGAAGTGAAAAAGACCAAGAAAGAATGAGAAAAAGGGTAGGAAATGGACCTCCTTTGCTACCTCCTTAAGAATCAAGAATCATAAAAAATAAAGAAATAAATCTATTTTTTCAAAAACAATGCTACAAGAGAGTTTTTTGTAAATTCAAGATTTATAAAGAATCATTGGAATAGAGAGAATAAAATCTAATGTTGAATGGCCAAGGCATTCGGCTAAGACCATAAATGTACATGGCCTTGGCTCAATGAGTAAGAACAATTATGATTAAGGATAGAAATACATCAATTTCTCAACAATTTCAATATTATTCAAATAAACTAAGATCTTATATTTCAGTGAGATCATAATGTAAATAGCCTTTCCAAGTTTCCCCTTTTATACTTAATATGATTTTTGCTATTTATATATTTATAAGTGGATTTCATTTCTCAAAAGTTGCAGATTAATGACAATTTTTGTTTTTCTAAAAAACTTATACCCTTGCCCAAAAGCCAAAACTTGAACTACTTAGTACATCATCTTATCATTTTTATGGTGAAAAGATAAGTTTGTGTTAGTGAAAATTAGTATACAAAAGTATAGAGACTTACTTTTTTTTTTTTGGTGAAAGGTTAAGAATTAAATATCACTATAAAAAATTACAAATTGTTTAGTTACAAATATTATCATTTAGGCTTAAACATTGCATTTGACAAATTTCAAAGCTCTTCCAAGAACTTATTACATTTTATAGGCTTTACTCCTTTGGAAGATGAAATCTTTTCTCTCATGTCCTTCTTGATTTTAGCAATAATGGTTGAACTATCTAAACTTTTATTACTGAATGTTCTTTTTCTTTTTTCCTTCCAAATGTGATACAATACATCCTTAGAAGATATATTGAATAGGTTATTGCAGAATCTTATGTTTGACAGCTTTGATCATTCAACATATTTTAGCTTTCAAATGTTTAATTCTTTGAGTTAAGTAATTCATACCTAATAGAGCCTTTTGGAGATATACGTTATCATCATAAAAACTATGAAAGCTATAAAAAGATGGAGGTTTTATCTTATCATTTTTAATGCTATCTAGGTAAAGAAAAATTATCATCAATATATTGGTTATAATTTTAATATTATTTATTAGCTGAGATCATAATGTAAATAGCTCCTCCAAGTTACCACTTGTATGCTTAATAAAAATTGTTTTCATTTATATTTTTATAAGTATATTTCACTTCTCAAAACTTGCATATCAATGGCAATGCTATTTTGTTGTAATTCAACAATTTATATTTTTTTCTGGCAGTATATTATACTTGACCTTTCACAATAAAAAAAATGCAACACTATTTATTTTTCTTTTCTAAACCTTATGCCCTTGCCTAAAAGCCAAAACTTGAACAACTTGGCATATTATCACACAATCTTCAATTCCAATTAGGAAAAGAAAAATTATGATCTGTATACTCCATATCACTATTGGTTTTGATATTATTTTCTTTGGCAAACTAAGATCCTAGAGTTTTTTTAGTGATATCATGCAATATAAATAGCCTTTTATGTTACAATTTGCATACTCAATATGATTTCTTTTGGTTATATATTTTTAAACACATTTCACTTGTCAAAAGTTGCATATCCATGACATTTTTTGTTAATAAAAAGAACTTATGCCCTTGCCTAAAAGCCAAAACATGAACAAAAAGTTGGCAACTTAGCATATTATCTTATTCCCACAAGTCATATTATTTATAAGGTAAATTAAGACCCTAGAGTGTTTTGATGAGATCATAATGTAAATAGCCTTTCCAAAATTTGAACAACTTGGCATATTATCCAACAATCTTCGATTCCAATTAGGAAAAGAAAAATTATGATCTATATACTCCATATCACTATTGGTTTTGATATTATTTCTTTGGCAAACTAAGATCCTAGAGTTTTTTTAGTGATATCATGTAATATAAATAGCCTTTTGAGTTACCATTTGCATACTCAATATGATTTCGTTTGTTTATATATTTTTAAGCACATTTCACTTGTCAAAAGTTGCATATCCATGACAATTTTTGTTTATAAAAAAAACTTATGCCCTTGCCTAAAAGCCAAAACATGAACAGAAAGTTGGCAACTTAGCATATTATCTTATTCCTAGAAGTCATATTATTTATAAGGTAAATTAAGACCCTAGAGTCTTTTGATGAGATCATAATATAAATAGCCTTTCCAAAACTTGAACAACTTGGCATATTATCCAACAATCTTCAATTCCAATTAGGAAAATAAAAATTATGATCTATATAATCCATATCACTATTGGTTTTGATATTATTTCTTTGGTAAACTAAGATCCTAGAGTTTTTTTAGTGATATCATGTAATATAAATCGCCTTTTAAGTTACCATTTGTAGACTCAATATGATTTCTTTTGTTTATATGTTTTTAAGCACATTTCACTTGTCAAAAGTTGCATATCCATGATAATTTTTGTTTATAAAAAAACATATGCCACTACTTAAAAGCCAAAACATGAATGGAAAGTTAGTTACTTAGCATATTATCTTATTCCCATAAGTCATGTTATTTATAAAGTAAATTAAGATCATAGAGTCTTTTGATGAGATCATAATATAAATAGCCTTTCCAAAACTTGAACAACTTGGCATATTATCCAACAATCTTCAATTCCAATTAGGAAAATAAAAATTATGATCTATATACTCCATATCATTATTGGTTTTGATATTATTTTCTTTGGTAAACTAAGATCCTAGAGTTTTTTTAGTGATATCATGTAATATAAATCGCCTTTTAAGTTACCATTTGTAAACTCAATATGATTTCTTTTGTTTATATATTTTTAAGCACATTTCACTTGTCTAAAGTTGCATATCCATGATAATTTTTGTTTATAGAAAAAACTTATGCACTACTTAAAAGCCAAAACATGAATGGAAAGTTAGTTATTTAGCATATTATCTTATTCCCATAAGTCATGTTGTTTATAAAGTAAATTAAGATCCTAGAGTCTTTTGATGAGATCATAATATAAATAGCCTTTCCAAAACTTGAACAACTTGGCATATTATCCAACAATCTTCAATTCCAATTAGGAAAATAAAAATTATGATCTATATACTCCATATCACTATTGGTTTTGATATTATTTTCTTTGGTAAACTAAGATCCTAGAGTTTTTTTTAGCAATATCTTGTAATATAAATCACCTTTTAAGTTACCATTTGCATACTCAATATGATTTCTTTTGTTTATATATTTTTAAGAACATTTCACTTGTCAAAAGTTGCATATCCATGACAATTTTCGTTTATAAAAAAACTTATGCCCCTACCTAAAAGCCAAAACATGAATAGAAAGTTAGTTACTTAGCATATTATCATATTGCTAGAAGTCATATTATTTATAACGTAAATTAAGACCCTAGAGTCTTTTGATGAGATCATAATATAAATAGCCTTTCCAAAACTTAAACCACTTGGCATATTATCCAACAACCTTCAATTCCAATTAGGAAAAGAAAAATTATGATCTATATACTCCATATCATTATTGGTTTTGATATTATTTCTTTGGTAAACTAAGGTCCTAGAGTTTTTTTAGTGATATCATGTAATATAAATAGCCTTTTAAGTTACCATTTGTATATTCAATATGATTTCTTTTGTTTATATATTTTTAAGCACATTTCACTTGTCAAAAGTTGCATATCCATGACATTTTTTGTTAATAAAAAGAACTTATGCCCTTGCCTAAAAGCCAAAACATGAACAAAAAGTTGGCAACTTAGCATATTATCTTATTCCCACAAGTCATATTATTTATAAGGTAAATTAAGACCCTAGAGTGTTTTGATGAGATCATAATGTAAATAGCCTTTCCAAAACTTGAACAACTTGGCATATTATCCAACAATCTTCAATTTCAATTAGGAAAAGAAAAATTATGATCTATATACTCCATATCACTATTGGTTTTGATATATTTTCTTTGGCAAACTAAGATCCTAGAGATTTTTTAGTGATCATGCAATATAAATAGCCTTTTACGTTACAATTTGCATACTCAATATGATTTCTTTTGTTCATATATTTTTAAGCATATTTCACATGTCAAAAGTTGTATATCCATGACAATTTTTGTTTATAAAAAAACTTATGCCCCTACCTAAAAGGCAAAACATGAATAGAAAGTTAGTTACTTAGCATATTATCTTATTCCTAGAAGTCATATTATTTATAACGTAAATTAAGACCCTAGAGTGTTTTGATGAGATCATAATATAAATAGCCTTTCCAAAACTTGAACCACTTGGCATATTATCCAACAATCTTCAATTCCAATTAGGAAAAGAAAAATTATGATCTATATACTCCATATCACTATTGGTTTTGATATTATTTCTTTGGTAAACTAAGATCCTAGAGTTTGTTTAGTGATATCATGTAATATGAAAAGCCTTTTAAGTTACCATTTGTATACTCAATATGATTTTGTTTGTTTATATATTTTTAAGCACATTCCCAACCACTTGGCATATTATCCAAAAATCTTCAATTCTAATTAGGAAAAGAAAAATTATGATCTATATACTCCATATCACTATTGGTTTTGATATTATTTCTTTGGTAAACTAAGATCCTAGAGTTTGTTTAGTGATATCATGTAATATGAAAAGCCTTTTAAGTTACCATTTGTATACTCAATATGATTTTGTTTGTTTATATATTTTTAAGCACATTTCACTTGTCAAAAGTTGCATATCCATGACAATTTTTGTTTATAAAAAAAACTTATGCCCTTGCCTAAAAGCCAAAACATGAACAAAAAGTTGGTAACTTAGCATATTATCTTATTCCCACAAGTCATATTATTTATAAGGTAAATTAAGACCCTAGAGTCTTTTGATGAGATCATAATATAAATAGCCTTTCCAAAACTTGAACAACTTGGCATATTATCCAAAAATCTTCAATTCCAATTAGGAAAAGAAAAATTATGATCTATATACTCCATATCACTATTGGTTTTGATATTATTTCTTTGGTAAACTAAGATCTTAGAGTCTTTTTAGTGATATCATGTAATATAAATAGCCTTTTAAGTTACCATTTATATACTCAATATGATTTCTTTTGTTCATATAATTTTAAGCATATTTCACTTGTCAAAAGTTGCATATCCATTACAATTTTTGTTTATAAAAAAACTTATGCCCCTACCTAAAAGGCAAAACATGAATAGAAAGTTAGTTACTTAGCATATTATCTTATTCCTAGAAGTCATATTATTTATAACATAAATTAAGACCCTAGAGTCTTTTGATGAGATCATAATATAAATAGCCTTGCGAAATTATATCGTGTGTACTCAGTATAATTTATTTTATTAATATATTTATAAGTATATTTCACTTGTCAAAAGGTGCATATCAATGATGAATTTATTTCTTTTTTCTTTTTTTGGTAAAACCTCATACCCTTGCCTATAAGACAAAACTTGATAAAAAAGTAGTTACTTGGCACACTATCGTATTTATAAAAGTCATATTTCTTTTACAACTTTTTATGAGAATTTTTTAATGAATAAACTAATAAAACAAAATATGTATTTTATTTCGATGGAATCAAGATGTTTAAATAGCGAGGACAACTTGATGTTTTATCTGATATATCATCTATGTGGTAGACCTTATAAAGAAGTACACTCCTAGTGTTAGAGATCATCAATGGGTCGTCCATTAAAAATTTCATAATGATGATGATAGGGTTGATTATCCTCATAGTATTCGAAGGCCTAGCAAATGACTTTAGCCCTCCCCCCCTTTATACTTTTGCACTTCCTGTCGCTATCTTGCTTCCTCTGAGATTCTTCCAATGGATCAAAAGCCTGCAACATTATATGATTGCCTTGAATCTAAAATCAAAAAATGTGAAACAAAATATCTTTTCTTAAAGCACTCTCAGTGCATTGCATGTGGTTTCTTATGGTGTTATCTTAAGCATCGAGAAAAGACAGATCCAGTTTATAAAGTTGCTACGTCATGCGTAGAGAAGTGCCTTACAAAATCAAAAGTTCCTCTTGCCCATTCTGGGTTCTGTTTATTTGAATGCTTTGAAAATCACATTAAAACTATGAGGCATCGTCTATAAGTAAAGGTAATGAGCTCTAAGGTTTGCTAAAAGATTCTTAGTGCAACATTGTTTATTTCCCTTGTCGTTTAAATAAGGATTTGTTCTTATTCATCATTATCCAATTATGCACTAACCTTCTCTAACTTCCTTACTTTGTCTTAATGTAGTGTTGGACTTGGCGAGTGGTGTCAATCGACAACAAACTTGCAGATACTCTTGTTATAGAATTTAAAGAATAATTTTTTTTTTTTGGTTTGTCTTGGTGTTATTAGTGTTGGACTTGGCAAGTGGTGTCAAGTGACAGCAAATTTGCAGATACTCTTGTTATAGAATTTAAAGAATAAAATTTCTTTGGTTTGTCTTGGTGTCATTAGTATTAGACTTGGCGAGTGGTGACAAGCAACATCAAACTTGTGGCTACTCTTGTTATAAAATCTAAAGAATAAAATATTTATCTTATTAACAACAATTGCTTTTCATGTTGTGGTAAAACATGATAATCTTAGCATTTATGATCAATAAGATGCCCCCTTAAGTTGATTTGTAAGTTGTTGGACTTGATATGGACAATAACTTTGAGTTTCTTTGTTCCTTTTATGATTCATGTAACTAATTTAATTATAATGACACAAATGTGGTGATATTACTATTTGATAAAAAAAAGTTTGGATTAAGGTTGTGTCTTGTGTGCATGTAGGATTATGCTATTTTTAGTATTTGTGTATTGAGATCTATAGTTTAAAAAGCTACTATCAATGTGGCTTTCATATTGAATACATCGTTTAAGCATTTGAGTATGTTGTAAATGTCCAATACTTCCTATAAAATAGTTGTTAAGAAAAGAAAGATCTCTATATACAAATAAGGTATCAAACTAAGATATTGATGATGTGAAATACTCACTGAGTATGTCAAATGATTTCTACTTATGCATGTTTGATTATAAAGAAAAGAATAATAGATCAGTTTAAGCAATTGCAATGTTGTGCATGAGGAATTACCTGAAGGAATCAAAATATCCTCATATCCTTTCCCAAAAGACAAAACTTGATAAAAAATTTAGTTACTTGGCACATTATCTTATTTCCAAAAGTCAAATTTCTTTAACAGCTTTTTATGAGAAGTTTCTCTATGAATAAATCAATAAAAAAACATATGTATTCTTATTTCCATGGAATCAAGATGTTTAAAGAGCGAAGACAAGTTGATGTTTTGTCCCATATATCGTGTTAAACCATATATATCTTGTATACTTAATAAATCTATGAAATATTTCCTAATGATGATGATAAGGTTGATTATCCTCATAGTATTCGAAGGCCTAGCAAATGACTTTGCTCCTCCCTTCCTTTATACTTCTGCACTTCCTGTTCGCCATCTTGCCTCCTCCAAGAAACCTCTAGAGGATCAAAAGCCTGCATCATTGTATGATTTCCTGAAAACTATAATCAAAACATACAGTAAAAAACATACTGGTGTAACGTTTTTTGAGTGCATTACACGTGATTTCTTAATGGTGTATTCTTGAACATGGAGAGAAGACAGATCCAGTCCATACGGTCGCTGTGTCATGTGTAGAGAAATGCCTTAAAAAAATCAACAGTTCCTTTTGTCCATGTTGGGTTCTGTTTACTTATATGCTTTAACGATCACATTAAGACTGTAAAGCATCATCCATAAGTAGTAATGAGCTCTAAGGTTTGCTAGAGGATTCTTAGTGCAACATTATTTATTTTCATTATCGTTGACAGGAGGATTTGTACCTATTCATCATGATCCAATTATGCAATAACCTTCTCTAACTTCTTTACTTTGTCTTGATGTTATTAGTATTGGACTTGGTGAATGGTTTCAAGCGAAGGCAAACTTGTGGGGATACTCTTGTTATAAAATTTAAAGAATAAAATTTCTTTGGTTTGTTTTGGTATTATTATTGTTAGACTTGGCGAGCGGTGACAAGTGATATCAAACCCGTTGATACTCTTGTTTTATGATTTAAAGAATAAAGTGTGTGTTTTACCAACAATAATTACTTTTGATGTTGTGGTAAAACATGAGAATCTTAGTAGTTATTATCAATAAGTTGTCCCCTCAAGTTGATTTGTAAGTTCTTGGACTTGATATGGATAATAACTTCAAGTTTCTTTGTTCCTTTTTATGATTTATGTAACCTTTTTATTATAGTGACACAAATGTGGTGATATTACTATTTGATTAAAAAGTTTGGATTAAGGTTGTGTATTGTGCATATGAAGGATTATGCTATTTCTAATATTTGTGTATTGAGATCTATATTTTATAAAACTATTATAAATGTGGCTTTTTTATTGGATACATTGTTTAAGCATTTGTGTAGATTATAAACTTCCAATCCTTTCTTTAAAAGAGTTGTTAAGAAAAGAAATATTTCCATATATGAATAAGGTCTCAAACCAAGATATGGATGATATGAAATACTCATAAAGTGCATTACAAATGATTTCCACTCATTAATGTTTGAACATAGAGACAAGACTAATGAAGTAGTTCAAATAATTGCTATGTCATGCATGAAAAAGTGCCTTAAACACGTCATTCAATTATGGCTTATATGGTTAACCTAGGACATGTAAATAGTGCAAAAGCGGCGATTTTGGCTTTACTCAAAGGTTATAAAATATGTCATAAAAAAGGTTTGAATATATCATAAATTGAAGTTGATTCATAATTCATGATGCAATGCATTAAAGGAGTCTTCTCAACTTCTTAGGATTTAGAATATCAATTACATTAGTGCTCAGTCTACCTACTCAAATGTCAAGATATTTGATATATTCTATGAAGCCAATTTTCTTGGAGATGGTTTGGCTACCTTTGGACATTCAATTATAGGATTACAAGTGTTGTCTACATTGGGATCACTACCACAACATTGTAGAAAAATAGTTTGAGAGGATCAATTAGGCTTGGAACATTATAAGCCTTACTAAGTTATTAATCTTTAGAAATTTTATTTGCATTTTATTATTTCATTGTATGGTTCTCTTAGGCATTTAATTATCTTACTTTGCATTTTCTTTTTACTCAAAGAGATGATGTAGTGAAGGGCAAGGTTCAATGCACTACCCCACATAATTTGTTACACAAGTTTTGAGTTATTGCTCATCCTATGAGATTAATATCAATGACAAGGGTCTTAACCCTATTTCACCAAAAAAGAAAAAAAATCATTTTTATGGTGAAAAGATTAGTTTGTGTTAATGAAAATTAGTATATAGAAGTATAGAGACATATTTTTTTTTTGGTGAAAGGTCAAGAATTAAATATCACTATAAAAGAATTACAAACTGTTCAGTTACAAATATTATAATTTAGGTTTAAACGCTGCATTTGACAAATCTCAAAGCCCTTGCAAGAACTTATTACAATTTATAGGCTTTACTTTCCTAGTATATGAAAGCTTCATTTTCATGTTCTTCTTGATTTTAACAATAATGGTTGAATTATTTAAAATTTTATCATTGAATCTTCTTTTATTTATTTCTCTCTAAATGTGATACAATACATCCTTGAAAGATACACTGAGTAGGGTCACTACAAAACTCTTACGTTTGACAACCTTGATCATCTAACATGTTTCAACTTTCTAATGTTCAATTCTTTGAGTTAAGCTATTTGTGCCTGATAGAGCTTTCTAGACATATACTTTATCATTATAAAAATTATGAAAGCTATAAAAAGATGGAGGTTTTATCTTATTATTTTTAATCCTATCTAGGAAAATAAAAATTATCATAAACATATTGGATATAATTTTAATATTATTTATCAAGTGAGATCATAATGTAAATAGTTCCTCCAAGTTACCACTTGTATGCTCAATAAAAATTATTTTCATTTATATTTTTATAAGTATATTTCACTTTTCAAAACTTGCATATCAATGGCAACACTATTTTTATTTTATTTTATGAGTATGTAAGTTTATTTATCATAGAATAAGAAAATACAAAAGCTTAGGGGCATACCCTAATATTACAATTCATCTAAGAGAAAATAGAATTTAGAATTTTTCAACTATGACACTTAAAACATTTTCTTGAGAAAGTTTAAATGTTCCTAAATAGAGATGTTCTTCCACAAATTAATTTCCTTATTCTAGCAAACAAAATTGGTATATCAACAGTCTTATTTTGAAAACATCTACAATTACGTTCAAACCATATACAATAAAGACATACTAAGAAAGAGAGTTTAAAAAGCTTTACAACCAAATCCTTTCCTTTAGTTGTTTTAATTGTCCATTGCAATTCAAAATTTCAATCGTCGATGTTCTTATGAAGGCCTTGTTGTACTAGAATATTTCTCAAAATCTAACTAGTCTAAGTACACTGAAAAAACAAGTGTGATCTACTTTCAATTGAGAGCCACGTAAATTATAATATAGATTAATTAAGGGGAGCCATAGAGAAATCACTTCTATTGTAAGAAGTTTGTCTTTACATATAAGCCAATCAATGAAGTTATGTTTGCTAATTTCTCTTGACCATATAAAATTATATCATTCAACTTCAATATTCACTTGGTGCAATTCCTTGTATGTTCCTTTACAACAATAACAAGGTTTGGAAAGCGTAGAGGTGAGAATTTGTCGTAACTTTAGAAGATCTCTCCAAATCCATGCCATATTTTGTTTAATGTCAAGATACATAATTGAAGTTCTCTTGCATTTAGTACTATGAATCCATTTACTCCATAAGGTTGAACTTGGACAATTAATGAGATTCTAGAGTGATTTCCCCAACAAAACCTTATTCCACACTTTAAGGTTTAGTAGTCCAATTCCTCATTCCTTTTTAGGTGAATAAACAACTTGCCAAGCAACCTTATGAGTTTTATGGTCTTCCAAATTTTCTACCCATAGAAAGTGCTTAATCTTCTTTTCAATCTCATAATGGTATGTTTTAGGAGAAAGAACATTTGCATCCAAAAGATATAGATAGAAGTAAGAACTGATTTGCAAATTGTAACCATTTAGCTTAGCTTAGATGTCTCATTCCTCATCCATCAATTCTTGTCATGACCTTCTTTGTCAAAACCTTATAATTAGTGTAAGTAAGACTTTTTGTAATAAGAGGAACACCAAGATACCTAATATGGAGTTTGCCTTTCGAGAATGGAGTGTGGTCTAGTATCAAAAGCTTTTCTTGTTTAGTGAGTCCTGAAAAAAATGTTTGACATTTGCTAGGATTAAAATGCAAACCTGTGAGTGTTGCAAAGTCCTCCAAAGCATCAATGAGACATAACACTGAATTAACATCCCCATTTGCAAATAAAAATAAGTCATCAGCAAAGCAAAGGTAAGTGATTTTCTCTCTTTTGCAATGCCAATGATATTTGAAAGTAGAAGCAGAAGTTTTCTCAATAATAATACTATTAAGAATCTCCATGACAAAGACAAATAAATAAAGGGACAAAGGATTTCCATGTCTTAACCCATTGGTGCCTTTAAAATAACCAACATACTCACCGTTGAAGTTCACAGAAAATGTAGTAGTAATAATGCATTGGCAACATGCTTACCATTATCTCCTTTATGATAGTTATGAATCAATTCTTAACAGAGTATAACATTTTCAAAGATTTGATGACTCTTGATAAAAGCAGTTTGGTTTTAACTAATCATAACATGGAGAATGAGGCTTATCCTTTCTACAAGTAGTTTAGAGATCACTTTATATAAAACATTACAACAAGTAATTGGCCAAAAATCCTTCATGCAACTTGGATTGGAGGTTTTTGGAACTAAGCAAAATAAAGCAGCATTAATAGCTTTCAATAATTTCTTGGATAAAAAAAAATCTAGCATTACATCTTCTATGTCATGATTGATAATAGACCAAACTTTCTTGTAAAATAGATTGTTGTAACCATCAGGACTGGGAGCTTTGAAATCATGAAATCCCAAATAACTTTCACCACATTTGATCGCTCAAAAGCAAGTAAATTTAACAATTCATTCACATTCTTATAAAATAATGAAGTGTACCTTTTAGTGGAAATGTCATTAGTAAGAGAACTTCCAAGTACAATTTGATAATATATAATGATAGCTTTATGCAAGGCATCCTTATCAAAAATAATAGATCTATCTTTTTGTACTAGGTGAGTGATTTTATTTTGAGTTCTTCTATGCATCAAAAATGAAATAAATATTCTGTGATTATTATCACCCTCTTTCAGACAAAGATTCCTTAATTTTTGTTTTAAAAAGATTTCTTTATATTTACTTAATGCAATTAGTTACTCCATTTTAAGTCTTTCTTGATAGTGCATATTTGTATCAAATGGGTCAAGTTGTAGATTGAGTTAAACCTATTGTAATTGTTCTTTAGTAACCTTTACCTTTTAGTGCAAATCACCAAATTAAGCCAAATTAAGCTTTCTAAGTTGCACCTTTAATGCCTTTAGCTTTCTCAAAACTTTAAACATTTTGGTACCACTGACTTCTTGTTACCAAATAGAATTAACAATATCCATAAAATCAAGACTATTTGTCCAAAAATTAAAGAATCTAAAAGGAGCTTTTTTCCTTCTATAAGTAGTATCTAACTTAACTAAGGAAGGAGAATGATTTGATACCAAGGGAGGCAAGAACTCAATCGAAACTTTATCAAATCTAAGAATCCCTTCTACATTTAGTAATGCTCTATTAGTCTTGCTAGCTCTGAGATTTTAGGTTGAGCTTTTATTAGACCAAGTGAAAAAAGAACCAATAAAGGAGGGTTTCACCAATTCTAGTTTCCTAATCATATCATTTAGATCCTCCATGCTCCTTTTCCATGTAACATTTGGACCAATACGTTCATTTACATGCCAAATTTCATTAAAATCACCCACCAATAGCCACAAAACATTTTCAATATTTTGATAAGAGAAAAGCTCAATATTTGCTTATAACTCACATTTAGAAAGTAGACAAAAAGAAAGGTGGAACTTGAGATAGTACAAAATTAACAATTTCTCTTTGTTTGGGGCATTTGTTGAGGCCCCTCACATTCTAAGATAAGATATTCATTGATATGGAGGTTTTTCCCCCTTTTCCATCACATCAAAGTTATCAAGAAGATCCAAAAGCTCATTATAAGTGGTCTAATTGTCATTAGCAAGCTAAGCAAACCTGTTTTCTGAGATAATTACACAATCATTATCATTATTCTTTCTAGGAGTTTTCTTCCTACTAGTAACTAAAATAAATTTAGATTTTGTATTATTTCCTTAAGAGAGAGAAGATGCAACACTAGGCATACCATTTTCCTTAACTATATGAGTATTTACCTGACTTATTACAATTGTAAGTGAGACTTGAACATCTCATTTTTTATTTACTTGCGATACTGGTACTTGGGAAAGGCTCACACTCTTTTTAGGGATCCATATATTTTTCTTGATAGTGTAATCCGTATAACTAAAAAAATTACATTTCTTACATTTAGGAGGGATCTAACCATATTCCACAATAATCTCAAACACTTCATTATTACTTATATCAACATCAAAATTTTGAGGAAACTCATTATCAATATCCATTAGAATATAGACTTTGACATATGATAATTGAAACTTTTGTTCAATAGCGTTGTACATATATAGAGGTTTACCCAACACACTACTAACATGGCTTATGCCAATCTTATTCCATAATGCATGAGGAACATTAAACAATTTAACCTAAATGGGAACAACATATATTTTGGCCTTCTCTAATCCAATACAAGGATGCCATTTTTGGAGAAACAAAGATTTACCAGTTATTTCCCATACTCCAATTTCCATTACTTCTTCTAGGTTCTGAATATTAAAAAATGGAAAGAAAAATAAGTCATCCTCAATAGAAGTAATATCTAGTAAGTTATCCTTACCTCATAACTTTTTAACAATTCCTTTCATTGTATAATATGAAGTACTGGCATTCAAAAAATAACTCACAAGACAATTAGTAAAAATCACTTTTACCTTCCTCAATTGCTTTTGGAGGGGGTTTTACAACAATTCTCTTTCCCTTCTCAGTAGGGGGTAGGTAATCAAATTTAGCCATATGATTTATTGTTCTCATGGCTATTTGTTTCCAAAGCATTCCAATACTACTTGTAGATACAATAGATTGTGAGATATCCACATTAGGTATTACTTCTTGTTTCTAACTCTATTCTATGTTGTCTACTTTATCATTTATAGCAATTTGGGCAGCAATTTCATTAAAAACTACCTCATATGAATTATTTAGACAAGAAGAGGTGTCATAGGCACCTGATTTCAAGACATCCAATGGTTCTAGTATAGTCCCTTCATTGCATGATTAGGGGCATAGTGATAACTCTATTTTATATAGAGTTATTTGTTTCTTTTAAGTTATTTTGTTTTTTTCATGAGTGTTATTTTATGATTTTTTCTTTAATTATTTATATATATTTAACTTTTGTTGTTTTCTTCAACAAAATCCAAAACAAAAGAAAAAATTGAAGAAAAGGAAGAAAAACGGAAGGAAAAGAGGAAAAGAGAAGAAAAGGTGAACAAGAACGTGAGGCTTTTATCAAAGGACAGAAGAGAGAGAAAAGGGAGAGCAGAGAGGGAGGAAAACGAGAGCAAAACCGAGAAGAAAAGAGTCGTGCGAGGGCCGGCTGATTTTCTCAGAGTGTCAGAATTCAGAGACTTTTCTAAAGATCCAAGGTGTTTGGAACGTGCGAACGCCGTCCAGCTCCTTTCTTTGGTCAAGACTTGAACAACATCACAGTGTTGTGTTTTTCTGGCAAAGAAGCAATGTTTTCCGGCCTGATCTGAGGCCATTTCCACTAGCAGGAACAATATTCAACGATCTATAGAGATTTCTGGTAAATTTGTAGCTGCATTGAGGTGTTTTGTGTGGTGATTTCCGGGGAAACAAAGTGGAAGCCGTGTGGAGGTTTTGCCCGATCTACACTGAAGGACAACGAATCTGCACAATCTGTTGGCAGATCGGTACTCCTGACATCTTCTCTGAAGATTCTGGAGATTTTGGTTCAGACGGACGGCGGCTGACGGCGGCGGACAGTGGCCGACGGTGGTGAACGGTGGCCGGCGGTGACGGCTGACGTGTTTTCTTTCCCTAATAATTTTAGATGCTTTTTCAGTATTTATATTATTTATAAACAGCTCATTAAAGGAAAAGGAACGTGGTGACAACATTATTATTTTTCCAATTTGAGATGTCTTGTTTATTTAAGAGTATGGTTGTTATTTATTTTAATATTATGAGCTAATTTTCTATTGTTAGAGCTAAGATGTAACCTAATTAGGTTGATATGAATTTTTTGATTGACATGTGATGCAAGACATTATATTCATGTGAGTTATATGTTGAATTATTCAATGTGTTGTAGTGATTAATCATCACTTAACTATTATGATGTGCATATTTGAGTTCGAACGACGATAATATGCAAATGCTTCTCACATCATATAACCATAAATGACATGTGGATAGACATATACCACATTATTTATGTGGCTTTATTGAAATATTCATAACTCTTAATGCACTTAGTTTGTTTAATTCATATATAGAGATATAATGAATTAATGAACTAGGCAGTTTCACTATATCTAGATATAGGATAGTGAATAAATCAGAAAATTTCATCATCACATGAATATTATTGTTCTTGCAAGCATACAATCATTGAATTTCATATCTATTAATTATGGTGAAATCAATAGCTCTAACATCTTTGTTATATTGAATCAACTTGCTTTAAATTGATAATTCTTGTTTAATATTCTGTTACAATATTTTTAAACTTGATCATTTGCTAGATAAAGTGTAGAACCAATTCATCGTCAGTAATTAGTCAATTTATTCACATTAATCTCTGTGGGACGATAATCATTCTCATCATTATATTACTTGTTCAACATATACATTTGTATGTTAAAATTTTACTGAACACATAGCCATTCTAATTTCCACCTTAGATTTTGAAGATGTAGTTCACATTTTTCTACTTTTAGCACTCAACATTAAACCCAAACCAAAGGAGCTAAAGGCTTATCTTCAAGTAGATATAGATTTTGGACAAATTTAGTTAACAACTTGTACCATATGCTAAGACCTTAAGAAAGTCTAACTGATGTTTAAAGGTATAAGTAATGGAACCTTCATTCACCATCTCCCACATGTAAGGCCACTAGCAAGGTTTATAAGTTAAGCTAGTACATGTACGTGAGAGAGAGAGAGAGAGAAGCTATTATGAAAAGTGAGATGTGGGAAGGCTTGGGAAAAAATTGGGAAAAGAAAATGGAAAAAAGGGAAGAGAGAGGTAGAAAGGAAAGAAGATGGAGGGGACGTGGATAGGTGGGGTAAGAAAATTTTGGAACAAAAGAAAAAGAAATTGGGGAGAATAAGGGATAAAGGAGATGGCCATGGGGGAAAAGGTGGGGAGAGAGAGAAAAAAAAAAGAGAGAGAGAGAGGGAAATAGGGATGGGAGGGGGTTTGGGCCAACGGGATTCAGAGAGCACCCTGAGCCTTCATTAGCTGAAGGCGATGAAGGTTCTTGTGGTTGATTTTTTTGGCTAGAAGGGTGTTGGCAGCAGGTTTGGGTTTTAAGGATCTAGGTGTTGGCGGGGTTCTCATAAGGCGTAGGCAACACTATTTTGTTGTAATTAAACAATTTTTATTTTTTTATGGTGATATGTAATACTTGACCTTTCACTAAAAAAGATGCAATGCAATGCTATTTATTTTTCTTTTTTAAACCTTATGCCCTTGGCCAAAAGCCAAAACTTGAACAACTTGGCATATTATCCCACAATCTTCAATTCCAATTAGGAAAAGAAAAATTATTATCTATATACTCAATATCACTATTGGTTTTGATATTATTTCTTTGGTAACTTAAGAACCTAGATTTTTTTTAGTGATATCATGCTATATAAAGAGCCTTTACAAGTTACCATTTGTATACTCAATATGATTTCTTTTGTTTATATATTTTTAAGCACATTTCACTTGTCAAAAGTTGCATATCCATGACAATTTTTGTTTATAAAAAAACTTATGCCCCTACCTAAAAGCCAAAACATGAACAAAAAGTTAGTTACTTAGCATATTATCTTATTCCCAAAAGTCATATTATTTATAAGGTAAATTAAGATCTTAAAGTCTTTTGATGAGATCATAATATAAATAGCCTTTCCAAATTCTATCTTGTGTACTTAGTATAATTTATTTTATTTGTATATTTATAAGTATATTTCGTTTGTCAAAAGGTGCATATCAATGGTGATTTTTTTTTTTTTTGGTAAAACCCCATACCATTGCTTATAAGAAAAGACTTAATAAAAAGAAGTAGTTACTTGGCACACTATCTTATTTACAAAAATCATATTTCTTTTACAACTTTTTATGAGAATTTTTTAATGGATAAATCAATAAAACAAAATATGTATTTTTATTTTGATGGAATCAAGACGTTTAAATAGCGAGGACAACTTGATGTTTTATCCAATATATCATCTAGGTAGTAGACCTTATAAAGAAGTACACTCTTAGAGTTGAAGATCATCAATAGGTCATAATTCCATGAAAAATTTCATATTGATGATGATAGGGTTGATTATCCTTGTAGTATTCAAAGGCCTAGCAAATGACTTTAGCCCTCCCCCCTTTATACTTCTGCACTTCCTGTTCGTTATCTTGCCTCCTCCGAGATAATTCCAAAGGATCAAAAGCTTGCAACATTGTATGATTGCCTTGAATCTAAATTCAAAAAATGCAAAAGAAAATATAAGTTCTTAAAGCGCTCTCAATGCATTACATGTGGTTTCTTATGGTGTTATCTTGAGCATGGAGAAAAGACAGATCCAATCTATAAAGTTGCTAAGTCATGCATAAAGATATGCCTTACAAAATCAAAAGTACCTTTTGCCAATGCTGGGTTTTGTTTATTTAGTTGCTTTGACAATTACCTTAAAACTATAAGGCATCGTCTATAAGTAAAGGTAATGAGCTCTAAGGTTTGCTAAAAGATTCTTAGTGCAACATTGTTTATTTCCCTTGTCGTTTAAATGAAGATTTGTTCTTATTCATCATTATCCAATTATGCACTAACCTTGTCTAACTTCCTTACTTTGTCTTGATGTAGTGTTGGACTTGGCGAGTGGTGTCAAACAACAACAAACTTGTAGATACTCTTGTTATAGAATTTAAAGAATAAAATTTCTTTGGTTTGTTTTGGTGTTATTAGTGTTGGACTTGGCAAGTGGTGTCAAACGATAACAAATTTATAGATACTCTTGTTATAGAATTTAAAGAATAAAATTTCTTTGGTTTGTCTTGGTGTCATTAGTGTTGGACTTGACAAGTGGTGACAAGCAACATCAGACTTGTGGATAGTCTTGTTATAAAATTTAAAGAATAAAATATTTATTTTATTAACAACAATTGCTTTTCATGTTGTGGTAAAACATGAGAATCTTAGCATTTATGATCAACAAGATGCCCCTTCAAGTTGATTTGTAAGTTGTTGGACTTGATATGGACAATAACTTTGAGTTTCTTTATTCCTTTTATGATTCATGTATCTAATTTTAGTATAATGACACAAATGTGGTGATTACTATTTGATAAAAAAAAGTTTGGATAAAGGTTGTGTCTTGTGTGCATGTAGGATTATGCTATTTTTAGTATTTGTGTATTGAGATCTATAGTTTAAAACATTATTGTCAATGTGGCTTTCATATTGAATACATTGTTTGAACATTTAAGTATGTTGTAAATTTCCAATACTTCCTATAAAATAGTTGTTAAGAAAAGAAAGATCTCCATATACAAATAAGGTATCAAACTAAGATATTGATGATGTGAAATACTCACTAAGTACGTTACAAATTATTTCTACTTGTGCATGTTTGAACATAGAGAAAAGACTAAAAGATTAGTTTAAGTAATTGATATGCCGTGCATGAGGAATTGCCTTAAGGAATTAAAATATGCTCTAGTAGATAAAGAAATTTATTTGTTTAGAGCCTTTGAAGAGCTCATCTACAATACAAGGCATTGTCTATAAGTGAATCTAATTAGCTTCAAGGTTTGCTAAAATATTCTTAGTGCAACATTGTATATTTTCATTGTCATTGTGTTGTCTATAAGTGAAGCTAATGAGCTTCAAGGTTTGCTAAAAGATTGTTAGAGCAATATTGTTTATTTTCATTGTCATTGACATGAGAACTCGTTTCCATTCAGAAGTATCAAACCACCAACCAACCTTGTCTAACTTCTTCACTTTGTATTGGTATTATTAGTGTTGGACTTGCTTGGCATTATGGATAATGTTATCCTCCAGAGTTTAAAGAAAAAAATATGTATTTTATTAACAACAATTTCTTTTGATGTTGTTGTAAAACTCGAGAATCTTAATAGTTAAGATCAATAAGATGCCATCTCAACTTGGTTTGTAAAAGCTTAGACTTAATATGGATAACACTTCCAAGTTTTTTATTTTTCTTTTTGTAATTTATGTATCTTGTTAGTTATAATAATACAAATGTGAAGTTATTGTTATTTATAAAAATGTAAGGTCTATTCTAAAACCTTAAAACATTAGATGAGAAAATATTATTACTTATAAGAGCAATAACTCATCTTCACACTTCCAATGTGCGACAACACCAACTTTTAATGGTTTCCTTCATGTTCATGCTAACACAAGTATTGTACTTGGATAAAAGCCTAACTTTGGAGTTTAGGAGATTACAAAACAAAGGTTCATTCTTGACTCTAATACAATATTAAAGTGTGAATATTCATTTAAAAAACTTAAGGCATAAGTTGAAAAACATCATCACTTATAAAGGTCAGTGGCTTATTCTTATGATTCTAATGTGGGAAAACACCCACCTTTAACACTATTTGGTAAAAGATTTGGATTAAGGTTGTGTGTTGTGCATATGAAGGATTATGTTATTTTCAATAATTAGGTATTGAGATTCATAGTTTAATAAACTACAATCAATTAATGTGGCTTTTGCATTATATATATTCTTTAGGTAGTTTGATATATTATAAATCCCAATGCTTCTTTTATATAGAAAGATGTATCCAACTAAGATGTTGATAGTATGAAATACTCATTTATCTCATTTTTGACATAATACTTAATGTTTATTCCACTTGATAAAAAATGGCTAGAAAACATAACATTGTCATGTTGTTTTCATAACAAAATGTGTGAATTCTTACTAATGTTTAAGAAAAAGAAATATCCATGATCTACTCTTTTGTAACTTATGCAAGGGACTGACAAATAAGTTCTTAAAGCCCTTCATGCAAGCCTCACAAGGAGAGTAGGGTCAAAATATTAATCCTAATCCTTTTATCTCACCAAAATTTTAATTATCCTCTCAAATGCATTTGAAAATTAGAGAATTACAAAAAAAAACTAATTTTAACAAACTTAAAAGGGAAATTTTTTTAGGTAAAAGTAAGAAAAGGAAGAGAAAAATGATTGATAAATTTGAAAATGTAATGAGCAAAAGCAATACAAATTTAATTGGATACAATTAATGTTGGGTTTTATGGCTTAATAAGAAGGGGGTTGAATTGTTTGAACCAAGAATTAATCACTATTATTTTTGGTATAAAATTAATCCAAGTATGTAAACAAGTCACACAAATAAAACCAATATCAAGTAATCAAATCTCAAGTGAATGACACGTTAGTTCTAGATGGGACAACAAGTTATCTTCAATTATTTCACAACTATGTAGCAAATAAACTAGTCGGCTAATATCAAATAAGTGACAGAATAATTAGTAACAAACATCAAGAGATGTCCAAGTCAATAGAGAGCAATAAAACAAACACCAGATTTACCATGATGGTTCAACACTCAATTCTTGAGTCCTACGTCCACCTTTTTCTCCTTCAATCCAACCGATTGAAGTCTCCTTTACTCAAACCAGATTAGGAAAAAACATTCTTCCTAATCCAAACAATTCCCTTTCAAGGAATTCTTAAGCATAGTTACAAAATATGATCAAAAAATCATATACATATGCAAATCCCAAATAATATGATAGTTTGTGGGATATTTCTAATCAATGGAGCTATTCAAGTATGAATAACAAAGTTTAAAACTCCTATCACGAAATCCCCAGTTTCAGTAAATTAGGGTTTCAGATTTCTCACAATATTTATGTGCAATATATATTCTCAAATGTAATTAGCACATAAATAATGTTATACACAGTGCAATCAATTAAATAATCAAAGATAAGCCAAATAATCAAATATCATCGAACCCTTGTAAGTCATTGAGAGATGAGTGAACTTGAATCAAATAATGAGTGAGCTCAAAAGATTGTTTCATTATAAAGAGAACACTTCAAATAGTTATAGATCATCAACAACTTCTTCACGCATGCATTCTCTTTAAATTAAAAACAAATCTAGGGCTTTTTAGATCAAACCTGAGCCATAACTTTCTTCTCATTAGAAACAGTGAACCATCCATCAAATTGATCTCAAATCACTTCTCAGAACTTCAATCGGACCGTTTTGACATCTCATCTTTTCTAAGATCCTCCAATTGAGGATTCGGTGCTAGAGAGAACGAAGGTGTCATTGGAAGTTAGTTTTTCTTTGGAAGGCAACAACTAGGGCATAAAACGAAAGTCTCACTTAAGCGCACCTCTGATAAGTTGAATGATGTCATAGCATCATGTGATCGAGTGAGAAGCAGGCAAGGCTTCTACATCATATGCAGGCCTTGTTATGGATCAGTCTTGGATCCGGCCTGATCCAATAACATGTGAGGTCCAACAACATAAGCACTGTCCAATATTATCAGCAAGGTCCAATAGTATAAGTATAGTCTAATAATATGAGCACGGTCCAACAATGTGAGCTCAGTCCAGCGACATGAGCATGGTCCAATAATGTAAGCACGGTCCAGCAATATGAGCATTTAGCAAGCTCACATTTGGTGTAACATATATCTTAGCTTGAATTAAAATCAAGCTAGAATCAAAGCTCCTTATGTTCCTACAAGTGCATAAAGCCAAGTATCATTTTTCTTAAAAATATGTTCTAATATATTTTTAACATCATTCACAAATATATTTCTCAAAAGCATTTTAAGAAGATGTTTTATGAAGGAATGTAGGAACCCAATTACTTTATAATATCATTAATTGATATTATAATTTGTACATCTTTTACTTCCTATGATTTTCTTTTGCACCTATCAAAAACATATTTCAAGAATTATATTCACAAATATATTTTTGTTATAACAAAACCTTTATTTTCCAACAATTAATATCCCGCATAGCTCTATAAGTGTTCATTGCTTCTTGAAATCCGAATTGTTAAGTAAGAAAATTCAACAAGAAAAATAAGGGAAAAAGGAGGGGAAAATAAGTGCAAAGTAGCAAAGCTACCAAATTGTAGAAGAAAAACAAAATAAAAAACAAAAAATTACTTTATGATGTTTTATCACTTAAAATATCTATGATTCAGATTATTCAATGAACAAAAGTTTATTTCTAATTTTTCCAAAGTAGTAAAAAGAACTCCATGTTTCTTATGGCTTTTACCAACTTTAAAATCACAATCTAATAAATCAAATACTAAAAATGACTCTTAAAATAAATGAATTTTGGATTCTTGAAAATTCAGCTTTATACATAAGCAGTACAATGTTATTTTGGTAGGATAAATGTATAGCTTTGTTAAGTGTTGATTTTTCTCTTGATTTTTGGAGTGTGAAGTAAATAAGTGCAAAACCATCAAACTTAGCAAATTTAACAAGACAAAAATGGAAATAAATAAATAATTTTTTTGTTCTATGAAAATTAACAATTAAACATAATTTTTCATAAATACATCCTTTTGTTATAAATAGAAACAAAGTGTTGAAATTTTAGTGGACATCTTATATTTATAAGTACTGATAATATAATTTTTTTTCATTACAAGTTGGTATTAAGAGAAAAGATGCACTTTTTAACATAGTATCATAACTAATATTTCAAATAAAACATTTTACATTTCATGATATATGTTTTTGTACACTTCAAAATATATTAGAATTAAATGGATAATTTATATTATTAATATACTAATTAATAACATTTTTATGTACAAAAATTGATTTTTTAGATGCAAAACCCATTCCATCCATGGTGTCGTAGTAGAGCTTCATGCATCTCTCACTTTGCTTTCCAACCTACAAAGATTGAAACCCCAAAATGGTGGCCTTTAAATTCCTCCACTTTGGAACCGCATTCTTTCTCCATATGCTGAGCCCTTCCTTTTTGTTTTTCTTTCCAAAACCCTTCTCTCTTGAACTGTTGTGGTTTCTTCGCTACAGTTCCTTTGGTGGCGATGCTTATGTTCTACCATACCATTATGTTATGGGGTATATACACATGATCTTTCATGCATTATACTCCGTGAGAAAAAAAATTTATCACAAAAGGAATTAAAGAAATTAGTTGCATTATCAAAACAAATGTGTTTGATTCCAATGTTGAAATGATTTTGAATTATGTTAAAGAAATGTTTCAAATGTTACACTGTTTTAATCTTATGTTTCATGAGGAAAGTTCAAGTCTCTCATGAAAAATCATGAATGATGGTTAGAAAATATTTTGAATCATCATAATTTGGGGCATGATATGGTCCCCAAATGTCCACATGGATTAAATTAAAAACATTTTTAACATTCTCAATGTAAAAAATGAATGGATCACGTGTTTTCTTAGCAAGAATACAAACTGAGCAATAAAATTTAGAAGAAGGAAAATATTTAAAATTATTCAAAAATTTAAATTTAGATAAAGACATGTGAAAAAGTCTCGAATGTCATAAATGAAAATTAAGGTCTTACATGCTGAAGTAATTGAAAAGGTTGGTGCATTACCAGAAAATTTGCTAACATGCTTATTCCTAAGATGTAAGAAAAAATAAAGTCCATGTTGCATTCTACCAATTCCTTTGACATCACCCGTCGAGAGGTCCTAAAACACACATGTTCGGTGAAATTCTACATGCAAGTGTACATGTCGAACAAGTAATATAATGATAAGTATGAGTATCGTCCCACGAAGATTGGTGATTACTAAACTAATTAATTACTAATGGTGAATAGACTTTAAAGTTTATCTAGCAAATCAAAGTGGTAAAATGTGAATTTAACAACTAAATTATTCTAAAATTGATAAATGAAATGTGCTAGAGCTTCTGATTTCACCTAATTACTCAGTACAAAAGTTGATCATCCATGCTCGCAAGATTAATTCTACTCATGTGATGGTAGAATCTCCTAACTTATTCACTATCCTATGTCTAGGTATAGCGAACCTACTTAGCTCATTAATTCATTGTGAGTCTGCATATGAATTAAATAAACTAAGTGCATGAAGAATTAATGAGCTAAGTAGGTTCGCTATACCTAGACATAGGATAGTGAATAAGTTAGGAGATTCTGCCATCACATGAGTAGAATTAATCTTGCGAGCATGGATGATCAACTTTTGTACTAAGTAATTAGGCGAAATCAGAAGCTCTAGCACATTTCATTTATCAATTTTAGAATAATTTAGTTGTTAAATTCACATTTCACCACTTTGATTTGCTAGATAAACTTTAAAGTCTATTCACCATTTATAATTAATTAGTTTAGTAATCACCAATCTTCATGGAACGATACTCATACTTATCATTATAATACTTGTTCGACATGTACACTTGCATGTAGAATTTCACCGAACAAGTTTTTGGCGTCGTTGCCAGGGATTGGTTGCTTTACTGCTGATTAATATTAATACTGAATAGCTTCTTAGTTTAATCTAGCTTTTATTGCTTTATTTTACTTTATTTTTGTTTTCTTACAAAAAAGAAAGATGGAGAACAATGATGGTTCACGTAGACTCCTAAGAGACTATGCTGCACCAACATTTTGGAATGCCACATCAAGCTTTCAAAGGCCTGCAAGTCAGGCAAACTACTTTGAGATCGAGCCAGCATATAATGTAAATACCCTCGCAGACTCACGTGCCGAATGGGAAGTGTTCCTGATGAATAGATCATGTGAATTTTGTGGTGGAGCACATGAGAGCACAGAATGTCAAGTAGGTAACCCTTATCTTCATTATAATGATTATGCTAACTTTGTTGGGATTCCTAGCAGGTCACAAAATGACTATTACTCCAACTCATACAATCCGGGATGGTACAACCATCAAACTTGTACATGGAGTAATCCAAATGAGATAAGATCGCAATCAACATTTTGGCAAACAAAAGAGGTTAAACCTAACTTAAAGGAAATGATCAACGAGATGGCCAGCACCACACAAAATTTTACAGAGAGGATTGAAGCAAGATTTTAGAATCAAGAAGAGAGCTTTCAGAGACAAGATGCTTCAATCCAAAGATTAGAAGTGCAAATGAGTCAGCTAATCAGCATGATCTCAGAGAGTCAAGAGGGTCTTTTGCCTTGCGACACGGAGAAAAGTCCTATGGATATTGCGGAGGCAATAACCCTGACATGTGGCAACCAAGTAGGAGAAGATGATGCTGACAATGAAATTTTCAAGGAAATGGAAAAGGATGTCAGCACACAACCAAAGGAGGCACCTAGGAATAACCCTGTCCTGGCAATTCATGAGTCCTTTATGCCTCCAACTCCATCTACCCAAAGATTCCAGTAACGCGTTAAAGATAAGCAGTTTTTGGAATTCCTTGATATATCTTTAAAACTGCACATTAACATTCCTTTTGCAGATACTCCAATTCAAATACCTAGTTGTGAAGAATTTTTGAAAAAGATATTGGAGAACAAAAGGAAGCTGGAAATATATGAGACAGTTGTGCTAATTGAAGAATGCACAACCATCAAACGACACAAACTGTCTCCGAAACTGTTGGAGTTTCATCCTCCTTGAGCAACGTGGAGGATAGTTCGGCTGAAAACTATAAAGCAAGCGCTTCTTGGGAGGCAACCCAAGTATTTTATGGCCTTTTAGTTAGAAATATTTTGTTGGGAGTTTGGTTAGAAGGCTGTCACTATAAATTCATCACAGCTCATGGACATAGCCTGTAATTAGGGGAGTTTTCCTTGTTCCTTCTTACTATAGCTTCATTTTCTTTTAACATTGAGAAGTATGCTTCATTTAAGTTTGGGGGTGCTGCTGCTATTGTTGGAAGTATGCTATTTTATTAGGTTGTGTTGGAGGTTGTGTTGTGGTAGTTGTGGGTGTATTGGAAGTATATTAGGAGTATATTGGAAGTGTTTTCTATTGTCATGGAAATGTTTATTGGAAGTGTTAGTGTTAAAATTTTCTGCTTTGTGTTAGAAAGTCTTTTTTTTTTGGGTAAAAATCTTTTTCTTGTGTAGGACCATGATTTTTATGATTGGATTCTTTATTGTGCATTCTTGGCAATTCTTAGGGAGATGTAGATTTTGTTCAAACTTGTAATTGTGGTATGATGTAAGTGTGATTCTGATTATGTTGATTCACTTATTGAGTACTAAAAGTCTGCATTTTCTTGAAATTGTGTATAACTCTAAAGAAAATTTATGTAAAGTGTGTGATTTCTTGGATCTCACCTGGATCTTAGAATTTGCTTGATTTCCTCTTGAGGCAAAATCCTAGGTTGCATCTAACTGAGAAAATGATTTAGGCCATCTTTGGATCGATTGAGCCTTCCAAGCCCACCTTATTTACTTATCCCTAGTTACCTCGCTGAGCCTTGTTCTTATCTTGATTTTGTTGAATGACACCTGCAAATATATCTCTAAGCCTTTTGATCAATTTATCCTATTGTCCTATTTCCATGAACATATTGACTTCTGGTGTGTAGAAGTTTATTTAAGCATAAGAGAAGTCGAGGGAAAGGATGTAGTATGATTGATTGCAATGATTGTGTGTGGTACAGCTTGTAAATGCAAATGCAAATGAAAAAAAAAAGAAAAAAAATGAAAATGAAAAAAAAAAAGAAAGAAAAAGAAAAGCATTTGCTAGATCTTATTCTCTTTTGTTAGATTCAAGCTACATAGTTCTTTAAAGGAGATTTTTGAGCATTATTATTGAATATCATTGATAAGAGAGGATTGAGGTGGCTATACGTATAAATGTTTTTGTTTTTGCTTTATTCTTGCACACATGATTGTGGCTTTCTGTTAGTGTCAAAACATTAATAGACAGAAAAGAATGAGATTAAGTGGTGGTGAAAAGATCATCTTCATGGAGTAAAAAGATAGCAAGGGGCTAAAGTTTTGATGAGATCCTAGAAAGTAATGTGTTCATGGGTTATTTGAGCTTAAATGACTTCCACCTTACCCTTAACCCAGCCTTACATCACAAGCTTATGAAAATCCTATTGATTCTTAGTTAGATTGACTTACATTAGTGGAGAGAGGAATGAAAAGCAAACCTATAAGGTTTGGTTAAAGATTTTGAGAGGTTGCATATTAATGTGAATCTATTTGTAGTACATGCAATTGAGACAAAATGCAGACTTACACACACACACACACACGTGGTTAACATAGTTAAGAGTTTATCTTACCTTATAAACCAATTGCAATGTTTGGATGAAAGTTATGTTTTTCTTTGAATTGTTAAGTTGAGCAATTATGGATGAATATCATGGAAGGATTGGTTGTATGTGTTGTTTTGTTCTTTTGCTCGAGGACGAGCAAAATTTTAAGTTTGGGGGTGTAGTTGTATATTTAGGAATATTCACAATTCTTCATGTACTTAGTTTATTTAATTCATATACAGACTCACAGTGAATTAATGAGCTAAGTAGGTTTGCTATACCTAGACATAGGATAATGAATAAGTTAGGAGATTCCGCCATCACATGAGTAGAATTAATCTTGCGAGCATGGATGATCAACTTTTGTATTGAGTAATTAGGCGAAATCAGAAGCTCTAGCACATTTCATTTATCAATTTTAGAATAATTTAGTTGTTAAATTCACATTTTACCACTTTGATTTGCTAGATAAACTTTAAAGTCTATTCACCATTAGTAATTAATTAATTTAGTAATCACCAATCTTCGTGGGACGATACTCATACTTATCATTATATTACTTGTTTGACATGTACACTTGCATGTAGAATTTCACCGAACAAGTTTTTGATGGCGCCTAGGTTGCAGATCTGTAAAAATATTGAGCAGAATCTCCATAGAAACGCGTAGATCTAACATAGAAGACTCAGACGGCGTTCGCCATTCTTCATCGGAAATCACCGTAGATCGCCACGAAACTGGTACAGAAACGCCGAAAATTGTAGTGTGAAGCTAGATCTGCTTTCAGATGATCGAAAAACACTCAAAATTGGCTGGAAAACTCTGGAAATGGGTTTCTCACCGGAAAAGCACACCGACGATCTGTTGTCGCACGACCGCCGCGTTCTACACCTGAGACGCGCGCTGTCGCGTGTCGTCTTTAAGCTCTGGGGAGATCCCCTACCTCGGTTCGTCCGGCGAAAGCCTTTTCTCCCTCTTTTGATTTTTCTCTTTCCGCCCGATAAAAGCCCCCTCCTGTCCTCCTTTTCCTTCACCAGCCCGCCCAAGCTTCTCTATTTTCTCATTTTCTTTTGGTTTTGTGCTTTTTTTTCTTCATTTTTCTTCTATTTTGGGTTTACTGCATAAAACAACAGAATATACATAAATATAATTAAATACAAATATAATTAAATAAAAATTATATTAAATATTACTTAAAATACTACTAATAACTCTATAAAATACAAAGTTATCAACACACAAATCAACATAGAAAACCATTAAATAGTTATTCTCAACCGTGAATTTAGTTACGGATAACAAATTATATTTGAAATCATGATAATAAAGTACAATGTGTAATTTCAAACCATCAGCTAGGGTTATGGAACTAGTGTGCGTGACTTGGGTTAGTTCTCCATTTGACAGTTTAACATATCTAGATATAGACATGCATTTAACAAGAAATTCTAAGCAATTAAAATTGATAGTAATATGATCACTAGCCCCATTATCTATAATCTAAATGTAAGGAAAAGATTCTGGAATACCTGCTACAATAGCATGAGAGGTCTTACCATAGTCTTCTTTGATCAAATGGATAATGCAGTCATACTGCTATGGTGTAAAAGTGCAATGACTATGCTTAACAGTGGCAAGATTCACAGTAGAGTTACTAGTAAAATTCTTATGACCCAGAGGATATCCATTAAGCTTGTAACAAGCTTCCTTCTTATATCCAAAAAGCTAACAATGCTCACATTAAAGCCTTTTAAGACAATAATAACTTTCCTTGCAATGCCCTTTACATCCACACTGCTCACATTTCGGCTTACCAAAAATCGTAAATGACAATTCATTTTGCCTTACTGTGAGTGAAAACGATGTATTGTTTTCATTGTGCAAAAATGTTGCCTTAGTTGACTACTGAGGCCTAGGTGCTATAACAAGCGGCTTAAATGTGGACAAGTTTGTTGTGTTAGTCCCATAAGTCGCTGTAAAAGCCTGAAAGTCGTTAGTCATCTTCTCTGGTCCTCCATATCGATATTTGGCATTGTTGGCAATTGAGTAAGCTTGTAAAACATCAGGAAGTGGCCTCATGAGTAGAATTTGGTCTTTGAGATGAGAAAAATGGTCTTTTAGTCCTCTTAAGAATTGATAAAACTTCATGCATTCTTGATGAAGTTTTCAACCATCAATTTTGGACATTTTTGGAGAATCCAAAGCCATCAATGCTGCATACTCGTCCCATAATGCTCTCAATTGATGAAATTAAGAAGCAATTGATCCACCTAATTGCTTTGTCGAGCTCAATTCGTTCAAAAGGTCATAGACCTGGGTCAAGTAAACCTGAATGTAATGAGTACAAAGCTCTTTCTAGAGATTGGCAACATTAACCATGTAGATTAGGCCTTCATGGAACTGTCCAAATAGTGAATTAAGGATCCAAGAAAGACTAATTGCATTACAACTCTCCCAAATAGGTAAATAGGGCAAATTTTCAGCTAGAGTAGGGTATTTGTCATCCACGAATATTAACTTGTTCTTGGAGAGAAGGGTGAGTTTCATCGCACAACTCTAAACAACATAATTACTAGAGTTGTTGAGTTTGAAACTAACCAAAGGAACTCCACTAATGTCACCAAGCAATAGATATAAGGGTATGGTTGTTATGAAATGCTTTGATTTGGTTGCTTTTTTTTTGTTCTCTCTCTCTCTCCTAAATAGCATCTAGTGAACTCAATTAAGAACCTTGTGTGCTTATGATACAGAATGTGGGAGCCATGTAGACAATCAAGCAAGCTAGCAGAAGAGATATCTCAAAGGGGTGGGCATTGTAAAGAAGGGTCATGAATGATAAGAAAATAAAGAGATTTGACAGTACCTTAACAAGAAGAGCAACAATTTGAATTCAAATTTGAATATAATGAGTGTAGGATATCTTTTGAAGTTAGCTTCCCTAATTTAGGACTATTATTCAACGGTGGTTAGGATTTCTTTATTTAAAAGTAATTTGAATAGTTTCCTAGTTTTTCATATTTAATTATGTAATGGGAGAACTAATAACTCTATTTTTATAGAGTTATTTTACCTATTTTAGGCAATAAATAACTTTAATAATTGTGAGAAAACATTTGAACTCCTCTTTATTTACCTAAATTTATCTTGTTTATGTAGCACAAGGAGGCAATGAGAAAAGGAATGAACATGGAGAACCTAA
Organism: Casuarina equisetifolia; assembly: GCA_028551475.1. NCBI lineage: Eukaryota > Viridiplantae > Streptophyta > Magnoliopsida > Fagales > Casuarinaceae > Casuarina > Casuarina equisetifolia. The sequence continues at coordinate 31,751,622 of CM052356.1, read as the reverse complement.
TGCTTATTGTGTGGCAAAATCATAATATCAAGATCAAGAAAGTCAAGATGGGTTTGGGCTTTGGATGATTGTTATTAGATTTTCTGTTGTTGTTGGGTTTTCTAAATAAATAAAAAACCCAGTCATGTTAGTAATTCAAATCCCAATTAATTTAGAATTTTAAAATCTAATTGTTTTAGGTGTTCAAAACTGACTTCTACTGTGATAAGGTCTAAACTCAAAACTTTATTTGAGAAAAGAGAAGAGGCAAAAGAGAGAAAGGAGGAAATTGAGCACAACTCAAGAAAGAGGCCAAGAATTCAAGGTTTTCTTGAAGAGAAGACAAAAAGGGTGACAGACTTCTTGTTCTTGGATTCAAGATGCCTACTTTATTTCTTAATAATATTCTTCCTCATTATTTCTTTATGTTTTAGTTTACTTTTATTAGAGCTACGATAAAACCTAATTATGATGGTATGAATCTTATGATTATTATGTTTTGTAAAATATTTTATTTATGTGAAGTTACATGTTACTGTTTTTAATACTTTTAAGTGATTAGCTACCACTTGAATGATTTGATTTGCATATTTGAGACCGACAAGAAATGATATGTAGTTACTTCTTATAATGTGTAACCATAAATTAAATATGGATAGACATATACCATATTATTTGTATGGCTTTTAGTGTAAACTGGGAATATTCATAGATCTTAATGCATTTGGTTTGTTTCAATTCACATATAGAGATATAATAAATTAATGAACTAAGTAGGTTTGCTTTACTTAGACATAGGATAGTAAATAAATTAGGAAGTTCCGCCATCACATGGATATTATCCCTCTTGCAAGCATAAATAATCAATATTAATACCTAGTAGTTATGATGAAATCGTATACTCTGACATATTTTGTGTATTTAGTTTTCTTAAATTTAGTTAATTAATCTATCATTTATTATTTGGATTTGTAAGATAAATTCTATGAGTTATTCACCATTAGTAATTAGTTGGTCTAGTAATCACCAATCTCTGTGGGACGATATCTTTCTAATCATTATATTACTTGTTCAACACGTTCACTTGCATCTAAATTTAACCGAACAAAAACTTTCCTTTAAAAGATAAAAGGAGTGTGGGTAGAAATAGAGACAAGGATAATCAAATAAAATAGGGAAGAAATGGTATTTGCTTTCTAGTTTTATAAGTTTCTTTGTGATTCAATGAAAATATTTTCCTAAAGTTCTTATTTTGATTTTGTGTAGCGACCATAGGTCATCCACATAAAGGCAAAAATAGGCGAACTTAGGATGACTTTCCAATAGTCAAACCTATTATGTGTTATGTTTAATAGGCATGTAACATGGTGGCATTAGAACTAGTTATTGAACCACCCATGACAAATGCATGAATTGAAAAGATCAAAGCTGATATGGCTTGAAAGGCTGTAGAGGACAACAAACACTTCAATGAGATCATGTAAATGCTGCGAAGATTGATGGAGAACACTTGCTTTAACAAGAATTAGGACAATCATAATGGTGGGCCAAATGTATATGGTGGATATCATTCCAAAGGAATGCAGTTTGTCCATTGTTACAACGGTGGTGATGAACCATTTGATTGGTTATGCAAAATGGATCAGTATTTCAAATTATATAAGGTGCGAGAAGAGGAAAAGGTGAAGCTTGCTACATGGAACCTTAAAGGTAATACATTAGTTTGGTATAGAGTGCAAAAAGCTAAGCACGGAGGCCAAGATCTCTTGTGGGAAACATTTACCCAAGAGATTGAAGAGTGCTTCGGCCTCATAGGGTTTCAAAATCACTTTGGAGAACTAATCCAATTGAATCAAAATGGTTCATTTGAGGACTACTATGCGAAGTTCTCAAGGTTGGAGCTGAAAGTTAGCAGGCTAACATTGGAACAACAAATTGTATGCTTCACTAATGGTTTAAAGGAAGTAGTTCAGGTGGATGTACAAGTAGGTAGACCTTTACCTTTATCCTCTGTAGCTAGATTGGCTCGTTTGTATGATGCTAAGCACAACTTCAATTAGCTTGAACCATATGTGGGGAAGTCAAATTCATCACAAAGCTTGGGGTTAAGACTAGGACCACCAGTGAGGCATATAACCTCAATAAAATTGACAGATAGGAAGGCTCGAGGCCTTTGTTTTCATTGCAATGAAAAATTTACTGTAGGTCGTCAATGTAAAAGATTGTTTATGATAGAAGAATCATGGGATGATGAAAAGTGGAAACATGAACAATTTTCCAAAACAGACCTTATGGGCAAGGTTTCATCTAACTAAGGTGGAATGATACAGAATGTGGGAACCACAAAGATAATTAAGCAAGTTAATAGAAGAGGATATCTTAGAGAGGCGGGAATTATAAAGAAAGGACATTAATGGCAAGAAAATAAAGAGATTTGATGGCATCTCAACAAGAAGGGTAACAATTTGAATTCAAATTTGAATACAATGAGTGTAGAATATCTTCTTAAGTTAGCTTCCCTAATTTAGGACCATTATTCAATGGTGGTTAGGATTTCTTTATTTAAAAGTAATTTGAATAGTTTCCTAGTTTTTTAAATTTAATTATGTAATGAGAAAACTTTCCTTTAGAAGATGAAAGGAGTACATGTAGAAATAAAGGTAAGGATAATCAAAAAACGCATAGAAGAAATGGTATTTACTTTCTAGTTTTGTAGGTTTCTTTGCAATTCAATGAAAATATTCTCCTAAAGTTCTTATTTTGATTTTGCTTAGCGACCATAAGTCATCCACATAAAGGCAAAAATAGGGGAACTTAGGACAACTTTTTAGTAGTTGGACCTATTACGTGTTCTGTTCCATATACATGTAACAACTTGCTTTGTTTTTTAGTTTTATGATTGTTGCCTTATTCTACTATTGGGGAACGGGGATAAAGAAAATGGATATAGAATATTGGGATTGGAGGTTTCGTCATATGAACTTGGACAAGCTAAATCAATTGGCTATTTGGGTGCTAAACTATTTGGACCTTTAAAGGTGCTTTTTTTCTTCTCAAAGTCATTAGACACTAAACAATCAATTCATGTTTAATGGTAAGAGCAGCTAAGTAGTGCAGCTTATTTTTTGGGTTCAATTCCATGACATGAATGAAGATTGGGATATGGATATCTATCTCTAGGCTTTCATTTATTGGAATTTTTTTGATGATATGTTGTAGTATATGATCTTTTGCTTCTATGTCTCATGTAGCAAAGCAATGTAAAGGAACTTTCAAGGCAAGTGAAGATTGGCAGAATGATAAACCAAAATTTTAGATGTTGTGCTATGATTTTGACTGGGTGTTATGGTGATTTATTATAGACTTTAATTAAAAGAGCAAAGTGTTTATTAATGGTAGAAATTTAGAGAAGGAAAAAAGTGATAGCAAGATTAAGGAAAAAAAAGAAAAAAAAAGGAAAATTAACAGAGGCAAAAGCCAAGAAATAAGGTGACTATTACTTTTATGCACTAGCTTTATAATTTTGTCTAACAATTAGACTCATAGTTTTATGAAGTTAGTCTCCAATCCCTACCTTAGCTTGCTCTTTGCAATGGCTTTCAACTTTTATGAACTACTTGTATAAGTTGTGAGGATATGCTTGTTTTGTCTTTAACTTGACATTACTTATCTACATCACTTGCGAATCATTGTCTACAGACAATATTTAAACAAATGTTGTGAGTGGCTATCCTAATCTTTCATGGATGGCCGTTAATTCAGAAATACGGTTGAGAGAGTTTAAAGAAAAAAAGGTGTTTTATTAAATTTTTGATGTTGTGGTAAAACTTGAAAATCTCAAAGATAGTAAGACATCATTTAAGTTAATTTCTACAACCATAGAATTAATATGGATAATAGTTTTGAATTTATTATTTTTATTTTTTTAATTTATGTATCTATTTAGTTCTAATGATACAAACATTGTTATTTGATAGATAGTTTGGCAAGGCTCATATCAAGAGTTTGGTTAAAATATTAATCCCATTTATTTTTTTCATAAAAGCTTTAACTATCCTCTTAAATCCATATGAAAATTTAAGAATATCATATATGAAAAGCAACCAATTTTAGCAAACAAAAAAAATCATATCAAAGTAGGAAAAGGAGAAAGACCTTTGATAATTTTGAAAATACAATGAACTTAAGTAACACAGAGTTATTTAGGAAGGATTAAGAAATTGCATAGCTATTATGTGTTGATCTTTTCTTGAAAATTTACAAGAAAATAAGGAACAAGGACAAAATAAGCACAAAACAACCAAAGCTAGTGAATTCAAGAAGGAAAAAAAAACAATTTTTTTTAATGTTTCATTAATTACAATATCTACAAAACTCCAATTTTCTTTTAAACGAAAATTTTATTGTGAAATTTTTATACAATTGTAAAAAATGGCTTTGACCATTTTAGATGGCCTCCAACTTTCAAATTTATGCATGCAAAGAATTACAAAAAGGAAAGAGAAAAAGGTATGAATCTTGTCTGAGGTAGCTAAATATCAAAATAATGCTAAAACTTATTAATAAAAATGCAACATGCCATTTAGGATCAAATATTGCCTCCTAATATATGGAAGAAAAAAAAACTAAGACAGAATGAGAAAAGGGCAAGAAATGGACCTTCTATGATACCATCTTAAAAATCAATAATCATCAAAAATCAAGGAATAAATCCATTTATTCAAGAATAACGACACAAGCGAGTTTTGTGTAAATTCAAGATACATAAAGGATCGATGGAATAGAGAAAATAATACCTAATGCTAAACGGCCTACACATTGGGTTCAGACCATAACACATGTAAGGCCTTGTCTGAACAAGAATAATATACAACTAAGAAGAGAGACACATCATTTTCTCAACAATTTTGGTTTTATTCAATAACTAAACTAAGATCTCATACTGTAAGAATATGAAAGAGACAAGGGAGCATGAAATATTTCTCTATTGCTGTGTTTATTTACAAACATTCTTGTGTTATATATATAAGGAGCAAGACCTAAACTAATAAGAAAAGCCAAAATATGTATAACAATTACAAGGATATTAAGCCAAAATTGTGGGCTTAATATGGTAGTAAGTTTGGTGAGATAGATGTGCATTAACACTACCCCTTAAGCTAAAGATTTGAACAAGTCAATACTCTAAGTTTGGAGAGAATGTGTCAATGCTATTTGCTGCAAAATGTCTTTGTCAATAAATTTGTAAGCTATTCTTTTATGGAAACATGTCTTGTAGTGATGATTCCTTGTTGAAGCTTTTCTAAAACATAATAGCATTCGACTTCAATGTGCTTAGTACATTCATGGAAAATGAGATTAGCTATGATCTTTTCCGTAGCTTTATTGTCACAATGTATTAGTGCAAGACATTTCATGTAAAAACCAAAATCCTTAAGTAGTCCAATGATCTAAATTATTTCATAAGTGGTGACTTGCATGGCTTGGTATTTTGCTTCTGCAGAAGATAGTGAGACAGTCGGTTGTTTCTTGGATTGCCATGATATCAGAGAATTGCCCAACATAATACAAAATCTGATGGGGGATCGTCTTGTCATAGGACTGTTAGGTTTTATGGCTATCCAAGAATGGGGAGTTGAATTGGATATTTAAAAGCTTAGCTAATTTAAATAATTTTTCTTTTTTATTTCTTGCTTAGCAATCTCGACAAGATTAAATATTACAGTAATATCAAAGCATAAGAATATAATCAGATCAAAAAAATCACACTCAAGAATTTCACAATGGTTCGGCATATTTTACCTACTTCCACCCTCTTCTCCTTAAACTTAAACCAAGTTGAAGTCTACTTTACTTCAAACTAGGAGAGCACCTTTCCTTCACCCCATAACTCCTCAAACGGAGTTATATAGCTCACGATTATAGAGTTAGGTTTATAAAAACCTTAATACATCAAGCTAATTCCTCAAATATATGATATGAGTGAGGATTTAAGCTTACCATAGAGCTAATTGAATGTATATAGAATTAATTCAAGCTCTAATCACGAAATCCCCAAATTTCACAAATCTAGGGTTTCTGATTTACAATGATCTTTATGTGCAAATAATGTTTCAGATAATCTAGCACATGCAAAAATCAATCTATTAAATGATATTCACAAGATAATGAATTTAGGAAATATCACCGAAGATTTTCTTTTTCTTCAAGGATTGAAGAACATGGCCACAAGAACAAATCAATGAGGGCTTCAATATCTTTTGATCAAATCAACAAGAATATGTCTCAGCAAGCTCAAAACACTCATCTGAAGCTCCCTTTTATAGTAGATATTCAAACCTTGAACACGTTAAGGTTTTGGTTCAAACCTTTTTGAACTTCTTCTGTTGAGATTTGATAGACACGACGTCACACAGCTGCAAATGGTGATTTTCCAGCAAAATAGTCGTTCTGACACTCAGTCGCCTCATCATTTTTCCCGTTGAAGTCGGCGTCGCGAGAGAGAGATCAAGAGGAGGAAGGTAGCTTTAGTCAAGTGTGCGGCTAGGGCTTCAAACGGGTTCGATCATAAAAGCTTAAGCTCTTATCTGCTCAAGATGCTGCCGTTTTGCATAAGTGAAAGGCACTGGGCTTCAACTTCACACCGGCTCTGGTTTTGTAGGCTGCACTTTCACAGGCCTTAGCTTCATAGGCTTTGGATATATATATGTATATATATACATATATATATGTTTTATGTATCCATATATATAGATATATGAACGGTCCAATGAATATGTATACTCCAATGTAATAAGTCTTTGCTTTTCAAATGTACCTATAAGCACACCAATTCCAAGTATCAAATTTCTTTAATATAACCAATAATATGAATTAAGCTACTAATTAAAATATGCATAGATAAATCAAATTGACTTCATATTTGATGTTTGATAATAAAATGTAAGAACCCAACTACTTTATAATATCATTAATTGATATTATAATTTGCATACCTTTTACTTCCTTTGAATTTTTAATATGTGCACATAATTTCACATATTCAACATATATTCAACATATAATTTTATATTCAACATATATTCATATATAATAAAAAATTTTCTCAATCAAAACATACAAACACATGATTTTCAACAATCTCCCCCTTTTTGATGATCACAAAATTTTCATATTGAACCCAACCAACTAGCACATGTTACTACTCGGGTGGCATAAAGATTACATAATCATGTATCCCAGCAATGTATGAATGCATAACTACGGTAAGCATATTCATGTTTACACAGATATTCATCAAGGCAAGTTCGTTGATCACAGCAAGTATGTTTATGCACACAATAAGGTGTAAAAGAGTTTATCCCATGTTCTATACTGAAAGTTAGAAATGGAACATACATGTGCTACAATGTACTCTCTCTTCCTTTTTGACATTAGCAAAAAGAACAGCACGGTGGAAGATAAGTGAGAAAGATGGATAAAAATGAAGAACATGGTAGCAGAGGTTTGACCTATTCCGAATGTATAGATGGTGCTCCCCCTTAGGATAGGAACCGAATAAAGAACACACAAGTAGGGTGTAGAAAAAAATGCTTACAAATTTTAAGCAATATCATTAAGTAGACACATACCAAGCTCTCTTCAAAAAGTAGAGAACTTTTCATTATCCAATGGTTTAGTAAAAATATCAATAAATTGCTGGTCAATCCTAATAAATTCAATAGAAATATCATATTTTTCAACATGGTCACGAATGAAGTGATGTCTTATTTCTATATGTTTGGTTTTAAAGTGTTGTATTGGATTTTTAGTTAGATTTATTGCACTAGTATTATCACACTTCAATGGAATCTTAGTAAAAGAGAGACCATAATCTTCTAATTGTTGTTTCATTCATAGAATATGAGCATAACAGCTAGCTGCAGCTATGTATTCTGCCTTAGTGGAAGAAAGAGCAACGTTGTTTTGTTTCTTGGAGTGCCAAGAAACCAGCATATGTCCTAGAAATTGACATGTACCACTTGTACTTTTTCTATCTATTTTACAACCAACATAGTCAGAATCACTAAATGCATGTAAATCAAACATAGTGTCTCTTGAATACCAAATGCCTAATGTAATTATATCTTTTAGATACTGAAAGATCCTTTTAACAGCCTTTAAATGTTGTTCTTTGGGATTAGATTGAAATCGTGCACATAAATAAACACTGAACATGATGTCTGGCCGAGAGGCAGTTAAACATAGTAAGGAACCAATCATGCCTCTATACATTTTAGAATCAACACTAACTCCAACATTATCATATGACAAAGATGTAGATGTGCTTATGGGAGTATTTATCAATTTAGAATCATGCATGTTGTATTTCTTGAGTAATTCCTTGATATATTTAGTTTGACTTATGAATATTCCTTTAGGTGTTTGTTTAATTTGGAGTCCAAGAAAATAATTTAATTCACCTATCATACTCATTTCAAACTCATGTTTCATAGAATCTGCAAATTGTTCACACATAATAGAATTTGTAAAACCAAACACAATATCATCAACATAGATTTGGACAATCAAAATTTCTTTCCCTTGTGTCTTAATAAACAACGTATTATCTACCTTCCCTTTTCTAAAATGTATATTTAATAGAAAGGTACTTAGCTTGTCATACTAAGCCTGTGGGGCTTGTTTCAGCCCATATAAAGCTTTAGAAAGCTTAAATACATGATCTGGATATGTGGGATCTTCAAATCTAGGTGGTTGTTCTACATAAACCTTTTCCTTGACAACACCATTTAAGAATGTACTCTTTACATCCATTTGAAAAGGTGTAAAGTTCATATAGCAAGCAACATTTGAATGGCTTCTAATCTAGCTACAGGAGCAAATGTTTCATCATAGTTAATTCCTTCTTCTTGACTATATCCTTGTGTAACTAATCTGGCTTTGTTTCTGGTAATTGTCCCGCACTCATCTAATTTGTTTCTGAACACCCATTTGGTTCCTATAACCGAATGGTTTTGTGGTCTTGGAACTAATTTCCAGACTTTGCTAATTTCAAACTGATTTAGTTCTCTTGCATAGCAAGAAACCAACTTTCATCTTCAAGAGCTTCATCTACTTTCTTTGGCTCCATTTGAGATAAGAAAGCTTGATGTTCACATGTGTTATGATATCTAGACCGTGTACTTACACTATTTACAGGATTTCCTAGAATATGTTGTTGATCTACTTCATTTCTTATTCTAGGAAAGGTGAATTCTCTTGAGTCTAACTCCCCCTCAATGGATACATACTTATCATTTGCATCTTGTTTAGTGGAGTTCAGATCAGAATCATCCTTAAATTTTACATGAATAGACTCTTCAACGACTAAAGTTCTCTTATTGAAAACTCTATATGCTTTGCTAGTTTGAGAGTAACCGAGAAATATGGCCTCATCATTCTTAGAGTCAAGTTTTCCAAGTGACTCTTTTCCATGGTTTAAAACAAAGCATTTACTTCCAAACACATGAAAGTAGGATATATTAGGTCTTCTACCAAATAGTAACTTAAACGGAGTCTTTTTCAAGACTGGTCTTAAGAATGCTCCATTTGAGATATAGCAAGCTGTACTTACAGATTCTCCCTAAAAATGTTTAGGAAGATTGTATTCACACATCATGGTTCTAGCCATTTCTTGGAGTGTCCTATTTTTCCTTTCTACAACACCATTTTGTTATGGTGTCCTAGGTGCTGAAAAATTGTGAGATGTCATTTTTAGAACAGAATTTTTCAAAAAAGTAATTTTTGAACTCACCACCATGATTTATCCGAATCTTAACTATGGTAAGATCTTTTTCATTTTGAACCATTGTTAGAGAAATCAACAAATTTCTCAAATGCTTTATCTTTCCTAGCAAGTAGATATACCCAGGTATATCTAGTATAATCATCTATTATGACTAAAGCATAATATGTTGAATATAATTTTATATTCAACATATATTCATATATAATAAAAAATTTTCTCAATCAAAACATACAAACACATGATTTTCAACAAGGACATGTGTTGTAATCAAAGTACAATAAGCATGCAGGTCAAATTAAGATAAGGGTGAAAACATAAGACCAAACCCTAGACAATTCTTAAGGTATCTAATTACCTTTAAAGCAGCCTCCATGTGAGACTATTTCAAATCATGCATGAATTGACTGAGAAGCTAGACCGGGAAAGTAATATCATGTATGTTAAGCGCCAGGTAAATCAATCATCTAACAAGTCATTGATATACTTATGGATTAACAAAAGGTGGACCATCCAAATTTTCTTCAGAACCCGCATGAGACTCAATGCTTGTGAACTTCTTGCTTTATTCCATGGGAATTAAGGATGACTTGGATCCACCGAGGCTTGCTTCAAAAATCAATTCTAGTTTATATTTTCACTAACTCAATTCTATGCCATCTAGAGATCGAACAATTTCAAGACCTAAGAAAAATTTGGATGGACCAAGGTCTTTCATCAAGAAAGTAGCATGCAGATATTGCTTAGATTTGAGATTGCCTTCTAACTATTTCATGTAATCAAGATGTCATCAACATAAATAAGTAAGGCTACAAAGGCATTGCCTCTCTTTTCTATGAACAAGGAGTTGTCATGGTAGGATTATGTGAAACCATGTACAAGTAGTGCTCCGATGAATTTGGCATTTCATTGCCTAGAGGCTTGCTTTAACCCATAAAGAGATTTCCATAATTTACAAACAAAAAACTCCCCTTGATTGCAAAATTCAAGAGGAAGCTACATATAAACTTCCTCAAAGAAATTACACTTGGAGGAAGGTGTTCTAGACGTCCATCTAATAAAATGACCAATGATGAACAACTACAATGATGAGGAAGAGACGAATGGTGACATTTTTCTCTGTAGGAGAGAATGTGTCTTGAAAGTCAATCCCTTCATGCTAACTAAAGCCTTTGGCAACTAGTTGAGCTTTGTAGTGGTCAATGGAACCATTAACATGATACTTGATCTTGTAAACCCATTTGCATATGGTAGGACATTGACCAAGGGGCAAAGGAATTACATCCTAAGTATGATTTGCTTTAAAAGCAGCAAGCTCAGCATCCATGGTAGCATCCTAATTAAGGTCAGTAATAACTTTATGGTGGTAAGAAAGTTCTTAAGTGGTAGAGATGGAGGCAATAAAATGTTGCTAGGGAGGGTGATAGTTATAGAGGGAAACATAATTGGAGATGACATATAAAGAGGTGCATAAGGAGTTAGGTAAGGTAGGACATAAATAGTTTGAGGTCCAAATGGGAAGATAGGTAGAATGAGCAACGGGAAGAAAGGAAGGCTTAGAAGGAACAAGTGGTAGGGAAATATGAAGGTCAATAATGGGGATAGTGGAGGGAGGATGGGTGGAGTCAGTAGGTAGTGACTCGAGGAGGGGTAGCTAGAGGAGAAGGATGGTCGGGAAAATCGGGTAGGTCAACTAGTAAGGAAGATGAGGTATAAGTATCAAGATCAAAAAGAATCGGAGGCATTACGGCCGAAAAGCTATCCACAATGGGCAAAGAATTAGAAAAAGAATAAGAACAAGAACAAGAACAATAAGACTATTTCTTAAAAAATAACATCACAATTAATAAGAAGTGGCGAGCAATAAAATCGTATAAATGATAACTCTTTTAAAAGGAAAGATAACCTATGAAAATGCAAGGAGTGGGACGAGGGCTAAATTTTTCATGAGCACCTAAGGTGGTGGCATAACAATGGTAGCCAAAAACATGAAAATGATCAAGAAGTGGAGGTTTGCCAAAGAGTTTTTCAAAAGGTTTGAGACCATAAAGAGAGGAGGATGGGAGACAAATGATCAAATAAGTGGCAATGATGAGGCATTTCTCCCAAAAAGAAGAAGGGATGTGAGCTTGAAACTTCCTAGCTCGAGTGACATCCAATAGATGTTGATGTTTGTGTTCAACAACTCCATTCTACTAAGGAGTGTGGACGCAGGAGGATTCATGCAAGATGCCAAGTTGAGAGAGGAAAGATTAACATTCAAAGGAGAAAAATTTGGCATTGTTGTCAAAATAAATGCATCAAACAATAAAGCCAAATTGGGTTTAGACAAGTGAGATAAAATATTGAATTTTAGAAAAAAAACTTGACTTTTAAATTTGAGAAGAAACGTCCAAGTAACACAAGAAAAATCATCCATAATGGTGAAAAAGTATATGGCACCATCATGGGTGGAAATCCGATGAGGACCACAAACATCCATATGCACCAACTCAAAAATGGAATGAGTGATACTATCATGTGTGGGGAAAGGTTAGTGGGTCTATTTGGCAAAGGGACTCATAGCACAAGTGAAAGAATAAGGACAAGTAATGGAACAACCAAAAGAAATTTGAGTTTTCAAAAAAGAATGACTTATCATTTATGTAAAAGCCTATAAGAAATATTATTAATAAAAATGAAATTGCAACTTGAAGGTTGAGTTGGAGTACAAAAATGAGTTTGAATGGAAACTAAATAATAAAAAAAATGAAAATGAGTAAGAAATCGAGACAAAGACAGTAAAGCCCACGGTAAGCCTTGTTGAGCCTAATCAAATCCCTATTTGTACGGTCCTAGAAAACACAAAATTGGTCAAAAAAATAGCCACACAATTATTGCCATCAGTTAGCTTCTCAATGAAATACAAATTATGTTGGAAATTAGGAGTATAAAGAACATTATTAAGGTGAAACTTAGGACAAGGGCAAAAATGGCCAATGTGGGTGACAAGACTACTGTTTAATTAGGTAATGTGATGCTAACAGGTGCAATGCATGAATAGACATAATCAAGAAAATTTAAGTTGCATGTAATGTGGTTAATGGCCTTTGAGTTGATAATTCAAAAAGATGAAATGAGTGAACAAGATGAAGAGGGACCCATTTGATTAATGATAACTCTATATTTTATTGAGTTACTATTAGTATTTTAGATAATATTTAATATAATTTTTATTAAATTATATTTGTATTCAAGTATAATTATGCATATTTTGTTATTTTATGCAGCAAATCCAAAATAGAAGAAAAATGAAGAAAAGAAGCATAAAACCAAAAGAAAATGAGAAAAGGAGAGGGGTCGAATAAAGGGCCTTTTATCGGGCCATCATCTAATGGGCTTTGGATGTAAAAAGATTAGGCTTTTAGGTCGTGAATTGTGTGGACCACAAAGGAGAGAACCAGTTGGGGGGCTTTGGTGAGAGAATAGAGTAGGAGAGAGAAAAGGCTTTGTTAGGTGAAACAGCGAAGGGAGTTGCAAAAGAAAGAGACGGTATGAGGCTGCTCCCTTGTCGGAAAGCCAGACTCCACGCGCAATAGTGTAAGGCTCTGAGAACACGCAACGGTTGTGCAAACACAGACCATCTACATGTTCTTTTTTTACGAAAGAGAGCATGATACCGAGATTTTTTTGACCATCAAAGTTGCATTTTTTAGGCAAGTTTTGGGCATTTTTAAGTGATAAAAGAACATATCTGCCTTCACATTGCAATATCTGGCATTTTGTACCAGTTTTGCAATGATTTACAATGGTTTTTGGTGAAGAACGATGAACACCATCCGAGTCTTCTCCTTTAGATATACACATTTCTAAGGTGATTCCACTCAATCTTTTTGCAGATCTGCAACCTAGGCATCTTGATCTACATTTCCAGAAGTTTTTGTAAAGATTGCTGGCAGATGGTGATGGGGCATGGTGGCAGACGAGGGCGCGTGTCACCAGCACGTGACAATGCATGGAAGCTTATTTTTCTTCTGTTTTTCAAATAGCTCCTTCTCTTCCCCCTGATGTGCATATTTATGCAACCTTTTTGTGATTTGAAGACATTTTGGTGATAGCTTTAATGTTTTTAATTTACAAAATGTTTTGTTCACATTTTTGCACTGATTTAGATTGTGTAAATATATTGTTTTAATTCAGTTTGTTAAAGCTACAATGTAACTTGATTATGAAGTAGGAATGTTATGATTATTTATGTTTTGTAAGATATTTTATGAATGTGAAGTAGCATATTACGGATTTTAATATTTTTAGGTGATTAGCTCTCATTTAAATGATCTTATTTGCATGTTAGAGACCGACAGGAGAAAACATGCAGTTGCTTCATGTAATGTGCAACCATAAGTTTATATGGATAGACATATACCCCCTTTCCGCTCCCATAACTATAGCATTCCCTTACATGATGATAACTCTATTTTTATAGAGTTATTTTGACTATTTTAGGATATAAATAATACAAGTTTTATAAGATAATATTTAAGTTTTGATATATTTATGTAAATTGGTGTTATTTATGCAGCAAACCCCAAAAGAGCAAAAGAAATAAAGGAAGAGAAAGTTACAAAAAGGCACGTGAAGAAGACAAGGAAAGAAAAAGAAGTCAAAAGAAGAAAAGAGGAGGCAACGTGTAAAGCAGCAAAAGAGGAGGAAAAGGACAAAAAAGGACAAGAAAGGAAATAAAGAAAAAGGGGCAAAAAAGTGAATTATTAAGGGAGAATCTTAGGGCACGCATCCCAAGATAGAATAAAAAGGCAAAGGAACGTGAATTAAAAGGAGAGGAGAAGGCGCCGCACAAGAGTAGAGAATAGGAGAGAGAAGAGAGAGAAAAGAGAGAAAAGAAGAAGAAGCCGTGTGTTGCCGCCGAAATCAACCAAGGAAGAGAGAAAAAGTGAGAGAAGAAAGAGAAAACCAAGAAAGAAAAAGAGAAATAGAGGGGCGAAAGCTTCCCTCTACTTCTTATCATTCTTGAATTGTAGGAATTCTGTGAGGAATTCTTAAAGAGAAGACAGTGTGGTGACAACTTTCCTATTTTTCTATTTAAGATGTTTTGCTTAATTTCTACTATTGCTTTGGTTTGTTATTTCATTATGTTCTAAATTTCTTTTGTTAGAGCGAAGATGTAGCCTAACTATGATGATGCGAATTTCATAAGTTTTTATGTTTTGCAAGATATTTTATTTATGTGAGTTATATATTATTTATTCTTAATGCTTTTAAGTGATTGGCCACCACTTGAATGATATGATGTGCATGTTAGAGACTGAAAGGTAATAATATGCAATTGCTTCTTATAATATATAACCATGAATTAAATGTGGATAGACATATACCATGTTATTTGTGTGGCTTTTGGTGATAAGATGATCGAAAGATTTATTGTAAACCAGGAATATTCACAAATCCTAATGCATTTGGTTTGTTTCAATTCACATATAGAGATATAGTGAATTAATGAACTAAATAGGTTTGCTATACCTAGACATAGGATAGTAAATAAATTAGGAAGTTCCGCCATCACATGGGTAATATCATTCTTGTAGGCATAAACTATAAAAATTCATATCTAGTAGTTATGGTGAAATCGGAAGCTCTAACATGTTTCTCATCTTGATTTTTCTTACTTGGATTCAATTTTAATTAGTCTTGAGTTTTCGTTTTGAAAGTTTTAAATTTTAATTCATCATCAACAATATTTTGATTTGCTAGATAAATTTTAGGATTTATTCATCATTAGTATTTAATTAGTTTAGTATTCACCAATCTTCGTGGGATGATACTTTTCTTATCATTATATTACTTGTTCGACATGTTCACTTGTATTTAAAATTCACCGAACACATGACCCTACCCAACCCATCTCAGTACGCCCTTACCGTTATCCTCATTTTCAAAAAATTGAGATTGAAAAAATTATGCAAGAGTTGCTATCCCAGGGTGTTATTCGCCCCAACACCAGTCCCTACTCCTTTCCTATTCTCTTGGTGAAAAAGAAAGATCATTCTTGGCGGATGTGTGTAGACTATCGGGCCCTCAATCAGGCCACAATTAAAGATAAATTCCTCATCCCCACTGTTGATGAACTGTTAGATGAATTGCATGGTGTTGTTGTCTTTTCCAAGCTTGATCTTCGCTCCGGGTACCACCAAATCCGCATGAACTCCCAACATATTCCAAAGACTATCTTCTGCACTCACCATGGGCATTTTGAATTCTTTGTCATGCCGTTTGGGTTAACAAATGCTCCCTCAACCTTCCAAGCTACCATGAATACAGTCTTCCAACCCTTTCTCTGCAAGTTCATGCTTGTTTTTTTTTTACGATATTTTAATCTACAGTTCTAGTTGGAAAGCCCATCTCCATCACTTGAGGTTGGCCATTGACACCTTACGGAAGCATTCTTTGGTGGTCAAACTTTCCAAATGTGCTTTTGGCCAGTCCGAAATCCATTTTCTAGGCCACACGGTCAGCCACAATGGCTTGGGCATGGAAGCTGATAAAATACAATGCATTCTATAGTGGCCACGCCCCAAAACTGTTAAAGCTCTCCGTGGTTTTCTTGGTCTCTCTGGTTATTACTGTCGCTTTATTCATCATTATAGGTTGATTGCCAAGCCTCTCACATATTTACTAAAAAAAGATGGCTTTGTGTGGACTGACTTGGCTGAGACAACTTTTTCCCAACTCAAACATGCCATCACCCAAGCCCCCTTGTTGGCCCTTCCCGATTTTACCAAACCTTTTATCGTCAAATGTGACTCTTCTAGCACAGGTATTGGTGGTGTCCTCACTCAAGATCAGCGTCCCATTGCTTTCTTCAGCCAATCCCTTTTTAGACGTCGCTGGCTTCTTTCCACTTATGAGCAAGAAATGTTGGCTTTAGTCCTCACAGTGCAAAAGTGGTGTCATTATTTGTTAGGTTGCCACTTCATTGTTTGAACACATCATCAAAGTCTCAAACATCTTTGGGAACAACGTTTATCCACTCCTACTTAGCAAAAGGCTCTTCATAAACTCATAGGTTATGATTTCCACATTGAGTATCATCCAAACCATGACAACATTGTCGTTAATGCTTTATCGTGATGCACAGACCCGCATGAACTCTTGCATGACGTGGCAGCATCCCCATCTACTACATATGTTGTTCAACAAATGCCAACGAAAGCTTTGTATGTTGCTAACATGGCTCCTGTACTTTCCATTTTGCATGATACAGCTACTTCTCTCTCCACCCGTGTTGCCCCTCACATTTATGCCTTTTCTCATCCTATACCATAATGGATTATCCCTATTAAGGAAGAATTGGCAACAAATTCGGAGCTCCAACTCTTACTCCAGCTTATTCACAATGGCAAAGCTGTAGGTCCTTGGTCTTCCCGCAATGGTCTCATATTTTTCAAAGATCATAGTTTTCTACCTGAGGGTTCAACCCTCCTCCCCACCCTCATTGCTAAATATCACAATGGCACCCATGAAGGTTTTTTGAAAACATTCCAACACATTCGTACTATTTTCTACTGGCCCCACATGCAGCAAGATATCAAGCAATTTGTCCAGCATTGTCTCACCTGTTAGCGCAACAAGAGTGAGCATCTCAACCCCTTCGGTCTACTCCAACCTCTTCCCATCCCTGCCCATATCTAGACTAACCTTTCCATGGATTTTATTGATGGTCTCCCCTTCTCTCACGGTAAGGATACCATCTTAGTTGTGGTTGATCGTTTTTCCAAATACAGACGATTCTTGCCTTTACGTCACCCCTATACTGCTCCTGTTGTGGCCAACCTTTTCTTCTCTAAAGTGTTCAAGCACTATGGCCTCCCACAAAGCATTGTATGTGATCGTGGCCCCACATTCACTAGCATTTTTTGGTGTGAACTTTTCCATCTTCAGGGTGTTAGCTTCAAATTTTCCTCTGTCTATTACCCTTAAACTGACGGCCAAATTAAGGTTCTAAATCACACCTTGGAAATGTATCTCCGTTATTTTGTAGGTGACAAAACCCAAAGAATGGCTTAAATGTCTTACTTGGTGTGAATACTACTATAACACTAGTTGGCATAGCAACCTCAAAACCAGTCCATATGAAGTGGTTTATGGTAAACCACCTCTCACGTTGCTTTCCTACATTTTGGGATCTTCTTCAGTTGCCTCTGTGGACTTGGCTTTGCAACAACGTGATCAGTTGCTTAAGCTTATTCGTGGTCGTCTCTTGGAAGCTCAAGCTCAGATGAAGCACAATCATGACCTCCACTATCGTGAAGTTCAGTTTAATGTTGGTGACCATGTTTTCCTATGTCTCTAGCCTTATAGACAAATCTTTGTTGCTTTTCGTCAAGCTTTCAAACTTTCCCCCCGATTTTATGGTCCTTTTGAGGTTGTTCAATGCCTCGGTTTTGTTGCTTATCTCCTCAAACTCCCTGCCTCTTCCAAAATCCATCCCGTCTTTCATGTTTCTTGCCTTAAGAAGGTCCTTGGTGCGGGGGTGGAGGTTTAAACAGAATTGCCCCGTGAGCTCGATGCAACTAATTCTATCATTGTTGTCCTTCGTGCTGTCATAGAGCATCATCTCTAGAAATCCCGTCCCCAAGTCCTTATGCACTGGCATGGTCTTGCTCCTTCCGATGCTACATGGGAATATGTGGATGTCATCTCTCAGCAATTCCTTGATTTCGACCTTAGGGTTAAGGTCTGACTCAAGGGAAAGGGAATTAATACAATCACAAGGACACATGGCATGCTGATTTGACAGAAGACTTACTAGCAGGCAAGGTATGTGGAACGTATATGGTGTGCAAGTGGGACAGATGGCTTATTGGCAAGCAAGGGAACTTGAGTCCTTAGACTCAATTTTGTACACTATTCCTAACAAAAAATGTGGTCAGGTTTGGTGGCTTGTCTAGCTATTTGCTTTAATGAATTTAAGTTGTTGTTGTATTTTAGTAGGCTGCGTCTAACACTCATCCTAAATAAGGTTTGTAAAATGTTGTAACGTAGGACTAGGTATTACTTGCTGTTAGGGAACACATGTCAGTTGTTTTTGTAGTCTTTAGTTTTGGATCCGTCCAAAACTAAGACATTTATTTAAAGACTTAAATGGAAATGAAAGGCAAGAAAGTTATCCCTAAAAAAGCACTAAAGGTTCGGGTTTCCCTTGAAAGAGACCCACTTCTCTTTCTCTCTCTCCTATTCTCTATCTCTCCTGAGGTCATTTCCCATAGCCACCATTGCTCGTAAGAAACAAACCAATAACTCCCTTTTGGGAGATTTTCTAGTTAACCAACCCTTAACCAGAACTTACGACCAAACTCTTAACATAAATGCTCTGACTTGATTGAGCTTTTGTCTTTTCTAAATAGCATTTAGTGAACACAATCAAGAACCTTGCTTGCTTGGTTTTTCTAAGGTTTATGATTGTTGCGCTGTTTTGTTGTTGGGGAACGACGACAAAGAAAATGGATATAGAATATTAGGATGGGAGGTTTCGTTATATGAACCCTGGACAAGCCGAAACAATTGGCTAATTAGGTGCTCAACTATGTAGATATCTGAAGGTGCTCGTTTTTCTTCTCGAAATCTTGGAAAATGTTCTTTTCTCTAAATTTGAGCGGCAAAAGTAGGTGGCATCTTTTTATACTTTTTTCATTAGACATTGAACAATCATATCATGTATAATGTTTCGTTAATTCCACTATCTACAAAACTCCAATTTTCTTTTAAACAGAAATTTTATTTTGATATTTTTACAAAATACTAAGAAAAAAGGCTTTTACCATTTTCGGTGGCCTCCAACTTTCAATTTTATGCATACAATGAATTACAAAAAAGAAAGAGAAAAAGGTATAAAATATTGCTAAAACTTATAAATAAAAATGGTATCATGCCATTTAGGATCATGCATTGCCTTCTAACATATGGAAGTGAAAAAGACCAAGAAAGAATAGGAAAGGCCAGGAAATGGACCTTTTTTTATACCATCTTAAGAATAAAAATAATAAAAAATCAAGGAATAAATCCATTTATTCAAGAACAATGACACAAAAGAGTTTTGCATAAATTTAAGATACATAAAGAATCAAAGGAATAGAGAGAATAAAACCTAATGCTTAATAGCCACAATGTTGGGCTAAGACCATACACATCCAATACAAGGCTTTGGCTTAATGAGTAAGAACAATACACAAGGAGATAGACATGCCATTTTCTCAACAATTTCAATTTATATTTATGAATATATAATTTTATCTATTTAAGAATTAAAAAATACAAAGGCTCAAAGATATAGCCTAGTATTATAACTTATATACAAGAAAATTTAGTCTTAAATCCTCTCATTATGATACAAACAAAAATTTTGTCTAAGAGTGATTAGTGTTCTTTAATAGAAATACTCTCCTACATCCTACCATTCTAATTCTAACCAACAAGATTAGTATTTGAACAGCTTTATTTTAGAAGTATCTATGATTTTGTTTAGATCACATATAATAGATATATAATTAGAGAGAAAGTTTAAGAAGTTTCATAACTAATCTTTTCTTTTAGTTGCTTTAATTAGTGATTGTAATTTAAAATTTCAATTGGTGATGATCCTATGAAGCCTTCTTAAGTAAGGATATTTCACTAAATTTTTCTAATCCAAGTATATTGAAAAAATAAGTATGATATGTTTTTAAATTAAGACTCATAGAATTATAGTAAAGGTCAATTGAGGAAATCCATTGAATGACATTTTTGCTATAGGAAGTTTGTCTCTACAAATGAGTCATGCAATGAAATTATATTTGTTAATTCCATCTTACCATATTAAGTCATTTCATTCAACATCAATATTAACTTGATCCAATTCTTTATATGTTTCTTCGTAACAACAAGAAGGTTTGAAAAAAGTATATGTGAGAATTTATCTTAGCTTAAAAAGACCTCTCCAACTTTATGTCATTTTTCTTTTATGTTAAAATGCATAATTGAAATTCTCTTACATTTAGTATTATAAATCTATCTAGTGCATGAGGAAGAACTTAGATAATTTATGAGATTTCATAGTAACTGTGCAAATAAAACCTTATTCCACACCTTGGGGATCTAATAGCCCAAGTCTTCCTTCCCCTTTAGGTTGACAAACAATTTACCAAGTGGCATGAATTTTATGATCTTCTAAATTACCTATTTATAAAAAGTGTTTAATCTTCTTTTCAATCTCATAAATACTTTACAACAATTTTAATATTATTCATCAACTAAACTAAGATCTTACACTTTTGGTGAGATCATAATGTAAATAGCCTTTCCAAGTTACCATTTGTATACTTAATATGATTTCTTTTATTTATATTCTTATAAGCAAATTTCTCTTCTCAAAATTTGTGCATCAATTGCAATTTTTGTTCTTCAAACACCTTACACCATTGCTTAAAAGCCAAAACTTGAACTACTTAGCTTATTATCTTATCGTTTTCAATGTTGCCTAAGAAAAGAAAAATTATCACTAATACATTGGATATGATTTTAATATTATTTATAAGGTAAACTAAGATCTTAGACTTTTGATGAGATCATAACATAAATAGCCTTTTCAAGTTACCACTTGTATACTAATTATAATTTTTTTCAATTATATTTTGTAAATGTTTTTAACTTCTTAAATCTTGGATATCAATTATATTTGAAGGGCTTTACTATATATGAATAAATTATCTCAAAGAATCAAATGATAAAAAGAAGAAGTATTTTAGATGATCAAGACTATAAAGTAAAAGTTTTGTAGTAACCATACTAAGTATATTATTCAAAGCTATATTGTATCATATTTGGAATGAAATGAATAAAGAAAATTCAATGATGAAAGTTTAGATAATTTAATTATTGTTACAAAAATTAAAAAGAACATGAGAGATAAGATTTCATTAGTTGAGATAATACAACCTATAAATTATAATGATTTTGAAAGAGTTTTGAAATTTTTTACATGTACTTTTTGAGCCTAGAGAATGATGTTGTAACTAAGTAATTTTATAAGATGATATATATAATACCTGACATTTCACTTAAAAAAAAATTGCATATCAATGGTAATGCCTTTTTCCTTTTTCCTTTTTTAGAACTTATGCCCTTGTTCAAAAGCCAAAACTCGAACAACTTAACTTATTATCTTACCATCTTAAATGCCAAATAGGAAAGAAAAATTATGATCTATATACTCAATATCACTATTAGTTTTAATATTATTTGTTTGATAAACTAAGATCCTAGAGTTTTTTTTAGTGATATCATATGATATAGTTAGCCTTTCCAAGTTATCATTTGTATACTTAATATGATTTCTTTTGTTTATATGTTTATAAGCCTATTTTACTTGTCAAAAGTTGCATATCAATGGCAATTTTGTTTTTTAAAAACCTTATGCCCTTGCCCAAAAGCCAAAATATGAAGGGAAAATTAGTAACTTAGCATATTGTCTTATTCCCAAAAGTCACATTATTTATAAGGTAAATTAGGGTCCTAAGGTCTGTTGGTGAGATAATAATATAAATAGCCTTTGCAAATTATTTAGTTTTTTGTAAAACCTCAAACCCTTGCCCAGAAGTCATAAAGCTTGATCAAATGTTAGTTATTTGGCATACTATCTTATTTCCAAAAGTTAGATTTCTTTAACAACCTTTTATGAGAATTTTTTTTTTGAGAATAAATCAATAAAGAAAATATATGCACTCTTATTTCCATGGAATCAAGACGTTTAAATAGCAAGACAACTTGCTGTTTTATCCCATATATCATTTATGTGTTAAACCTAATAAAGGAAGTACAATCCTAGAGTTGAAGATCATCAATGAGTCAAAAGTCCATGAAAAATTTCACAACTATGATGATAGGGTTGATTATCCTCATAGTATTCGAAGGCCTAGCAAATGTCTTTACCCCTCCGTCCCTCTATACTTCAGCACTTTCTGTTCGCCATCTTGCCTCCTACAAGACACTTACAAAGGATCAACACCCCTCACCATTGTATCATTGCCTAGAATACGAAATCAAAAATTGCGAAGGAAGAAATAATGTCCGAAAGATCTCTGTGTGCGTTACACGTGCTTTCTTACGGTGCATTTTTGAACATGGAGAGAAGACAGATCCAGTCTATAGGGTTGCTGTGTTATGCGTAGAGAAATGCCTTACAAAATCAGTAGTTCCTATGGTCCATGTTGGCAGCTGTTTACTTAAATGCTTTTACGATCACATAAAACTCTATAAGTAAGGTAATGAGCTCCAAGGTTTGCTGAAGGATTCTTAGTGCAACATTGTTTATTTTCATTTTCGTTGGCATGAGGATTTGTTTCTATACATCATGATCCAATTATGCACTAACCTTGTCTAACTTCTTTTCTTTGTCTTGGGTTATTAGTGTTGGACTTGGCGAGTGGTGTAAAGCGGCAGCAGACTTGTGGATTCTCTTTGTTATAAAATTTAAAGAATAAAATTTCTTTGGTTTGTCTTGGTATTATTAGCATTGGACTTGGCGGTTGGTGACAATCGACATCAAACTTGCTGGTAATTTATGTAACTACTTCGTTATAATGACACAAATGAATTGTTATTACTATTTGATAAAAAATTTGGATTAAGGTTGTGTATTTGCGTGTGAGGAATTATGCTATTTTTAGTATTTTGGGTATTGAGATCCATAGTTTAGAAACTACTACTAGTATAGCTTTTGTATTTGTACGCGTTGTTTAAGCATTTAAGGTATCAACCCAAGATA
This sequence comes from Casuarina equisetifolia, assembly GCA_028551475.1. NCBI lineage: Eukaryota > Viridiplantae > Streptophyta > Magnoliopsida > Fagales > Casuarinaceae > Casuarina > Casuarina equisetifolia. Next base: position 31,728,064 of record CM052356.1, on the reverse strand, counting down.
TTGAAAATATAAAATACTCACAAAGTGCATTACAAATGATTTCCACTTGTACGTGTTTGAGCACAGAAACAAGACTTAGTTCAAGCAGTTGCTATGTCGTGCATGAGGAAGTTGTTACGTATAATGATTAACCAAGAAGAGGGGTTTAAACTAGTTATTTGATTAATTAACCTTTTCAAATTCATTTTATGAGTTTCACACAAGTATAAAGTATTTAGTTAGAAATTAAAGTACATACAATCAACACATAAAGATATAATTTTTTAACATTGCGGTTCAACCCTTGTACTTACGTACACCATGTTCTCCTTTTAATCCAACTAATTGATTCATTCTACAACTTATAATCATTCCACCAACAATGTGTGCTTCAACACATATCAATTACAACTCAAATGTTTTACAACCTTGTACAAATTCAAGCAATTTTCTTAAGATATGAAATATATAGGAGATTGCTAGAACTAAGGTTCTCTAAAGATCAATAATGATAATTTGAGCCCTAATTATGAAATCCCAAATCATAATACAACTAATCAAATAGATGTGCACAAGAATAATATGAGTTAAATTAGCACATATGCAAGTAATATCTCAAGCAATGTTGCAAAATAATAGAGTAAGAACTTTATCAAGATTTCCAAGAGAGCTCAAGCTTTGCACATTTTTGCTCCTTTTTTCTGTTCAGATTTCTTTTCCAATCACAACCAACAGCAGAGAACCGAGCACCTTTTTCTTGCCAATGTGACCGTTCTTTCTTTGAACAATCTCTGATTTTCTGCCCATTGAGAAGCTTTTCTGTGTTGTTTGTACTAAGCTTTCGACGAGTAGGGAGAACAGAGTGTTGGGCCTTCCGATCTGCTTCATTTTAGTTCAAATATCTAATCGAAATGCCACCGTTTTAATCAGATATTAAGTTCCTCGTATTCGGGTCTTTGCGGGTCTTTTCTCGGGTTATGGGTTGGAGTTGTGGGTTTGATCATCAATCTTCCCAAAATCTTCTTAATCTTGAGTCTAATCTTTGTGAGTCCCATCATAGATCAAAAAATCATCTTCTCTTCAACAGTACTTCAATTTTTAGCTTCTGAAACACCTTAAGTTTCTGCCCATAACTCTTGTATCCAATTAGGTCTTGTAAAGTCCATCGGGTCACGAGGAACAACATGGGTCTTCTCGATTTGATCCTCTCCTAGTGGGTGGGTTCCCAAAATTTTGTTCACGGATCCTTTCCCCCTTGATATCTTCAAAATGGTGTGTTCTTCTTCGTTGTCGGAGTTCTCATCGAAGGCAGATCTCAGAAGCTGGTCACGAACGAACTGTCGGGTCGTGTGGCAGCTTCTGGGTTACGCAGAGCGGGTTGCACGATGTGAATCGGGTCGCGCCTGTGGGCTCCGGGTCTGGGTCACAAAACAATATCGTGCAGGCTGTTGGGTCACGCGGGCTGGTAGCATGAAGCCTCATGGACCCAGGTTGCGGGCCCAGGTGAGTGGGCTTGCAATCCTGGGTTGCTTGCATGGGCTTCTGGCTCATGCACAATGGGTTATGAAGCTTGGACTGAATCACATGATTTTAAACTTTCATAGTCCATTTTGCCTACCTAAGTATTCATGCATTATTGTTCTTATATTAAAACAATAACCTAACAATAATATGAATATTTTTTATATTTCCTTTCTAAGAATTCTTTAACAAATATAAACAATTGGTTATTTTATAATATGATTATTATAATTTATAACACATAGATCATGAAAAATATTTAAAGAATCAAAATATCTTTTAGTTGATCTTGGAATTTGTTTGTTTAGATGTTTTGAAGAACACATTAAGAATATAAGGCATTGAATATTAGTGAAGCTAATGAGCTCTAGGGTTTGCCAACAGATTCTTAGTGCAACATTGTATATTTTCATTGTCATTGACATGAGGACTTGTTTCCATTCACAAGTATGAAACCACCAACTAACCTTGGACTTCCAAGTGTTGTGGATGATGTTGTTATAGCGTTAATGGTTAAGATTAATAAGATGTCATCTCAAGTTGATTTATAAAAGCGTAGACTTGATATGGATAACAATTCCAAGTTTTTCTTTTTTCTTTTTATAATTTATTTATCTCATTTGTTATAATAACATAAATGTTGAGATAATACTATTTATTAAAGTGTAAAAGTCAATTTCGAAATCTTAAGACATTAGATAGAAAAACCTTATTACTTATAAAACTAATGGCTTATGTGCAAGCTGACACAACTATTATACATGGACAAAGGTCCAACTTTAAGACCTAAGGAATTATAAGATAAAAATCCAATTTTGAATTTGATACCAAATTAAAGTGTATTGATTTATCTTAAAATTTTAAGACATTAAGTGAAAAAATCTTATTACTTACAAAGCCAAGAGTCTATCCTCGAATTTCTAAAGTGAAATAACACTCGTCTTTATTACTATTTAATAAAAGATTCGAATTAAGGTTGTATATTGTGCACATGAAGGATTATATTATTTTCAATATTTGGATATTGAGATCCATAGTTTAATAAACTACAATCAATGTGGCTTTTGTATTAGATATTTGCTTTGGGGAACTAAGCTTCTATCTAATTCTAGAAATTAGGTATGACATGATATGGACGAAACCCTCAATTTCAGTTCAAACCTTAGAACAATAAATCTACACAAATGATCAAAATAGTACACAAGTGTTTAACCAAGTCATAAATCAAGAAAGAAAACAAGAGGTAGATAAATATTCCAAATGATTTCACCAATCAGCTTTGTGGAATATGAGCAGCTAGCTTCAAGTTCAACATTGAGAATTTAAATATTTTAAAGCACAATCAGTGTCTGGATTTACTGGCCTGATTCCTTTTTATAGTGGACCCTCTCTGTAGCCTCAACAATAGGGCTTTTGAAATATGCTCTGCAATCGTTTCTTGACCGTTCTACACCATCTGTGCTTATGCCTAAAGTAGCGAAGTAGAAGAAGAAACCAGGGAATTCTCGGGCCTCTTTCATCCTTTGAGCATATTATCATTGCTTTTAGGAGACGGCATGATGAGGTCTTGTGTTTTAAAACTCACAAAATGGCACCACATGAATAAGTTTGAAACTGCTGATCTCTTTTGTTTTCTTGTGCCCTTAGAGCTTTCAATGACATTTTACTTTTACACTGAAGAAGCTTCAGGCATCTTGCAGAAAACAACTAGGTGAATTAAAGACTTGCTTTTTCTCGAATCCACGTAGGGTCTTTGTGTAACTTCCAAAAAAATTTCATCTTCGTTTAGAGTTCTTTGGAGCTTCCCGTGAAAGACACACATGTTGGTGCTGGTGTTCTCCATTTTCTCTTTCCAAGCTTATCTTCTTTTTGAGCTCTCACGAGGGAACCATGTTGGTGCTGCCTTGAGTGAGAGACATCTACAAAACTCTCTTAGCAAACATATGATCATAGTTAATCTTGCATCCGCAAATATTTATCTAGACAATAAAAATATCCAATTATACATTTTATATATTTCATCAAAATTCATATTCCAAAACTTCTCTGGACAACTATTTTAAAGGAAGAATTGTACATTTATAATATATTCAACTAGTCAAACCATGTATTTAGTATAAAATCATATTGATAGTAATTTATATAACTATGGATCACAATACTCAAGTATTGAAAATAGCATAATCTCTGTCATGTGCACAATACATAACCTTAATCTAACTTTTTATCAAATAATAATATCTCCACATTTGTATTATTTTAACCAAAGGGACTAATCTATATCAAGTCTAAGATCCTATAAATCACCTTGAGATGGCATCTTATTGACTGTAACTGTTATGATTCTCATGTTTGAGCTTTGAATCGAAAGCAACTGTTTGTTAGTAAAAACACTGATAACATTTTATTTTTTAAACTCTATAGCAACAACGTCCACAAGCTTGTTGACGCTTGATATCACCCGCCAAGTCTAACACTGATACACCAATGCAAACCAAAGAAATTAGACAAGGGTAGTGCGTAATTTGATACTGAATGGATACAAGTACTCATGTCAATGACAAAGAAAATGAACAAGGCTGCACTAAAAGCAAACCTTGGAGCTCATTAGTTTTATTATGGATGTTGCCTCATATTCTTAATTCGCTCCTTGAAGCATCTAAATAAATAGATTCCAACATCAACTTTTTTTATTTTTTAAGGCACCTTTTCATGCACGACATAGCAACCGCTTGGCTTATTAACATTCAGGCAATAATTATTGTCAAGTTTGAATCATTTGTAAAAGAACTAAACTCAGTTCAAACTACATAAGCTAAGCTCAAGCTACTCATAAATAACTCAGTTTACTAATAGTCTTACATATCTTTGTCTAAAAACCTATATTGTCCCTATTAGCTGCTTGGGAAGAAATGTGTATTTATTAGCTAATAGAAAGTAAAGATCAAGGAAGAAAAAAATAGATAATTAGGAAAAGCTTTGTATTTCTATACCTAGATCTAGAACATAATAGGCCTATTTATAAAAAGGTTTATGTACTTCAGAAAGGAAAGAAATAATATAGAATATTTGTACAACAATATTTCCCTAACAACAAAGATCTCATGCTATATGAAAATAATCACAAATGGTAATAACTATATTAACAATGTATTGTAAACACTTCCTCTCAAACTAGTGGCTTATACATGTTCAAGACACCAAGCTTGCTTAATAAATACATTTGTTGTTTTTGACACAAGGGTTTGGTGAAAATGTTTATAAGTTGTTCTAAATCTATATTTCCCTAACAAAAAAGATCTCATACTATATGGAAATAATCATAAATTGTAATAACTATATTAAGAATGTATTGTTAACACTTTCCTTCAAGCTAGTGGCTTATATATGTTTAAGACACTGATAATTCTATTTTTATAGAGTTATTTTACTTATTTTAGGAATAAATAACTTTAATAATTGTGAAATTATCTTGTTTATGTAGCACAAGGAGGCAAGGAGAAAAGTGATGAACAAGGAGAACCTGATGTTTATTGTGTAGTAAAGTCGTAATATCAAGATCAAGATAGTTAAGATGGGCTTGGGCTTTGGATAATTGTTATTAGATTTTATTTTTATTGGATTTTCTAAATAATTAAAAAACCTAATCATATTAGAAGTTCAAAGCCTAATTAAATTAGGAGTTTAAAACTCAATTGTTTTAGGTCTCCAAATTCCAGTTCTACTAGGATATGAGATAGGTTTAAACCTAAATTCTATTTAAAAGAAGAGATGAGGCAAAAGAAGAAAGAAGAGGAAATTGAGCACAACTCAAGGTTTTCTTAAAGAGAAGACAAAAAGAGTGACAAACTTCTTGTTCTTGGATTTAAGATGCCTTCTTTATTTCTTTTTATTGTTCTTCCTCATTATTTTTTTATGTTTTAGTTTACTTTTGTTAGAGCTATGATGAACCTAATTATGATGATATGAATCTTATGATTGTTATGTTTTGTAAGATATTTTGTTTATGTGAAGTTACATGTTACTGTGTTTAATAATTTTAAGTGATTAGCTACCACTTGAATGATTTGATTTGCATATTTGAGACCGATAGGAGATAATATGCAGTTGCTTATTATAATATGTAATCATAAATTAAATATGGATAGACATATACCATATTGTTTGTGTGGCTTTTGGTGTAAACTGGAATATTCATATATCCTAATGCATTTGGTTTGTTTCAATTCACGTATAGAGATATAGTGAATTAATGAACTAAATAGGTTTACTATACCTAAACATAGGGTAGTAAATAAATTAGGAAATTCCGTCATCACATAAATATTATCCCTCTTGTAAGCATACATAATCAATATTAATATCTAGTAATTATGGTGAAATCATATTCTCTAACATATTTCTTATATTTAGTTTTCTTAAATTTAGTTAGTTAATCTATCATCAATCATTTGAATTTGTTAAATAAATTGTAGGAGTTATTCACCATTAGTAATTAATTGGTTTAGTAATTACCAATATCTGTGGGATGATATCTTTCTCATTATTATATTACTTGTTCAACATGTTCACTTGCATATAAATTTCACCAAACAGACACCAAACTTGATTAATAGATATGTGTGTTATTTTTTACACAAAGGTTTGGTGAAGATGTCCATAGGTTGTCCTAAAGTCTTTATTCTCTTTGTCTTGATTATTCTTTCCTGAATTTTATCTCTAGTAAAATAACAATAAACTTCTATGTATTTTGTACTCTCATGTGTTGGAAAAATAGCATATTTCATGAAAATATGTTTTAATGTGACAATATCTTTTAGAATTATATATAAATATTTTTCATATTTTGGTGTGCAAAATAAAAATATAGAAAGTAAAACGTATATCCTTCAAAGCTATATTATATCACATTTGGAGGAAAATGAATATAAAAAGATGCAATGGTAAAAGTTTAGATAGATTTTACCATTATTACTAAAATCGAGAAAGGCATGAGAGACAAGATTCCATCAATTATAAAAGTGAAGCCTATAAGTTATAATAAATTTTTGCAAAAGCTTTAAAATTTTCTAAATGTAATTTTTGAACCTAAATAAAAATATTGTAACTAAGCAATTGTAGTTTCTTTGCTGATATATAATATTTAGTTACATAATGACTAGCTTTTAGGAGGAGAAAGTATGCTTTTCTTAAGACAATATGATTCATGATTTTATTACTCATTTCAAGTGAATAACCGAACTCAAACTTTGTCCTTCTTGTTTGCATGAAGTCACGAATCACATGTTAAATACAAAATAACTTTTGTGAAACCTTCGAATGAGCAAAAGTATCTTAAATCAAAAGTTAGTTAATTCAAATGTTATTATACTTCTAGTAGACACAACCCTTAAGCAACTCTTTATGAAAAACTTTTACCGCAAACAAATCAAGAAGCAAAATAAAATAATGATGAAATCACACACTAATGATGGTATGATTTCTTTTATTTATATACTTATAAGTATGTTTCATTTCTCAAAGGTTGCAAGTCAATAGCAACGTTTCTTTTTCATTTTTCAAAATCTTATGCCCCCAAAAGCCAAAGCATGAAAGGAAAGTTAGTAACTTAGCATATTATCTCATTCACAAAAGTCACATTATTTGAAAGGTAAATTAAGATTCTAGAATCTTTTAATGAGATGGTAATATAAATAGTCTTTCTAAGCTTGTGTACTTAATACAATTTCTATATATATATATATATATGCTTTACTTGTCAAAAGGTGCATATCAGTGGCAAATCTTTTTATTTTCCTTTTTTTTTTTTGTAAAACCTCATACCGTTGCCCAAAAGACAAAACTTGATCAAAAAGTTAGTTACTTGGCACAATATCTTATTGCCAAAATTCAGATTTCTTTAACAGCTTTTTTAATGAATAAATAAATAAATAAAAACATTTGTATTCTTATTTTCATGGAATCAAGACGTTTAAATAGCAAACACAACTTGATTTTTTTTTTCATTCATCTATGTGTTAAACCTTATAAAGAAGAACACTCCTAGAGCTGAAGATCATCGATGGGTCAAAAATCCATGAAAAGTTTCATAATGATGATGATAGGGTTGATTATGCTCATAGTATTCGACGGCCTAGCAAATGTCTTTACCCCTTCCGCCCTCAACACTTCTGCACTTCCTGTTCGCCATCTTGCCTCCTACGAGACACATCCATATCAAAGGCCTCCATCGTTGTATGATTGCCTGGAATCTGAAATCAAAGGATGCAAAAGCAAACATGGAGGCCTACTGCTCTCGGAGTGCGTTACATTTGGTTTCTTATTGTGCATTTCTGAGAGTGACTGGAAGAGAGATCCAGTTCATACGGCTGCTATGTCATGCATGGAGAAGTGCTTTAGAAAATCAATAGTTCGTTCTCCCCGTGCTGGGATCTGTTTACTTAAATGCTTTCACGATTCCATTGAGATATGAGGCATAGTCTATAGGTAAAGGTAATGAGCCCCAATGTCTGCTAAAAGATTCTTAGTGCAATATTGTTTATTTTAATGGTCGTTGATACGAGGATTTGTTCTTATTCATCATTATGCAATTATGCACTAACCTTGTCTAACTTCTTTGGTTTGTCTTGATGATATTAGTGTCGGACTTGGGAAGTGGTGGCAACCAACAGCAAACTTGCAGATATTCTTGTTATGAAATTTAAAGAATAAAATTTCTTTGGTTTGTCTTGGTGTTGCTAGTGTTAGACTTCGCAAGTGGTGACAAAGTGACACCAAACTTGCGAATACTCTTGTTATAAAATTTAAAGAATAAAACATGTGTTTTACTAGTAGCAATTGCTTTTGATGTTGTGGTGAAACATGAGAATCTTAGTAGTTATGATCAATAAAATGCTCCCTTAAGTTGATTTGTAAGTCCTTGGACTTGATGTGCATAATAGTTCTAAGTTGCTTTATTCCTTTTACAATTTATGTAATTATTTTGGCTATAATGACATGAATGTGGTGATATTATTTTTTCTTTTTCTATTTTGGTAAAAGATTAAATTGTATTAATAAATGTTAAAATATAGAAGTACAGGGGCATATCCCAACATTACAAAAATTATCATATCTATAAAAAGATAAAAGTTGGAAGCCCTCATATTTCACTCAAAATAACATTTCTTTAGGAGAATTTTATATTTCTAAACAAAGAAACTTTTCTACATACTACCTTCTTTACTTTGGCTAAAAGAATAAGGATATCAATTATTTTTTTCTAAAAACGTCTTTTATTTTGTGTAGCCCATATACAATAAATACAATCTAAGAAAGATATCTTAAGAAGTTTAACAGCTAAATTATTTCCTTTAACTACTTTAAACAACCATTGTAACTCTTCATTCTATCCTTCAATGTCATGTCAAATTTCATTTTGAGCAAGAATCTTTTTCCAAATCATCTTTGTCCATACACATTCAAAAAATAAATGACTCTTATTTTCTATATGATGCTGACAAAAATTATAACATATGTTTACTAAAGGAAAGCCATTGTACAATTTCTATTATTGTAAAAAGTCTATTCCTACAAACAAGTTATCCAATAAAATTTTGTTTTCTAATAGCACCAATCCAAATTAAACCATACCAATCCACAGTTGCATCAACTTTCGAAGATCATTATAAATCTTTTAGCAACAATATATAGAACTAGAAAGAACATAAACAAGTGTAGGCCTTAATTTGAGGAGACCCTGCCAACTCCAAGCCATTATACCTTTTTTGCCTAACTACATTACTGAAATTCTTTTACACTTTGTACTATGAATTCATTTACTACATAATAAAACTTTTGGAAGATATTACTAATTGATAAAAAGTTTGGGTTAAGATTGTGTATTGTTCTCATGAGAGATTATGTTATTTTGAGTATTTGGATATTGAGATCCCTAGTTTAACAAACTACTACCAATGTGGTTTTTGTATAGGCTACATTGTTTGAGCGGTTTAGTATATAATAAATGTTTAATCCTTCTTCTAAAATAGTTAAAAACAAAAAAAAAAGTATCTCCCCATGTAAAAAATATACCAAAAAAAGATTTAATAATATAAGATACTCATTCATATTATCTCTACCCATAATAGTTATTGTCTACACTACTTAATAAAAAAAAATGGATAGAAAAAATCACATTTTCATGCCACTTCCAAAAAAATGAGTGATTTCTTATTGATATTTAAAAAAGGAAACCCATAGTGTGCTCTTTTGGAACTTGTGCATGGGATTAGCACATATTTTCTTGAAGCCCTTCATGCAAGTCTCATATGAAGAATACAACTTTTAATTATCATCCCACATTCATTTGGAAGATTGGGAAGTATGATATATGAAAAGCAGCCAATTTTAATAAACTAAAAAAATATTAGATAAAAGTAGGGAAAAAGGAGAAAAATGCTTGATAAGTTTGATAATGCAACGAGCTTAAGTAGAATAAAGTTTATTTGGGTAGGATTAATACCTTGTTTAGACATATTAAGTGTCAATTTCTTCTTGAAATCTAGATTGTCAAGTATATAAGTGCAAAACAATCATACTTATCAAATTCAACAAGAAAATAGGGGAAAAAAAAAAAAGTAGACAATAAGTGCAAATCAAGCAAAGCTTGCAAACTCAAAAGGAAAAATAAGGGAAAGAACAATAAAATTGCTTTATAATGTTTCAATGATTACAATATCTACAAAAATCCAATTATTCTTTGAAAGAATATTTTACTTCAACATTTTTACAAAAATAGTTAAAAACAATTCCATGTTTCTTATGGCTTTTGCCGTCTCTTATGGCCTCTAACTTTCAACTTCGTAAATATAAAAAAAAAATTACAAAAAAGAAAAAGGTCCGAATTTCATATCAAGTAACTAGGACATGTCAAAATACAGCTAAAGATTATTAGTTGTTTATATTAATGTTTATGATCTTATTATAATTAAACATAAATTTTTTCCAAAACACATTCACCATAATAAGATCATAAACATTAATATAAACAAAGTGTTAAAATTTAAATGTATATTTTAAAATAAAAATATTGATATATTTTCCTCTATAGTATAGTTGAGATAGTAAGGAGAGCTCATATAGAAAATCTTGCAAAGTAAATATCCTAAGTTTGAATCTCCAACTATATTTCTAATTAACCTGAACATGTTTTGGGACAAGCCATTACTTTCTAATTTAGGCCTTTAAACAAAGCTTGGTGGGAGTTTTGGATTATAAAAAAAAATGATATATTTGAATCTTTTAAGAGAATAAATGCATTCATAATGTGATATTAGAACTTGTATTTATGTCTCATGAATGTGCTTTTTCTTGATTGGGATAGAATACTAAAATTTAAAATTGCTTTCTATATTATTAACACTTTAATCTATTATACTCAAACATTTTACTATATAAAGATCTAATTTTTGGTGGGAGAAAGTATGTTTTTCTAAGACAAGTAAAATTCTTAGTTTTATTGTTCCTTTTAAATGAATGAATAAATAAATTGAAAATTTTCTTTTTTGTTTTCATGGAATCAAAATCACATATTAAATGCAAAATAACTTTTGTAAAACCTTTTAATGAACAAAAATATCTTGAACTAAAAGTTAGTTGATTTGAATATTATCACACTTTCAATAGACACATTTCCTAAGCAACTTTTTACGAAAAAACTTTTTCTACAAACAAATAAATGAACAAACTCAAACAAACTAAAATAATGTTGAAAAAGAGCACTGGTGTAATGGGGTTAGATATCATTATAGTATTTAAACTACAAATAAATAATTTTACCATTTCCCTTTCTTAATCAATTTAGGCTCTTATATGTAGAAATATCATAAAATAGCTATACTGGCCTTTGAGTAGGAAATTTATCAATCTTATAGCTATTCTTTAGTGTCATCTATATGAATTTTGTGGACTTTATACCAGTCAATATTATTTGCCATGTAAGTTAAGATCCTAAAGTCTTCTATATATTTTTTCTTTTTCTTTTTCTTTTTCTTTTTCTTTTTTAAGTAAAACTTCATCCCCTTGCTTAGAAAACAAATCTTGCCGGAAAGTAAACAACTTAGCATATTATTTTATTCCCAAAAGTCAAGTTTCTTTAACAACTATTCATGAGAGGTTTTTTCTATAAATAAATCAACGAAAAACATATATATCTTTATTTCCATGGGATCAAGACCCTTAAATAGCAAAGACAACTAGAACTTTAATTTCATCTATGCATTAAGCCTTCTAAAGAAGAACATTTCTAGAGTTGAAGATCATCAATGGATCATAAGTGTATAGAAAATTTCATAATGATCATGATGAGGCTAATTATTCTCGTAGTATCTGAAGGCCTAGCAAATGACTTGACGCCTCCCTCTCTTTGTGCTTTTACACTCCTTGTCTACTATATGACCTCCTCCAAGACACCCTCAATGGATCAATATCATGCATCATTGTGTGATTGCCTGAAATCCGAACTCCAAAGAACTAGAAGGAAACAACAAAGAGAAGACCTAGCATTCTTGAAGCATGTCACACGTCGTTTCTTCCGGTTCATGTATCAACATATAAATGAGACAAATGGAAGAAGTCCGTGCTATTGCTAAATCATGCACAGAGAAGTGCTTTCCAAAATCAAAATCTCCTACAGCCGATATTCAAATTTGTTTATTTAAATGCTTTGAAGAGAACAATAAATACTGCTCAAATGAGTAGCATAGTCAAAGTTTAGACCACTTGATAAAAAAAAATGGCTACAAAACATCTCATTGTCATGCCACTTCTACAAATAAATGAATTAATTAATACCAATGCCTAAGATAAAGAGAACCCATGATGTGCTATTGTAAAACTTGTGAAAAGGCAAGGGGCATAAATCCTCTAAGCCCTTCATGAAAGCTTTATACTAAAAGTGGGGTCAGATTATTATGCTCACAGAGTGTGTTACTGTTGGGTTGGTCCAACCCATATTCAAGACTTATTGTTAGGTCTTATTAGGATAATGTAGCCCTAAGGTTTAGAGGAAAAATATAGGTCTTTTCTAAGGGTGTGTCCATCAAAATAAAATAGAGAGAGAAGAAAAAGAGCATAATTTTGTAAGAATTAGAAGCCTTGCACAGCAATTGATCAAACACTTAATTAAGGTCAATATGTAGTCTGATTAGGCTGATTTTTTGTCAGTAGATTTGGAATTGAGTGTTCTTCATTGTGACTAGTTGGATCATCATTTGAAGCTTTTTAAATTAGCAGATCTTCGTTGAAAATCTGGATTATTTTTCTCTAACTTTTCTTAATTAAGTTAATGTTTACAACTTGTTTTTCACTATCGATTAGTGATTCTATTGTTATTGAATCAATAAATCCTTATCCTATTACTATCGTTAAAGACTTTATTAGGTTATAAACTTAAAAATATATATAGTAAAGAGTTTGGTGGACTCCATGATTAGTCTCGTGGTTTTTATTTTTCACATTGGAAGAGTTTTCTATGTAAAAATCATCTTATGTTGATTGTAGTGTTTGTATCTTTTACATGTGATTCAAAATACATTGTTAGTACTTTAATATTTCCTCATAGGTCCAATCAAAGTAGGAAACTCTATACGTTTTTTCCCATCAATTACATATGGTTTCTACTTGTGCATATTTGAACATAAAGACAAGACTGATGGGGTAATTCAAGCAATTGCTATGTCATGCATAAGGAAGTGCATTAAAGAATCACAATATCCTTTAGTTGATCTTGGAATTTGTTTGTTTAGATGCTTTGAAGAGCACATTAAGAATATGAGGCATCATCTATAAGTTAAGCTAACAAGCTTTAGGGTTTGTTAAAAGATTCTCAGCGTAACATTGTTTTTATTTCATTGACAAAAGGAATTGTTTCCATTTACAATTATCAAACTAGCAACTAACCTTGTTTAACTTCTTCACATTGTACTGGTGTTATTAGTGTTGGACTTGGTGAGCAGTGTTAAGTGTTAGAAAGCTTTTGAATGATGTTGTTATAGAGTTTAAAAAATTAAAAATATATTTTATTAACACCAATTGCTTTTGATGTTGTGATAAAACATAAGAATCTTAATAGTTAAGATCAATAAGATACCATCTCAAGTTGATTTGTACGACCTTAGACTTGATATGTATAACAATTTTGAATTTTTATGTAATTTATGCATGTCCTTAGTTATAATAATACAAATATGGAGATATTGATATTTGATAAATCATTTGGATTAAAGTTGTATATTGTATGCATGAGGGATTATTCTATTTTTGATATTTTGTTATTGAAGTCCATAGTTTAATAAACTACAATCAATGTGGCTTTCACATTAGATATATACTTTGTGTAGTTTGATACATTATAAAACCCAATGTTTTTCTTAAAAATAGTTGTTAATAGAAAAAAAAAATCTTAATATATAAAAAGATGTATCAAACCAGGATATTAATAATATGAAATACTCATTCATATCATTTTCAACATAATATTTAATATTTATACCACTTGATAAAAAAAGGGTAAGAAAATAACAATGTTATGTCATTCTTATAACAAAATGAGTGAATTCTTATCAATGTTTAGGAAATAGAAAAATCCAAGATGTGCTCTCTTGTAACTTGTGCAAGAGAGTGACATAAATTCTTAAAGCCCTTTCATGTAAGTCTCATATTGAGAGTAAGGTCAAAATATTAATCCCCATCTTTTTTCTTCTAAAATTTTTAATTATCTTCTCAAATCCATTTGAAAATTGGAGAATTACCATATATGAAAAGCAACCAATTTTAGCAAATTCAACATGAAACAATCAAATAAAAGTAGGAAAAGGAAGAGAAAAATGCTTGATCAGTTTGAGCACAATTACTGCAAATTGAATGGATAGGATTAATAACCCACGTAAATCTATAAGTGTTAATTTCATCTTGAAATCCAGATCGTCAAGTAAATAAGTACAAAAAAAAAAGACTAAGCAAATTCAACAAGAAAAGTGAGGAAAAAAGGAGAAAATAAGTGCTAAAGCAACCAAAACTACCAAATTCAACAAGAAAAACAAGATAAAAATAAAATAAAATTGCTTTATAATGTTTTATCATTTACAATATTTACGATTCGAATTACTCTATGAACAAAGAGTTTATTTCTAAAATTTTTCCAAAATAGAAAAAAGAATTCCATGTTTCTTATGGCTTTTACCAACTTCAAAATTCACAATCTAATAAATTAAATAATAAAAAGTAACTGTTCAAATAAACAACTTTTGGATTCCCGAAAATTCAACTTTATAAATAAAACAAAATTGCAAAAAGGACAAATGTCTGAAGTTTGTGTCAAGCAACCAGGATACATCAAAATATTGCTAAAACTGATTAATAAAAGGAAAAAGATCTCCTTCTACTCATTACATATTGAAAACAAATATTCACCTTTTTCAAGAGGATAAATTGATTCTTTATCATACGAACATTGTTAATTAAACAACTTTTTTTCCCAATACATTAATCAAAAGTAGATCACAAACGGTAATATAACAAAAAGTTGAAATTTGAATATATATCCTAATTCCTTATATACTGATATGTAGTATATAAATATACTTTTTCTTTTACACATTGATATTAAGGGAAGAATTGATCTTTTAATATGGTATTAGAACTCATGTTTTTGTTTTTTGAAATGAGTCTTTTCAGGATGAGGATAGAGACATATTAAATTTTGAAAGAATGTTCTATATTATTTATATATTAATCTATTGTGCTTAAATATTTAACTACATAAGGACGGGCTTTTACAGGGAGAAAGTATGTTTTTCTAAGACAACAAGGTTCAGGATTTTATTATTCGTTTTAAATGAATAAGCAAACTAAAACTTTTTTTTTTTGTTTTCATGAAATCACCAGTCACGTATTAAATGCAAAATGACTTTTTAAAAACCTCAAATAAGCACAAATATCTTAAATCGACAGTTAGTTATTCGAATGTTATCGTACTTTCAATGGACACAACTCTTAAGCAACTTTTTATGAAAAAAATTTTTCCACAAACAAATCGACAAACAAAATAAAATAATGACGAAATCTCACATTAATGATGGTAGAGTTATTTATAATTATAGTATTGAGGTGCAAATAAATAATCTTACCCCTTTCCTTCTCTTTATACGACTTTACGTTCTATTTGTTCTTTTAATCAATCTATACCTTTATAGTATAGAAATACCATTGCATTGCAATATTGGCTCTTGAATGGGAAATTTATCAATCTTATTACTCCTCTTTAGTATCATCTATGTGAATTTTGTGGACTTTATACTGGTAATCCATACATTAGATTTGTGGACTTCTTCCAAAACACAATCATCATAAGAAGATCACAAACATTAACACAAAAGAAGTGCCCAAATTTGAATGAACATCTTAATCCTAAGATATTGATATATTTGAATTTTTATGTATAAATATAAATTGACATTAAGAGACGAAATGCATCTCCTAACATATTATTAAAACTCTTTGTTTTAAATATAAATTAAAAAAAATATTGCAACCCTAATCATTTATATTGAGAATGCAAATAGACCTATAGGCCACACTTGTTAAAAGGACACATGGGAAAAGTATAGAACTTTATTGCTAAAAACACAAACCCAAGAAATAGGTGCAAGACATTTTAAGACATCGAGAACTAGCACAAGCACATAATCTTTTGAAAGACAAACATTACAAATAAAATTTTACTATAAATTTTAAGACATAGTATTAAAACTCATGTTTATGTCTCATGAAATGTATTTTCGTATGACTAGGATAGAGAAATTGAAATTTAAAGGTGCATTCTATATTATTAATATATAAAATTTATTGTGCTCAAATATTTTACTACACGACAAACTGATTTTTTTGGGGGGGAGAGGGAAGAAAGTATGTTTTTCTAAGACAAATAAAATTCCTAGTTTTATTACTCTTTTAAAATGAATAAACAAACTAAAAATTTTTCTTTTTTTTTTTCATGGAGTCAAAATAACATATTAAATGTAAAATAAATTTTGCAAAACTTTTGGATGAACAAATATATCTAGAACTAAAAGTTAGTTGATTTGAATATTATCACACTTCCAATAGACACAGTTCCCAGGCAACTTTTTATGGAAAAACATTTCTGCAAACAAATCAATGAACAAATAAAACAAACTAAAATAATGATGGAAAATCGCACTAGTGATGGGGGGTTAAATATGATTATTAGTATTTGAGGTGCAAATAAATAATCTTATCCCTTTTCCTTTTCTAGTTAGGATCCAAGATGGTGTGTATGCTTGAACAATTGGACCCTTTTAAATTAACAAGTATAAAGTCCACAAAATTCATATGGATGACACTAAAGTGGAACTATAAGATTGATAAATTTCCCATTCACAAGCCAATATAGTATGTAATGATATTTCTACATTACAAAAGTATAAATTAATTAAGAGGACAAACATAAAGTAAATTTATAAGTTATCTTCTATATATTGACACCATTATTAATTTTAATATTAATTTTCAGGTAAATTAATATCCTAAAGTCTTTTGGTGAAATCATAATATAAATGACCTTTTCAAGATATCACTTGTTGAAAGTTAGATATCAATGGCACTTTTCTTTTCTTTTTTAAGTAAAATCTCATACCATTGCTCAAAAGACAAATCTTGAACAAAAAGTAAGTTACTTAGCATAGTATCTTATTCCCAAAAGACACAATTTTTTAAAACTTTTCATAAGAATTTTTTCTTACAAATAAATCAATAGAAAAACATATATATTCTTATTTCCATGAAATCAAGACTCTTAAATAGCAAAGATAACTAGAAGTTTAGGTATTAAATCTTCTAAAGAATAATACTTCTAGAGTTGAAGATCATCAATGGATCATAAATGTACAAAAAGTTTCATAATGATGATGATAGGGCTAATTATTCTCTTAGTATTTGAAGGCCTGGCAAATTACTTGGACCCTCTCTCTCTTTGTGCTTCTGCACTCCCTGTTAGCCATCTTGCACCCTCTAAGAAACCTTCAATGGATCAATATCATGCATCATTGTATGATTGCCTGAAATCTGGACTCCATAAAATCAAAAAGAGACATCAAAAAGAAAGCCTAGTATTCGCAGAGCAGGTTACAACTCGTTTCTTCCTTTGCGTGTATCAATATGAATATGACAAGGATCAAGAAGTTCGTGCTCTCGCTAAATCGTGCATAGAGAAGTGCTTCCCAAAACACTTACCCCCTCCAGCCGATGCTGGAATCTGTTTATTTTCATGTTTTGAAGAGAATATTAAAGATATCAGGCGTCGTTTATAAGTAAGGCTAAAGAGCTCCAAAGGTTTGCTAAAGACTTCTTATTGCTGCATTGTTTATTTTCACTATCCTTAACATGAAGACTTGCTTTCTGCATTCATTAGTATGAAATTATGTACTAAGGTTGTCTAACTTCTTTGGTTTGTGTTGATTTTATTAGTGTTTGACTTGACGGATGCTGCGAAGTCTCGTGAAGCTTGCGGATACAGTTTTTATAAAGTTTAAAGGATAAAATATCTATTGTCCAACATAAGTTATTTCTGAAACTACTTAAGAGCAATAAGACGTCATCTCAAGTTGAATTGTAAGGTCTTGGACTTGACATGGATAATAGTTTCAAGCTTCTTTTCTCTTAGTATTCGGGTATTGAGATTCATAGTTACTAAGCTACTATCAATGGTGACTTTTGTATTAGATACATCTTTTGAATAATTGCATATATTATAAATGCCCAATACTTCTTTCAAAACAATTTTTAAGAGAATAAATACCACCATATATAAAGATAATATTAAAACAAAATATTAACTACAATAAATATTACTCAAACAAGTAACATATTCAAGATTTAGACACTTGACAAAAATGGCTAGAGAACATCTCATTGTCATGCCACTTATACAAATAAATGAGTGAATTTGTACTAATGTTTAAGAAAAAGAAACCTATGGTGTGCTCTTATAAAACTTGTGAAAAGGAAAGAGGTATAAATTCTCCAAGCCCTTCATGCAAGCTTCATACTAAGAGTAGGGTCAAATTATTAATCCCCATCCTCTTTTGATGTAAAACTTATAATTGTCCTCTCAAATCCATTTGGAAATTTGAGAATATCGTAAATGAAAGCAACCAATTTTAGCATCTTGAAAAGAAAATCAAATTAAAGTAGGAAAAAAAGAATAGAAATGCTTGATAAGTTTGAAAATGCAAAGAACTTAAGAGTAAAATGTTATTTGGGTAGGACTAGTGACTTTTGTAGCTTATTAAGTGTTGATTTTTCTCTTAATATATGGAATGTGAAGTAATAAGTGTAAAACACTCAAACTGAACAAATTTAACAAGACAAAAAAGGAAAAAAGAAGGAGAAAATAAGTGCAAAGCAACCAAAGCTACCAAATTCAAGAAGAAAAGCAAGGAGAAAAATAAAATCTACTTTATAATTTTTAATCAATTACAATATCTACAAAACTAGTTATTCTACGAACAAAAAATTTACTTCAAAACCTTTTACTTCCAAAATAGTTATAAGGATTCCATGTTTCTTATGGCCTTTACATTTTACATGGCCTACAACTTTCAACTTATACATATACCAAAAATACAATTAAAAAAGTCTAAATTTTATATCAAAACATAACTGAAACAGATTAAGAAAAAACAAACAAATAGAATCTCTTATTACTTATTATATATAAAAATCAAATATTTGCCTTTTGTAAAAAGAAATAAACAGATTTTTTATCAAATAAAAATTAATAATTAAGCATAATTTTTCATAAATAAATTCTCTTATTACAAAAATAAACAAATTATTGAAATTTTAATGGACATCTTATATTCATAATTTTTGTTCCTTAACAAGTTGGTAAACATACACTTTTAATATAGTATCACAATTCATGTTTCGAATTAAACACATTATATCTCAATATGTGTTTTTTCACATCTTCAAAGAAAAATATATTAAAATTTAAACACGTAATTTATATTATCAATATACTAATTAATAATTTTTATATATAAAATCCAATTTTTAGGGGTAGAAACTATGATTTTTTTTTTATGACAAATGGTTACGAACGAGTTGTTTACGTCAGGGCACAAGTATATAGAGTTGTGTAAGTTAATAAAATTATTAATTCTAATCAACTTTTATATTAAATAATTCATTTTTTAGGATAATATTATGCTCCGGTGAACATATCAGCCACTAAATCTGAATACGCCGTAAGTCACCGTTCATGGAAGGTATAATACGGACGACAGGAACTTAGTAGTAAAACCCACTCCATCCATGGCAGCGTAGCAGTGCTTCATGCACCCCTTGCTCTTCTCTCCAATACTAAGAAGACTGAAACACCGAAATGGCGGCCTCAAAATTCCTTCACTTCGGAACTGCGTTCTTTCTCCGTACGCCGAGCCCTTCTTGCCCGCTTTACTTCCCAAAACCCCACTCTCTTAAACCCTTACGATTCCCCCGCTACAGTTCCTCCGCGGCGGTCGATACGCTCGTCGCCGACAGTGCAGAAACGCCTCTTTCACACCGGAAACTCCCTCACCCCTGGCCGGAATGGGTGACTTTTGTCGACGGCTTGAAGACCAAGGGTTACTTCACCGAATCCCCTCCCGAGGCCAAAGATGAAAGTGATGCGGAGAACGTTTACAAGGAAATGAACCTCATCAAGGGCGCTTGCGTCAGCTTCGCGCGCGACCGCTACGATGTCTTCAAGTGCGTTCCTTTTTCTTTGCTGTGAAAACTCGTGTCTTCGTTTCTATGTATGTGAAATGCTCTGACTTGGTTGAGTTTTGTCTCTTCTGAATAGAACCTAGTGAACACAATCAAAAACCTTGTTTGCTGGTTTTTCTGAGGTTTATAATTGCTGCCCTGTTCTGCTGTGGGGAACAGAGATTAAGAAAACGGATATAGAATATTAGGACTGGAGGTTTCGTTATATGAACCTGGACAAGCTGAAACAATTCGCTAATTGGATGCTAAACTATTTAGATTTCTGAAGGTGCTCCTTTTTCTTCTCGAAGTCTTGGAAAATGTTTTGGTCTCTACATTTGAGCAGCAGAATAGGTGGCATCTTTTTGTTCTTTTTTCATCGGACACTGAACAATCATGTTTAGTGGTCAGAGCAGCTAAATAGAGCAGGGTTTTTTTTTTTTTTCTGAGTTCAATTCCATGACGGAAACAAAGGCTAGGAGATGGATGTCTATCTTTAGGCTTTCATTTATTGGAAATTTTTGATGATGTATGGTATATGATCTTTCCCTTCTATGTCTCATATAGGAAAGCAATATAGAGGAAATTTCCAGGCAAGGGAAGATTGGTAGAATGATAAACTAGAATTTTAGATGTTGTACTATGATTTTGACTGGGTGTGATGATGATGTTTTACGGCCTTTAATTATTACCAGCAAAGGATTTATTAATGGAAGAAATTTAGAGAAGGAAAAAAAGTGATAAAGAGATTAGAAAGAAAAAGAAGGAAAACTAAAGGAGGAAGAAGCCAAGAAACAAGGTGACAATTCCCAAATTCTCTGGAGAAATTGAAATTCCATTGATGAAGAAATTGTAACTTAGGTTAGCCACTAATTGCGCCCAACAGTTAAGCACTTAGTCTTGTAAAGTTAGTCCTCAACCCCTGCCTCAGCTTGCTCTTTGCAGTGGCTTTCATGACTTGCAACTTTTATGGAGTGCTTGAATAAGCTTTGAGAGGCGCTTGATCTGTCTTTAACTTGACATTACTTATCCGCTTTGCTTGCAGATCATTGTCCACAGAGGATATTCAAACAGTTGTTGGGAGTGGATGTCCTAATCTTTTGCGGAAAGCTGTTAATTCAGCAAAACGGCTGAGAGCCTATGTGCGACTAGATGAAGGCGATGTATGTCATTGCTTGATTTATAGCTTTGGTTATTTGAAAACAGAAATGATTATACTGTCTTGAAGACACTTATTATGTTTCTCTCCCCCCTTTTTTTATTTAAATGTTTGTGAAGCATCTGACAGGTCCACTTATGTTCAGGTTTGCAGTACTTGCACTTTGCGGGGATCCTGTGATAGAGCTTATGTAATTTCAAAGGAAGATGAAGCAGCCCGTACAGTGGATATAGTGCGCATACTGCTGTACCATGCACTAGATCCACTTGTTATTTCAGGAGGAGAGAGACCTGCTGGTAGAGATATAATTGAATCAGCTGCGAGAAAACTGTTGTCTGAGTTGATTGCACTGAGTGAATCACCCCCTGATCCAGTACTTCCAAAATCTGCTTTCAAGGGATTGAAGCAGGAGGGAGGCTCTGCAAAATTTATGGATGATGAACTGTCTCAAGATGTTGAAATGAAGAGGGGCGATTGGATGTGTCCTAAGTAAGTCACATGCAAAGGTTCTTAGTTGTCTGTTAATGTAATATATTCTTGCTTGACTTTTTGAAAGTGGAATGATAGAACAAGAGAAACCAAAAACTCTTAATTGCCTGTGATAGTTAACTAAACAAAGAAATAGCAATGATATTCAATTGTTGTGGAAAGAAATCTGTGTTGCCTTAACTTGGGAGCCACTTTTAGAGATTGCAAAATACAGAGGTCCAGAGAATATATGAGTTTCATGCAGAAATGGTTGCATATATTGAAGTATTTACCAGATATCTCTTCTCGAATCTCACCTTTAAGCAGAATTGAGTGGATTTAGGGATCAGGGTTGTGATTTTAGGGGCTGTAAATGCACCAAACTCGAATAAATAGTTGGACTTGTTTATTAACTGAAACAAACTCATTGGAACTTGTATAATTCTGTTTCATTATTTTGATCTTTTTGGGATGGGTTTTAACTTTAAGAGTATTTCAAGTATCTAAGCTGATGATAGAATATTCTGTTATCCCTAAAATAGAATGAATGTAATAATAAAATTGCTAAGTCAAAAGCTATTAAAATTACTTAAGAAAGGAAAACTCAATGTTGATTTGGTTCTGACATTGTGAAACTAATCACTATTGTGTATGTGTTGAGATTCACTGGAGTAAGAATTTTATAATGAAGAAGCATATTCAATGCTTTGACCTTTAACATTGAATTTCCTTCTTTCCAAAGTGGTGGAAATAATCCAATTCCTTTCTCTTCAATTCTGTCATCTTTGATCTTATAGTGCAAGAAATGATGCCCTTGCATCTTGATGCAGATGCAATTTTATGAACTTCGCGAGAAATGTACAGTGCCTAAAATGCAATGAAGTTGGTCCTAAAAGGGTTGGTGCAGGTGATGTTGAAATGAATAATGCAACTCATGATTGCAAAAAGGTTGGTGCAGGTGATGTTGAAATGAAAAGGGGGGATTGGATATGTTCTGAGTAAGTCCCTTCTTCCGTTGTCTGCTGTATAGGAACTTTGTAATCAATCCCTTTTACAATCATGAGTTGCATTGGTACTAATGTGTATGGTAGCTATGGCAATCGCAAAAATATCTACTTTTACAATTTCTTCTGTTCTATTTTCTAATTGCAACTGTAGATGAGACATTGTTTTCACAATATTGCGGAGTTTTCAACTAATCGTTAGGCTTCTCATCAGTGTTCTAAAGCAGTAAGTCTGATACTTCATAATTCAAAACGTGGCAGTTGTTTGAATCGGGCTTAATACACTGTTTTCATGCTTTGACTTTGCTTTTCCTAGTCATCGTGTTACCAGATTTGTTTAATTTTCTTCGAATTGTATAGTAATTTTTGGAGCTTTACTTTTCAGATTTGATATGCCACTGACAGTGGAGTGATGGCCTACTGGTCCAAATCTTCCTTCTTTTTTCTCAAATATGCTGTCATGGGATGCTTGTTTTCAACATGAACATATGTTTCAGCT
This sequence comes from Casuarina equisetifolia, assembly GCA_028551475.1. Taxonomy (NCBI): domain Eukaryota; kingdom Viridiplantae; phylum Streptophyta; class Magnoliopsida; order Fagales; family Casuarinaceae; genus Casuarina; species Casuarina equisetifolia. The sequence goes on along the minus strand of CM052356.1, from coordinate 31,704,624 downwards.
GTCACATATATTCATTCGTTCTGACTAATGCCCTTGTGATTCATTACAGATGCAATTTCATGAACTTTTCTAGAAATATACGTTGCCTGAAGTGCAGAGCTGAGGGGCCAAAGAGGGTTAGTCCAGATGAAGCTGAAATGAAAAAGGGAGATTGGAGCTGCCCAGAGTACGTTTCCTATTCTTCTTATCCTGCCAATGAAAATCAATTCTTAATGTTATTGGACTTTATGGACTAGTATGCAGTCCATTCGCTGAAACTGGAAATTTCCTTTATGATTCTCATTATTATAAAAAAGGAGATTGGAACTGCCTGCAGTATGTTTCCTATTCTTCTTGTCCTGCCAATGAAAAACCAATCTAAATATAGTTGAGCTATATGAACATCAATGCAATCTATTCATTGCAACTTGAGATTGTTTTTGTGATTCTTGTTATCATGGATCCAGTGTTGCTCTACCTCTACTGATATCTATCCATGTGATCATAGTGGTAAACAGTTAAGTATTTCCTTATACGTTTGCCTTTCTCCCTTATTTTGGGAAGTATGGGTCGGCGCTGGGATCTATTATGATTTGATCTACTCTGTTTTGCTTCTAAGAGAGCTAACAAATATACAATAGAATTTGTTTGGTTTTTGGTTTTTTTTTTTTTTTTGTCACAGTTTGTAGGCATTTGTGCTGGAACAAATTTTATTGTTCATGTATATTTCAGGATAACAGTGCCAGTTCTTTCTTTAAAGAAGTTTAGAGGCAACTCTTGCCTCATCAAGTTCCTCTGGGAAAAATTCCTAGGTTTTCCACTACCAACTTTGTTATCAAGTTTTCACTTACCGAAATAGATTCAGTACATTTGCTCTTATGAACATGTTCTGTCCTTTGTTTTTTTCTTCGTGACATGAAAAATTAGAAGTGAGTATCAAGTTGTAAAGACGACTGAGCATAATCTAGTTCTTGGATTATAATTTTGATGAGGATTAATGAACATAATCTAGTTCTTGAATTATAATGTTGATGAGGATTTTTCTCTCCAACATTAGCCATCAATATGTTTAATTTGGCTAATATACCATTGCATCGGAATTTTTTCTAGCCTCCTGAATTGGCTTCTTTTTGCAGGTGTGGGTTCAAGAACTTCGCTAGCAATAGGAAGTGTTTGCGGTGCCCCGAGCCACGACCTAAGAGAGAACTAAAACCGGGAGACTGGGAATGCCTCTCGTGAGTCTCTTTCTCTCTCTCTATGTTGGTTTGAGATAGACTTTTCTCATGTTTCTACGGATATAGAATTTACCCATATCACTGGGGTTTTCACAGCTTTCCTCTTCAAGACTTGCATTTCTAAGTTCTCTGACTATTGAAAATCGCTCACTTTTGTTACACATGATGGCTCACCAAATGACACATGGCACACTTGATGTTTCTCAAACCCGGTACTTATTTTATAACATGAGAGAAACCTTAACTGGCAAAAGACAACCTCACCTTAATATGCAAAAATAATCATTTTGACCTTAGTACTAATTTTGACTCATGGCTAATTCTGAATAATCTTATTAAAACATGTGTTGCTTTCTGTAGATGTGGTTTCCATAATTTCAGCAGGAACATGGTATGCCGGAAGTGTAACTGCAACCGCCCCAAAGAAACAGCAGCTTCTGAGTACGAGGAGCAGCTTTGGAGGCGGCCTAAATACTAGTTCCGCCAAACGACCGAGGGAATTTGTTGTGTTGCCCTAAAAGAGAGAATGTTGCTTATAGTGTTTTCCTTGGGCGTCCCTAGCTACTTGATTTTGGCCTTCACTGTTCCTTTCTTTCGATGTTCCTTGAACTTTGAGAAATTCAATGGTAGGAAGGACTTAGTGCCGCAGCTTCTTCTTCCTTTTCGCTTCTGGGGTTCGGAGATACCAATGATGTATGGTGACGCCTTGAAAGTGCAAATTTTCAGGAAGCAGAAATATATAAAATACTGGAAAAGGCAGAAATATTTACTTCGTTGATATTATTGTTTACTCTGGATTCGTATAAAGATTGCACTTATGATTTACCTGCGAAAGTTTACATTTTAAGAATTTTGGAATGATATATTTTGAACCATTCATTTCTTTAATCTGAAGAGATGTGACAATTTTCTATTTTATACATATCACATGAAGGTCAATTACAACAGTTCAACTTTCTGAAGTAAATCAAAATTGAATGGCTTGTGCTATGTGCATTTATTTTCATTAGATATCTATTCAATTATGTAGATCAAATTCATTTGCTTAATATCAACCATCAAAAAAAGGTAAGCTCATTGGTCCACACAGTTGTCCATGTACATTTCTAATAAGTAAATTTATAATCTTTAACACCAGCTTTGAATCCAACACTGCTTTAATCTTTGTTTGTGGTGACATAAGTCCCTCCTTGTCACTCGTGAATTAAGAACTCTCACAACAACAATGTCTACTCGACGTGAATTAGGAGTTATTAGACCATGATATTTGATTTTCCAAATGCATCATTATTGTATGCTCTTTCATATGTATGGCACAACCCAATTTTTATTTTTTTAAGTTTATAGCCTTTTTTAATTAATTGTTTCAAAATATCCAAATAATAAGGAATTCACTATTGACATGTTAATTGGAAATAAATTATGTTTTAAGAGCTTAAGCCAGATATGAATGTAAATTTACTAGTAACACAATAAAGTTAATAATGACTTCAAGTCTTATAGTCTCAAATTTGACATCTATCTCTTGAAAAAATAATGTAAATGTATAATCTAAGTAATGCTAAACTAGTTATCAGATTCAATAAAAAAAAGAATTAAAATAATTTTCATCACAATTTTTCACCAAGTTTAATTTACTCATAATTTTATCTTCAAAATTAGGATATCTCCAAAAGAATATTGTGTCCTTAAGGATAAGATATTAATAAATGGATAGAAGTAAAGCAGGTAAATCAGAACATGGAAATACACAAACTTTTTCCATCAAATGGAATTGCAGAAAATCTTAGAAAGTCTGAAATTAATATTTAAGTTCTGAGCAGAAAAAATATTAATATCAAATATTTTCCGGCGCGGCAAATCATGTCAGCTTGCTGAAATCCCTATTAATAACAAAACCCTAAGCATTAGAACTTTGGGAAAGATGGGTAATACTCATGACTACAAGTTCCTTCGGATAAGGGACGCCATTACCGCCGTCAATCAGAAGGTGAACCTTGTCGGAGGCATTATTGAGTTCGGTGTCCCAAGGAAAACCAAGGGCACTGGTAATCTTATCACTCTTTTTTTGTTTCTTTTTTTTTTTTTATTGTGGTTTTTGAAGAGCTTTTATGTCGTTGCATTTCTCTGCACTTTGGTGTATATGTGAAGAAAAAGTTGGCAATTTTTGCTGGCCATGATGACACAAAGGCCGGACTCACGGCTGCTATCAGTTTGTTTGGTTGGTAGTAGAGTGATGAAAGTGCTGTAAGGTTACGTTCTGAGCCAGTTTGTTTAACGTTGGAAATGAAAAGGCTTTTTATCTTTTTTTTTTTCTTTTCTGGGTTTATATGTTTGGAAGAAGGTTAACATTTTCACCATTTTCCTTTTACCACATTTAAACCAACTACATGCAGCAATGCTAGATACATTGGTGAGAATTATTATCTGGCTACTCAAGATTCACAGCACCTTATCTCGGTTAAATTTCTATCTTTGGAACACATTTCTTATCGCATTTATCAAAAATTTCTAAGTGAGAGTGGTTTATCGACCATGAATTTTTTTATAACTATCTTATTGCAAGCTATGTTCCGCTTGAGATTCGTATGCAGATCTTGACATAAAGAATGTTAATTGCGTGTGGAAAAGGGGATTAATTCTTTCTTATTGCAGAGCATATAGATTTTCGGTAACCTTTGGAACATTTTTGATTCTCAAATGCATAGCTGTTCGTTTCCTAGTGATTTCTGAACATATATCAACTTCTGGTAACCATGTCCATTGGGAAACAATTATTTGAAAAGTATCTTGCCCTCTATGTTTTGGTTGAGTGCCAGTATTGTTTTCTGGTTATTACTGCGAGTATTCTTTTATTTTATCACTCTGAGCAAGAATTATGTTTTGTTTGCAGATTGCATCTGTACTCTAAAAATAGTTGATGAATCATATCCAAAACCTGGGCTTTCGGTTAATATTTTTGCTGAAAGTTTGGAAAAGCTTCCCCATGTTGCTTCTGCTGGGGAAATAATTCAACTCTCTTGTGTTGTGGTATTTCCTGATTTTTGGGAATATGATTTACACTTTCCCTGCTAGTTATTTTGACACAACTATTGAGATGCGGACAATTTTTCCATTATATTTTTCTTCTGAGTTCTCTGGTTTATTAAATTATTAGATCTGTTGATGTCTCTTTTTCATATGTTATGGTTTTGGTAAGTAGATATTTTGATAATTATTAATTGAAAGAAGATGGTGTCTCCAACAAGGTTATGGGTTTTTAATAAATGAAACAGTAAGAAAATAATTGAAAGAAGGAAGAAGAATGGAAAGAATTAGAAAGTGTCAAGAGCTTAAGTTTTTTTTTTTTTTTGTTTTTGGGTCATTTTATGTCAAGGAAGGTGGATTTCCCTTGCCATTAGTCTTTGGAATGCTGCTTGATTTACGTTCATTTGGTTTAATTGGTGAAAAATGTTTGGGGATTGAAGCCTCCAAAATTGTTGGACATCTTATCATGAAACACAATGGAATCTTTTTCTTTCTTTCTTTCTTTCTTTTTTTTTTTTCTGAGCCATGTGTCTTGAATTAGCTTCTGAAGATATACCCTTTGGACCTGTAATATACTCTTTGTTTCTGAGGAAATTAAAAATGTGGGATGCACTAAAATTAGGGATGGCTTGGTTTACAGATGAAAGCTCATTCTGGGGAAGTGAATGCTGTTTTCAATAAGAGATTTTCTTCTTTTGCCTTATATGGGGGCAAATGTGGTGAAGATTTCCTTCCTTATCAAGTGTCTGCTAAATTTCGCCCAAGAGACCTGGACAAGAGGTTCATAGGAGGGCTGCGAAAATGGTTTGCTGATTTTCAGCTTGACAAAGGTATTTTTAAAGATAAACACGTTGGTATCACTATGCAATGAATTTATTACTCATTCCTATACCATCTCCTCAAAAGTCATGATTGCTAGTAGTATGTTATGAAGTTAAGACTGGTGAATCTACTCATAATTACATTTACAGGTTATTGCTTTGGCCTCTTTGTCATTACTTTTTGTTCTTTCCATTACACCTTTTCTTCTTTGCTAAGATACAGCTACTTGGATGGAACTGAATACTTTGTGAGAATTTCCATAGAGCTTTTCAAAGTTGAGTGGTAGATGCTTGTAAATTCTTAAATGAGATGTCTGTAAGATGAAGACTTAGGTTTCGTGGTCTTGGTTGAAAATTCCAGAAAAAAAAAAAGAGGGAGAAAAAAAAAAACTTCTTTTGCATGAACGCCTGATACTCAAATAGGGTAAAGAGTTGATGTGTCTGTCATAGTGGCCAGTTTTGTATATTCTGTTTTATCCCTAAAGCTTATTTTAGCTGTTTCAAATATACCTATAATGAAAGAGTGATCAATCATGCTAACTTAAGGGAAAGCCTTATATGACATCCCTTCATTAACATGCTGAAACATGAAGCAGTTATCAGGTGTTTGTCATTTAAAGTAAACACTCAGCACTGGAGATATCAAATTACAGTCCATTCTGATTTAAGTGTACTTCTCAATCTTGGTGATTGCATTAGAGTCATCATATCTTTTCCTTGGCACATTAAATTTGCTGTAAATGACTTTTGCATATTTCTGCAACATCTTTAAGCCTGAGAGATATCCACTTCAATTAAAAACCAAGTCTTGAATCTTGTTTCACACTGTATATACACTGGGGGGACGATGGAATCTCCTCCTTCACACCATTTCGATTTTAATTTCTAGACCATAGTTTCAAATTTTCGAATTTAGAGTTCAAGTTCATGATTTTTTTGAATCCAAGACTTCTATTATTTTTTGTAGATGACAATTAAATATAATTATATGCCACTTATAGGAAATTTAGAGAAAAAGAAAATAAGGAAAGAGGCAAAAGAAACAAGAAAAAGTTGCATGGCGTGGCCACAACAGTGGCTAGGTGAAAGCTGAATTGCGGACCCAACAGTAGCTATGATTCTAGCGTTTTCAGGTTTATCGTTGTATGAATACCCTCACTCTGTCTCTCATACGCTCACACACAAATGAGAGTTCCTTCTATGGTATATGGCTTGGTTGGAACAGGTAAAAACCATTTTCTCGTTTTGTTACTGAGAAAATTATTACAAAAAGCAAAGACAACAAATTACTGTATGCAGAAAAGATGCTGAGACCTCTATTCACAAAACCTGCTGTAAAACACATGGGTGCCATGGCTGTATCATAACCCTGGCAATTTGCTTTTCTCTTTTTTTTTTTTTTTTTTTAAGTGTTTTACATGAAAGGCATAATTGTCATTTTTAAAGTTGTATGGAATTGGACTGTGGGTCATAAAATCAAAACCAGAAAACAGCACAATGGGGTTTTGTGATACTTTTTTCCTTATATTGGATCTTGGGTTGTAAAAATCAAAATTGGATTAAGCACAAAGCAGTTTCATCATAGTGTTCCTTATATTTAACTTGTCTAACAACTTCTTTTTCATCTTCTTTTGTGATATTATGCTGGAATTCAACTACGTTTCATCCTGAACCTCAAACTGTATGTCTTCTTTGTAGGGTCAACTAACTTCATATTTTTGAGAGAGATCAAGGAAGGAGAACATGTAAATTTGGCATGCAAGGTAACTCAACAGCTTTTTTCAATTTCCATTTTCTGCATGTGAATTAAAGTGAGTTAGATATTATATCTTAGTAGTTGAAGACCTTACAGTGTATAACTTAATCAGGCTACTTTAGTATTCTTAGTTCAGCATCCTAAAGCACTGATTGTTTTGTTTCTTCTTAATGTATTGTGCCCAAGATAGTTGATATCTGTAAGGTGACTGAAGATGAGTGGATAGCATATCTTTGGGATGGAACTGATGCTCCGCCATTACGTCTTCCTTCAAAGTGGGTTTGTCAGCATTTTGTCAATTAATTTCTACAATATCTTGAATTTTGAAGGGGATGGATTGCAATATAACTTGGTATCATATAGTTTTTATATGGTATTCCCTAACTTCTTTAGGGTTTGAAGACAAAAATAGAATGGTAGTTCGATGTATGCAGAGCATATCAATTTGGAATGGAGATTATTTGTGTGACCTCTAGATCTCTATTCAGTCTGTGTATGAAATAGTGAGACGTTGGGCTATTGCGATATGTGTCTATCTGATTTTGACTGAATTGATTTACTTCTTTGGTTACGAAGGGGATAACGCTTCACTAACCATGGCCAGAAGTAGATTCATGCTTCAGATATGTGATTTACTAGTGATCTTATCTCATTTCACATGTTTGATAATTGCACAGTATCTTCTAGGTCTGAAATTAATTCTATACAGATGTTGGAAATATTTTTATCTCCTGGTTTTAGAAAGAGTAATCTCAAGGTTTGAAACCATTAACCGCAGGTTAGAAGATGAGCTTAAAAACCCACTTCCTTTGCAATTGGAAGCTATGCGCTTGCCAAAAGATTTGTTATGTACTTTTCCTACCGTTGGAACCATATTGAGGGTGAGGTTTGACCGTGGTGTGCAGAAGCAGTACCTCAACTTGCTGCATTCTGGGAAATGGATAAAAATTGTGAATGTGCTCTGTGAAGTTCAGTCAGGATTATGGCAGGGTGTATTGACATCTTTCACAAAACTTCGCTATACGCCAAATGATGACCATCTCGTATTGGCACGCCAAAGGTTGTTTCTCTGGCTTGAAACTCTGGTATATTACACAAACTTTTTTCTAACAAAATGCTGTTTGTAATTATTTGTCAGGTTATATGACGAGCGTTTAGCATCAGAATTGGGACGGATTCCGTCCTGGTGCTTTCCTTGGATATGTATTACAGGTGTCACATTGGTTTGGGATTCTTGTCAATGAATTTTGTAATTCAGGGTGCTGGAAAATATAATCTTTTGTTTTCTGGAAGTCTTTGACAGTACGTGTACTTTTTCCAACGCAGAAGTAGATTATGACCATGCACCATTTGTCACATTAATGGATGTTCTTACCTACCCAAAGGTATTGTATCTGTTCTCCTGTGTACTTTTTGTTGTTTTTGACACTTTGAGACATAATATCTAGTTGCTTTCAACCAAGATGTCCATGGTTTTATTATAATCGAAGCTTCTTATTGCAAATAGATGTGTATTTTCACTAGCATGTCCATTCAACGTCCAAGCATTTATATTCTTAGCATTTCTTTGCATTACGATCAAATGAAAAATATGACTTTCTACGCTGGCAGTGTTGATTATACTAAGTGCTTTCATTTCATTGCAATGCGCAAAGTTCTTTTTTTCCCCCCCCCTTTTAATCTTCTTTTTAAATTTTGCAAGCTTCTTTCGTTTCTTTCTTACTTCTTCAGTCAGAACTCAATCCTTGAGTCCTTCAGAGATCAGAACCCTTTTCTCTTTTTATTTGGTTATATAATTATGTTTCCTAGTGATTCTTAGCAGAAGTGTAACCGCCGATAAGTAGCAATAGAGAAGCAGTAAAAGATTAAAGAGATGAAATTAGTTGAGGCAAAAAACAATGGTAAACCTTAATCATCACTGTCATTTTCTGTGGTCATAGTATCAAATTCATAGCTACTTGTAGATGGACAAAATCTCTGGCGGGTAAGAAAGTACAAGTTTTGTATGTTTGTGTCTATGACGGACTCAGAGAGAGTTTTGTTGGTGGAGTTGAAGCTATGAAAGAGGAAATTGCACTGGCTGAGACATGGTGATTGACCTGGGGAGAAATATACTCCCCTTAAGCTGTCTTCCCCACCACTCCCACCTACTCCCACCTACTCCCGGCCCTTCTCCTTTATTCTTATGGAAAACATCATTTTAGAATTTACTTTTTGCCTAAATCAATGTGAAGAGGTTGGCATGAACTGATATATCGAAATTATGTAGGGTCCTTAGAACTTAATCACAGTGCTCTGTCAAATGAACTACTTGTGTCACAGGTAACGGCTAAATTCAAGTGTGTAGCTCGAGTTGTTGCAGCGCTTCCATGGAGGGAGGAGGACCTCCTCTCTCCACTTGGGACTTACAGGATGAGGCTGACCCTAGAGGATCCGACCGCCAGAATCCATGCTCTTTTGTATGGTGAAGATGGTGTAAGAACGTACTTCAAAAGCTGATTTTATGTTATCTGATCTAAAATTCCTTATATGATATCTCTGTTATTTCCACAATTGTATAATATAAATTAAAAAGATGCTTTAGACATTTTTACTCTTCATTCATTTGCATCATATCTTTTGCTTTTACATGATGTTGGCGCCTCTTCTTAACAAATTAGGTAGTTTTCTCTCTTCCTCTTGGTTCTTGATGTCCTGCTTAGTAGGATTGAGTTTCAGATTAGCTCTATGCGTGTTTCTGGCTACTTAAAGTTCCCCCTTACAAAGAGTCCTGTTTTTCATAAATGAGTCTTTTGGTTCACTACGGACCCCATTTTGTCATACCAATGCTTTTACAGAACTCCATCTTTCCATCATAGAGGGATTTGATACTTCTAGCTTCTTCCCATATACAAACCAATAGTAGATGGGAATGGGAATGTAATCCGGTCTTAAACCAAGTTATATCTAACAATATAACATTGTCTTTTTTTAATTAGGCAAAGGGATGCCCAGAATGAGTGTCAAGCTTGAGACCTCTTGGCTAAAGAAGCCTAATGTCACGTCTTAGTAGTGAGAACTTCACCACCCCACCCCACCCCCCAAGGAGCGCAAGCAGGGGATCCTGTTTATGCAAGTGAGTTTAGCTATTCCTTTTATTAAGGCCGGTCTTTTGGTTGAAATCCAAGTCCGTGACATCAAGGCAACTAGACTACTAGCGGATGCCAACAATAGAAAATTGTCAGTAGGCGGTGTATACCAACATTATACTTTGCCACTTTTTCAAGTGATTCATATATTTAAAATCCTCTACTGGAACTTCTTATTCATGTTTCAGATTTCAGCATCATATTGAAATCAAACAAGTTATTATTATACTTTCTTTCATCGACTCTTTACACGGTAGGATTCTTTGTGATTGTGCCATCTTCATACATGATAGGAGAAATTTTTTGATGGGCATCCCTCTGTTGATGTGTTGGAACGAAAGCTAAACAGATTGCTTGGGTTAGCTGTGGGTGATGATGGTAAGGTGATTAAAGATGCTCCAAGAAGTCCACCATGGGCCCAGTTTTGCCTGAAATCATATTACCTCTCAAAAAATGAAGCTTGGGAAACTAGACAGTACCGAATCTTCGGCACCAAGCTGGAGTGAGGACTCTGACTAGCATGTGCTAGATCTTGGACTGCTGAACTTAGAAGTTTTGTATATGAAAGTAACTATCCTTCTTATATATTGCTTGTAAATGGTGTGAAATATTTTTCGTTGTAAAGAAAATGTTTATATGGAAGGTGGTAAATACTTGCTTGCGTACAGATTTATCTTGTAATGGAACTTTTGTTAATCATTTGTATAGTAATCATTGTGCGTTTATATTATTATCAAGATAAATCTGCCTCAGTAATTTTACTTATTGATTCGGACCCCTCATGACAGAAGGCCAAGGAGGCACTTCTAATCCTATAACTGCCCAGCCGGCTTCCAAAAATGAACGTTGGAAGAAAACCACAAAAATTATGGGAGAATCCCATTGGGCTTAGTGAAGCCAGGCAATGGATCAATCCAGGGAACCTAAATAAATTTTAGAATCTTCTTTTGGTAGGAAAATTTAATGGATGATATGTAGCAAAAGTGACATAAAAATAAATTTGTTGACCTGAAATATTTGGAGGATTGAGTTTGATAGACATTTATAGATGGAATAAAATGGCAATTGAAAAACTCTTATGGCATAGAATACACTACTGTCAAAAGTAGCACTAAGAGGGAACTAAAAAAATATTGAATGAATAAGACTTGTATCAAAACATAATTTTATTTGTTGGATCATTTTGAAAGATAAACTATCTACAACAAATTGTATAGAAAGAAATATCAAAACATAATTTTATTTGTTGAATCATTTTAAAAGACAAACTATCTATAACAGATTGTGTGACTATATGGAATAGTTCAGTAGACCTAAAATACAATATTTGTCAACAAAGAAAAGAATCACAAGAACATTTATTTTTTAAATGTAGGTTCACAAATTATATATGGAAGGCTTTGTTAGATATTAATGGATTAATTTGAAAAATTAAATAGTGGAAAGTTAAAATATGTTTGATGATCAAAGCTATCAAGAATAAGAATTTTGCAGCAACTTTTTTGAGTATATTTTTCAATGCCGTATTGTATCATATTTAGAAGGAAAAAAAATAAAAAAAAAATCAGTAATAAAAGTCTAGATAATTCAACCATTATTACTAAAATAAAAAAAAATGTGAGTGAGAAGAGTTCAGCTATTAAAGGAATAAAACATATAAGTTATAATAAATTCTTATAAGAGTTTTGAAATTTTCCAAATACAGTGTTTGAGCCAAATAATGATATTATAACTAAACAATTTTATAATTTTTACGGTAATATATAATTCTTGATCTTTTACAAGGAAAAAAAAAAAAGAGAAATGCTCAAACTTAGTATCTAGAAAAAGGAGTGGCTTGATTTCATTATTTTCAATTAACTTCCTTAATCAACGAGATCAAACACTACTGAAAGTTGTGTTAATTGATAACTAAACTAGCTCTAAGTTTTAAGCATCGTTGAGCTGCGAGGATTAGAGTAGCACTTAATAGAACATTCCGCTAGTATCACGAAGGAAATATACTGCAGATCTTCAATTACAGCTCAAGAAGACAAGCTGTTAAGCTGGACTGGTAGACTCACCAGCAAGCTGTTGGCATAGTTCTTTTGTATCCACAAGCTTGCAAGGGCAAGTTTCTCAGGCGATTTTGCAGCAGGATCAACCGATGGGGCTAGATCATATTAACGCTTGGCAAGATGGAGATCAAAGGGAAGTCCTTGGCCATGTTCGTGCATGTATCCAATATTGAACATGGCTTGAGCATTTGATTGGGATTTGGCATGCAAGTAAGCCTTTGCCGCTCGATGATAATCCCTCTCAGTACCCTGAGAAGGAAACAGAAAACAATAGGAGAAGTTAGGAAAATTAAGGAGTGGGAGATCCAAGTCCGACTATCATAGTCCTGAACCTAGGGCACCCATAGGATACTTACCCGACCACATGAATATGCATCCCCAGTGAGCAAAGATTGCTCTGCTCAAAAGTCTTGACTTTTAAGGATTAGTGTATTTGAATCATCTTAGTCAAAGAGATTAGCAGAGTCTTTAACTTAAAATTTTACTAGATATATCTTCTTTTAAAAAAAAAAAGAAAGAAAAAAATCGAGAAGTGAGTTTTGGAATAAGTTTTGACAACAATAATGACACAAATTGAATGCGAGAGAATTGAGAAGAAGCCAGCAAGTTATTGAAACCATACTCTAATTGAACCTATAGCAAAGAACAATGTACAATGTCTACTTGTATATATTGATGTAAATTTATACAACCTTATCATTCAATAATAATTATAGAGGGAAAACTCAAGGAGCATATGGAAATCAAAGAGGAGTCTTAAAAATGCCGAAGGTTGTTGCTCTGGCTTGAAACTCTGGTGGTATATTTCACAAACTTTTTTCTAACAAAATGCTGCTTGTAATTATTTGTCAGGTTATACAATGAGCGGTTATCATCAGAATTGAGACGGATTCCATATTGGTGCTTTCCTTGAACACGTATTACAGGTATCACATTGGCTTGGGACTCTTGTCAATGAATTTTGTAATTCAGGGTCCTCAAAAATATCATCTTTTGTTTTCTGAAGTCTTTGACAGTACATGTCCTTTCCCCAGTGCAGAAGTAGATTATGACCATGCACCACTTGTCACATCAATGGATGTTCTTACCTATCCAGAGGTATTCTATCTGTTCTCCTGTGTACTTTATGGTGTTTTTGACACTTTGAGACGTAATATCTAGTCGCTTTCTATTGAGATGTCCATGATTTTATAATGGAAGCTCCTTATAGCAAACGGATTTACATTTTCACTGGCATGTACATTCAACGTCAAAGCATTTATCTTCTTCTCATTTGTTTACATTACAATTAAATGAAAAGCATGACTTTCTAAGCTGGCAGTGTTGCTTCTATCAACTGCTTTCATTACGTTGCAATGCGCATGGTTCCTTTTCGTTCTTTAATTTTTATTTAATTTTTGCGAGTTTCTTTTGTTAAAATTTCTTCAGACAGAACTCAATCCTTGAGTCCTTCAGAGGCCAGAACTTCTTTTTTTTATTATTTTTATTTTTATATATTATTATGCTTCCCAGTGATTCTTGGGAGAGATGTAATTGCTGGTAACTAGCAATAAAGAAGCAGTAAAAGATACAAAGAGATGAAGGTAGTTGGGGCAACATACAATGGTAAACCGTAATCATGATATCATTTTCTCTGGTCATAATATCAAACGGATAGCTCCTTGATGATTGATAAAATCTCTGGCGGGTAAAAAGGTACAAGTTTTGTGTGTTTGTGTCTGACTGACTCAGAGGGAGTTTTGCTGGTGGAGTTTAAGCTATGAATAAGGTAATTTCACTGGCTGAGACATGGTGATTGACTGGGGGAGGAAGTACTCCCCTTTAAGGTTTCTTCCCCACCTCCCTGCCCTTCTCCTTTCTTCTTATGGAAAACATCATTCTATAATTTACGTTTCGCCTAAATGAATGTGAGGAAGTTGGCATGAAGTGATATATCTAAATATTGTAGGGGCCTTAGAACTTAATTCAAGTGCTTGGCCAAACAAACCATGTGTCACAGGTAACAGCTAAATTCCAGTCTGTAGCTTGAGTTGCAGCGCTTCCCTGGCAGGCTAAGGATATCCTCTCTATTTGAGACTTACAGGATGAGGCTGACCCTAGAGGATCCAACTGCCAGAATCCATGATCTTTTGTATGGTGAAGATGGTGTAAGAACATACTTCAAAAGCTGATTCTCTATGATCTGATCAAAAACACCTTATATGATATCTCTATTATTACCACAATAGTATAATATAGATTAAAAAGATGCTTTGACAGGAATCTGTTCAACCAATAAGGATCTTGTGCACTAGTATCTCCATCCAGCTTGCACAGTGAACAAGGGAAGAAAACCACAAAAATTATGGGAAAAATAAGGTAAACCTCCAATGTAGTAAGACAATCTCTGGTATGACAACGGAGAATAGCTGACAACTTAATGTCCTACTAAAAGGAAAAACAAATGTTCCAAAAACTTCGTTTGTGTGTACAGTCCATAACTGGATCTTACAACATTTTGTTCCCAAAAATTCATCAACTCCATAATATGAAGGACAATAAAGATCTTGTGCCCTAGTTTCTCGATTCAAACCAAATGGAGGCACCAAAATATAAAGAAAACTGAAAAGGAATCAAACTCAGATGTACCTCCCACAACAGTAACGACCATGTAAATCCAATTTGAGATGCATGGTTTAAAATCATTTCCAACTTGCTGAGACTCTCTATGGTATAGTTTTCCCTAAAATATACACCTGTACATCATAATGGTAAAAAGAAGTTTCTCTGATGTATCAAATTAGCCTTGTAATTTCCGAGAACCACTAGTGACATGAATTAGTTTGGTACAGGTGCACCATGCTCATTAGGGTTGTGTGGCACAGGCACCTCACCGGGGGCTGGAGCAGCATGCCTCCGATGCCGCTCCCGAAGATAAAGGACAGTAAGAAGGCAAACAAAAAGGGTGAGTATGGTTGCATTCCCTTCGTCCAAAAGCACTTCCTCCACCCATGTTGCTACTTTTGGATAGACTTCAGGCAATGAATCGATCCAATGAACCTAAATTTATACATAAGAAACACCTGAATTCAGTGTCTGGAAAAAGGAACGGCTTGATTTCATTATTTTCAATTAACTTCCTACATCAACGAGATCAAACACCAGTGAGAGTTGAGTCAACTGATAACTAAACTAGCTCAAGTTTTTAAGCATTGTTGAGTTGTTAGGATTAGGGTAGCACTTGATAGAACATTCTACTAGAATCACCAAGGAAGAAGATAAGCTCTTAAACTGGACCGGTAGACTCACCAGGAAACTGTTGGCATAGTTCTTTCGTATCCACAAGCTCGCAAGGGCAAGTTTGACAGGCAATTTTGCAGCAGAATCAACCGATAGGGCTTGATCATAGTAACGCTTGGCAAGATGGAGATCAAAGGGAATTCCTTGGCCATGTTCGTGCATGTATCCAAGGTTGAACATGGCTTGAGCATTTGATTGGGATTTGGCATGCAAGTAAGCCTTTGCTGCTCGATGATAATCCCTCTCAGTACCCTGAGAAGGAAACAGAAAACAAAAAGAGAAGTTAGGAAAATTATGGAGTGGGAAATCCAAGTCCCGACTATCATAATCCTGAAACTTGAGCAACCTGAGACTAGTTTCATCCCAGGACACTTACCCGGCCATAGTAATATGCATCCCCAATAAGCAAAGCAGCATGTTCATTGCCCTGCTCAGAAGCCTGCCACCACAAAGAATGTGCACGCTGATGCCTTTCTGCATCAGTACATAACTCGGACTCTCCCATGCACATGCTACGTTCCCCATATTTGTCAAGGATCCATGCAGCATTACTCTGGGCTATCTCATAGCCTAGTTCAGCCATCCTAGCATACAGTAGGAACGCCTTACCCACATCGCCTTTTAAGTATGATTCAAGTGCCCATCTAGACAAGGAACTCCATGGGCCTCGTTCTGCAACTAATTTGTACAATGCAGTTGCCTGAAATAAATAAAAAAACTCAATTGTTGATTGATTGATACTAAGTATTGGGCATCTTAACAAATTAAAAATATGCATAATAGCTGCTAGAAATTAAAGAGATTAATATATCAATTCTTTGTCTAACTCTCAAAAAGAATTGAAGAACATTTTTTTGGATCTTTAAGAGAGGGAGGGAAGGGGGAGAAGAAGGTCAAAGAGGTCTTTTGTGCTTTAGTAACCAAAATACATTGGCAAACATAGAAATGTCCTAGGCAAGACACAACATTTGTCCAAGTAATAGGTCAACACAAGCCAATACCTTATCACCAGAGAAAGAAACCTATTAACGAAAAATGTTATCAACAATCAGTTTATCTAACCATTATCAACTAGGCTTGGTAGTTGCTATCGCAATATAACATGTAAAATAACTTGATCATGCCATTTGAAACAGAACTAAAGCTTTCTCATTAAAAATCCCAACGGGGCCAGGCCACCCTTAATCCAGTCCCACCTACCCCCCAACCCCATGCATGTACATTCACCTTTATCAAAATCCAAACAAACAAGGGTTGTATTGGAATCCCGAACCTGAGCAACCACATATAAACTATGAACATGCTTAAATAAATGTATAAATAATGCCTTTTTAATGAGATTTTCAAAAGCCTTTTTACTTTGGGATAGGTGAGAAAATTAAATCATCATGGGAGAGTGACCTGATACATTTAAAGGAAGCAGGCTTTCTTCAGAACAGGACGAAAAAACAACATTTTTAGTACTCATTTATGAGTTAGTTTCACATTGAACCAAGTAATTCAGCCAAGTTGGTAAATTTTATAAAATTTTATAAATCATACACCAATTGCTGGCAAATCCAACAAACGCAGTTTCTTCAACATAACATTCCGCAGCTGCTGTAGAGAGCCAATTTTCAAAGGATGATCTCATTGAGAAATTAGCGCTTCACTTTCCTTGAGAGTAAATTATATGTTTTATCAAATTCTTGCTCATACAATTTTTCATTCTAGCAGACCAATAAAGTTCAACAAAGGCCCCCACCCCCTGCTCTTTACCACAAAGAAAAGACCAACTTATTACTTTATTTTCCTCAAGAAGAAAGAAAATAGGACTCATTTTCCCAGCAAGAAAATAATCTTAAGCTTAGTTATAGTTTATTCTAAATTCTCCTATTAATAATATCTCAATTTAGTGCCTACGTAATGATGATCTGTATTATCTTGATACAACAAACAACTAATCCTAACTTAAGCATGGAGTTGGTCGATCATATGGCTGTTCTAACAGTGCTGAGCAAGAGAACACTGACCTGAAAGAGATAATTGTCAAAAGAATTTTTTTCTTAAAAGGGAAAAAAAAAAAAAAAAGGAGAAAAGAAAGCTTGACTGCAATGTACATTGAGTTAGTAAAACATAAATGCAACCTAAATGAAGATAGAAAACATAATAAAACTCCATTACCATAGGAAGGTTCTTCTTCAGCCCCACACCAGTATGGAACATTTTTGCCAGCTGGTAGAATGCCTTTGGTTGACCCACATTTGCAGCCATGATAAAATATTCACATGCTAACTTCACATCCCTCTTTACCCCAATACCTTTTAGGTACATTACTCCAAGGTTATAGCGGCCACCAGCATCCTCTTTAATAGCAGCCTTCTCAAAGTACTCTTTTGCCTGTATTGGAAGGATAAGTTTATGACATACATTAGCAACTTGAGAACACAAGAGAGTAAAAAAAGGGAATACTCATCATGTTAGGATTAAGTAAGAAAATGCTAAAGTAGCACTAGTATTACACGTTCTGCCACAGCAGATAACGAGGCAAAAGAGTCAATTAAATGTCTATCTCCAGAACAAAACTAGAAGGTGATAAAATCGAAATGTACCAACTTTCCAATTCAGGTGAACTTATTACACGGTCAAGCATCAGGAAATAATTGAAAGAAAAGAGACATGACATGCCATATTTATTAAGGTGAAGGAAAGGCCTCAATACTAGTTGCAAGAAGCTAACAACAGAATTCCTTAGAACATTAATGTGGAAAGAGATACCACACCAAGGATAACTGGATCCAAGATAATAAGGACCAAAGGATTTCTACTGACTTGCTCAAACATGTAGCTAAGATTCTCTATGTTGTGAACAACCGCATCCTCAACCCTCAATTGCTCAACATCAATACAGATACCATTACCCGGAAGGCCACTAGGGGCCAATGTCTATGCTGAATTACTACACTACACCACTTAAATTCCCAAGTCTGTCCATTCCCCAACAGAAATACCAGCCATATCACAGATTTAAGGATGTTGGCTACCTGTTCCATGCAACTCTCCATGGTAGACACTAAAAGTTCCTATAATTCTTGTTGAGTTGACATGTACAGATATAAAGAGTTTGTCCCTGGTGTTTTCTTTGTTGGCCACTCAATATACGAATGATAAGTATTTAGTAAACAAAGGTACAGCAAATGCTATCCAAGCTCAACTATAGTGACACTAATTAATCTGTAGGAGATAAAGAAGACTGTCATTTACTACCTGCCACGGCAGAATCCATGATTTCATGCTTGCATTAGCAGTATGGTAATTTGAACTCTCTTAAGGAGCCACAAAAAGGTAACTACACTAGGCATCCAAAACCTGTTAACTTAGTAATTCTGCTCTTGATATAAATAATGAAAATGGAGATAACTGATCACCACAGAAGAGAAGAATTGAGGGCAGCAAAGTCCACAAGAAATTTCCATTCAGATAACAAAGCAAAGAAGACAAAAAGGAGAAAGCATTGATGAGAAACATGCCAATAAAAAGGAAGACATAACAAAAGTAGAGGAAAAGGTATGCGAATCAGGCAGGTTAAGCAAGTCATTTCATAATCCATTCGTGTAGATAAACAAGCAAAGTTTTAGCATACAAACATGCATCAGAAAACTAAGATATCTTACTTTGGTGTAATTCTTCTTGTCCACTCCATACCCTTTAACATACAGGTATCCCATCCCATTATAAGCTGAATAAAGCTGCTGTTTGGACGCAAGTTTAAGCCATTCAAGTGCTTTTGTGTAGTTTCTCTCAACCCCAGCTCCCCGAGCATATATCTCACCAAGAAGTTCCATTGACCTTGGTTCTCCCCTGTCCACAGCCTTCATAAACCATGACATTGCCTTGGCATGATCACGCCTCAATCCTCTCAACCCAAAGTAGTAAAACAGCCCAATCTTGTACATGGCTGCAGCATTTCCTTTCAGAGCCTGATATTCTAAAATCTGGAAGTCCTCATCATCCTCCCCTCGAGACTTCCTCAGAGCCTCCTTATTCTCCTCTGCTCCACTGTGGATCCTCACAGGTTCAATCACAGGGGAATCTTTTGAGATCAAGAAACTGTTTATAGCTACTTCTGCTAACTCAGCATAAAGTTTAACCGCTTTATCAGTCATCTGCAAGTAATCAAGATAAGACAATTGGTACAACATTACTCAAACAGTCTAAGCATGAGAACTTCAATGACAGTTTCTACCACATTTCATAGAACAAAATCTTCCTCAATAAAAATTAGAGAGATACCATAAAGATCTTTATCCATTTTGGAACTAATTATAGAGCTACGAATAAGTCTTGTTCACAATATTTTAAAATCTCCAAACATACACGTCAAATTAAAACTCCCTTAAAAGAAAAGAATAGATTTAATATACATGAAAGCAAAACACTGTATAACGAAAAACACATGGTTAAAATAACCATTTTAATCAGAACACTATGCTTAACCAAGACAAATATAGTTTAATTAAGACGGAGTTAAATTTCAATCCTGGCCTTTCCCAGCAACCAAACAGAGAATAGTCCCTAAACCTTAGGGCTTCGCATCAAACAAAAAAAATTTCATTTCAACCACTCAAATTGAAATCTTGAGGGCAAAGGAAAACTCACATCTTGGCGCAGGTAGGTATACGCGAGGGCCATCTTAGACTGCGCATTACCCCCCTCGGCAGCAAAGTGATGATACAGAAAAGCCTTGGCCTTGTTCGTCTCCTTCATTATCCCCATCCCGTACATAAAACCTAGCACCGACCTCGCGTGCGCGTGGCCCTCACTTGCCGCGGCCTCGATCTCGTCCGACGCCTCCCCCATCAACCGCAAGTCGCCCGAACTTGCGGCCGCGAACATCTTCGACACACCGGAGTTGTAAACCGCGTCGAGCTCGGCCGTGCCGGCTGCTGAAGCCTCCAAGCCGGGCTCGAAGATCGGGCGCCATGTGCCCGGATCGAGCTCGTCCTCGGACTTGTGCGGCGAGTCAGACTCACCGAACTCGTCCCACTCGGGCGAGTCGGAATGAGTCGGATCGGACGAGTCGTCAGAAGTGATCGTGCCATCCTTGAGATCCTCCTGGGACAGAATGAGGACGAAGGGGCGGGCGTTGAGGGAGAGAGGGTACAACGAGAGAATGAGGAAGGAGACCAAGAGCTTCAGAGCTCCCATACGCATCGTTTCGTCGCCGGAGAAGACGAACCGGGAGAAAATCGATATGTTTGAAGCGCGAAATAATGGTATATATGTTTGGTTGCCACGTCAAATGTGGTCATTCGTCCAATCAGATCTCGCCATGGCAGCTTACCCCGACACTGCCTTAATCAGATTTTGCTTGATCCCGTTTAGTTCGTTAGAATTGACACTGTTCCAAAAATTGGCATATGAAATAAACGAAATATAGGAAAAAATTATTAATTTAAAAATTAACTTTTAAATTAAACATTTAATATAATATCAAATTCATATTGATTATCTAGCTTTGTCAGATCTTGACATTATTTTTATCAAATTTTGCATGATCGCATTTAATTAACAAGAACACGTAAGAAATAAATAATATTTGTAGTGTTAAATTATAAAATATATTCTTTCAATTTATAAGCTACTTTTTAAGTTGAATGTTTTGATATGGTAACAAAACAAAGTTAGTTTTTTTAATGTCTTATTTAATTTTGAGTTCATCAAATATTTTTATTATGCATTCTTTTTTATCATATTAAATCATATTATAATTATACTCACAAAATTTATAAGATTTTAATTACGATAGTGAATATAAGTATAATATGATTTGAAGAATTTGATAAGAGCATGTGCTGTCGATAATTATGAACTATCTCTAATTTTAATGAAATTCTTTTACTAAAAGGCAGTCTTTTGAAATTTGCGAATCTTGCTCATTTGTGTTCATCGCCCTTCTTCCCCTTCCCCCACCTGGTTGAGTTGGTGCTTCAATGTCAATAGAACTCAAGCTTTCTCGTACAGATCGTATCTATCGCCCTTCTGTAAGTATCTTTGTCCACGTATAGGCACCCACTGTGTTCTGCGTATGCAGATATGTTCTGTAAAACATGAGTACTGGAATTTCAGGAAGCTCTGGAGGGAAAAATAATTGTAAAATCCAGTTCATCGATTTCTCACTATGGAATTCGCCTTACCGTCAATGGATCCGTCAACTTGCAGGTTGGAGTCGATCCTCCCTCTGTTTAATTATTTCTCAGACGAGATGAGGCTAGGATAATTATTTCATTAGAACCTATATAGCGAAATCAGTTTCTTTGTTTTTGGTAAATATTTTGTTTAAGGTTCGTGGAGGATCAGCTGGAATCATTGAGTCTCTGTATGGTGTTCTGAAGCCTATATCCATTTTGTAAGTTAGTTTTTGCGGCTGCTCTCAATTCCCTTGCTAAACTGTAGAGTATTAGACCTTAAGGAGCCTCATTTTTGTTATGAATTCTTCGCATGGCTGATGTTGTGTAACTATAAAATTCATCTAGCAAGCCCTTTAGTTTTTGTAAATTGTGGTTTATGTATGGTTCAATTGCACTTTCTGCTCGTATTTGGTTAAGTTGTTGTGTTTGTGATGATTTTATAACTATTGCCTTAAGTAGTATCCCTCTATTTGTTTTAAAAGCTTAAGCTTGTGGGAAATGGGTTGACGATGTATATCAATCATGTACTTACAACTTTATGCATTAGTTACCCTAATTCTTGTGTCATTTGAAGACTTGTACCAATCACCGGCTTTTCTTAATTGGAAACAGGAATCAAAGCATGGATATTAGACCTTCTGGAAAGATTGGTTCAGGTACAAATGAGGTAGTATATCTCAGAAGAATTATATTCTGATACCAAATGACTCCAACTATGCTGTGAATACATCTGATGTGACATTCAAAGTCTTCTGAAATCAACCTTTGAGGATGTGGTTTTATGTCCTTGGATGATGTGAATGTTGTACCGATTCTGTAGGGATTCTAATATTTATTTTAAGGTTTCAGATTCCACAATGGAAGTTTTCCTTTCTATGTGCTGCATGAAGTGCTGTGCTCGTTTGCCTCTTCTACACATTAATCTTTTACTGGGGCAAAATTTGACTTCTTTTCTCTCAGATGTTCTGTGGGCGATGCCTTTGTTGTTTTTTTATATGGTCCTGCCATATTCCTTGCAATTTACAATTGTTCATGTACTGTAGCAGATACCATTTTCCATGGTTCTGAGAAAGCCAGGAGAGTCCTACTTAGAAAGATTTTATGAAACCTTCCATGGAGCCAATATCAACATTCAGGTGACTATTTTCTTCCTAGAAAACTCTGGTGATTCGTTCTGTGTTGGGAGAACTTGTAGTCTTGGTATTGATTATCCTACCTTCTAATTTCCAATTACATTTTTTTTTCTTTCACCTAGTACTTAGTAACTGTAGATATAATGAGAGGATACCTGCACAAAACTTTATCTACTACAGTGGAGTTCATAGTTGAAAGTGATAAAGGTATGATTTGATCTTGTTCTTTCTTTATATTGTCTTACCAACAATTAAAATGAAGCTTCCTTTTTCTTGTGGTTATGTTTTCAGCTGATCTTCTTGAGCGGCCAGTTGCTTCTGAAATGGTTGTCTTTTATATTACTCAAGACACACAAAGACATCCACTGTTGCATGAAATAAAATCAGGTGTCCTTATCTACAAGCCTCTGCCATGTGCCCTTCTCTCTTTCTGAGAGTTTGCATGTTGGACCTCTTCTCTGCTTCTTATGCTTGTAAAAGGCTAGGTCATTCGAAATTCTTGCCGTATTCCGTAGAAATATCCTATTTTAGTGGCTTCCTCTTTAACTTAGAGGAATTGTGTATCTTTTGATCCCATGATACCACTTCTGATGAGAGATGTTGCTGAATAGGAGGATTCCGGGTGATAGGGAAGATCTCAACTCAGTGTTCTTTATCAGATCCCGTTACTGGTGAACTAACTGTGGAAGCATCTGCAGTTCCCATTCGCTCCATTGTCATCAACGTGCTACGGATAGAGTCGGTTCTTCTTGGGGAGAAAATTATTACTGAAACATCTTTGGTTCAGAATACCCAGGCATGTGACATTCTATTCCTGGTCAACACGCTTTACACTATCACTCAATGAACATTGTATGTAATGTACCGCTCTCTCCCTTCTTTCATTAGATTGCGGATGGAGATATCTGCCGCAACATGACGCTTCCCATCTATGTCATACTTCCGCGTCTTTTGACTTGTCCAACAATCTTAGCTGGGTGAGTGGCCAGTGTATTCAATTGTCCTTAAATCTTGCACTTTAAGAGGGTTTACTTAGTCAATTAAGTTTAACTCAACAAAAAACTTATTTCATCTAATTTGGCTTAAAGGGAGCATTTATTATCTTGTTCCTTTGAAGCAATATTTTTCCTTTGTACAACTTTCCATTTCGTGCATAAACGGCAAATGGGAACAAATGTGGGACAGCTCAAGACGGGAGTTGGGCCTTGTAAAATTGTGTAGTATGGACCAATTGAAAAAACCTTTCCGGTTGAGGATCAAGTGTCCAAGGTAGTTATTTTGGGCTTATTGGTGTAGTGTAATACTGTTATAGGCAGTGCTAATATATGAACTATCAACATCTACTTTATCCAACGGGTATCCTTTTGCAGTTGTCCAGATCTTCCAACAACATTAAAATGAAGGATCATATAACTAAAGATAATGTTAGAGTTAATTTTAGTATTCAAAAATCTGGAATAAGTAGTGTTAGTTAAAATTTGAGAATTTGAGAATTTGAAATCTGGAGTGAGGAGTGTTAGTTATCAATTTGATTATTTGAAAGTGTAGAATGAGTTTTATGTGATCCATGATAGACTAAAGATAAGCGCATTTGATTTCACCCCATTTCAATTCGAAATGGAATGAGAATGGACTTCTAGCTGAAGTAAAAGCAGCGTGGAGAACCTAAGGGAGATATAGTTAGCTAGTCTACTAGATTTTGGTGGTCTGTGCCTGTTTAGAATTGGCCTTCTTGAACTTGATTTTTGCACATGTCTATTATAAGCACGACATTTTTTATTTCCCTGCTTCTAAGCCTTTGAGCTCCTATGCCTCTCTAATCAATGTCAGTTGCTTATTGATCTTAAACTTGACCAGGTTCATTGGTATTCTTAATGGATATTGTTAGTCAATAGTGCCTAAGAACTGCCTTACCCTTCCTTTGAAGTCAAAAGATCTCTTTGTTGATGGTTTTTGGTTCTTTGAGTGATATATCTAGCCAACACAGCTGAAACTGCTTGTATTAACTCCTTTTAAACTATATCTGCAGTCCATTTTCAATTGAGTTCAAAGTTTCTATTGTCATAAACTTTTATTCGGAGCTGTCCAAAATGCATCCGAAATCTGATCCCACAAACCCAAGCATTTGGGTAAGCGTCTTTTCTGGTTATTAGAAAACCTGGCATCTATTTCTCGGATACTGTCACTTATACATTGCATTTAAAATTGGCTTTTGATGTATCAGATGGCAGTGGCATCTTTGCCGCTTGAATTGGTCCGAACAAGATAGGATGATTTGTACGGGGACAACAGTTCAATCAAGGGCATGATTTGTGTGTGTGAAGCACCTTGGAGAATTTACTGTTAAAAATGTTAAATTTGTTTCTCTCTAGGGACTGTTCCTTACCCCTTTTAGTGTCTAACCATGTGAAAAAGTAACTGCTTTTGTGGACATTCATCAGCTTTGTAGTATCAGAAGATAAATCCACCTAAAAATTTGATTACTTTGTCATGTGAGAGATAGGAACAGTCAGATTTTCTGAGTTGAGACTTTTTGGCACTTACTTAGAGGCACTTCATATTATTATTGATTATAGATACGATTAACATTCCAATACAACCCAAAAACCAACCTTATTATGAAATCCACCAAAAAGACCATCAAAACTACCGCTTCACTCCAATGAAAACTCAAACAACATGGTGTGCTTGTACTTCTCACCAGGCTGAACAACAACAGAAGGGAAGTTCGGTTGGTTTACGGCATTTGGGAACCCCTGCGTCTCCAAGCAAAGCCCGGCATGCTTTTCATAAGCAGCACCTCCTTTACCAACAATCCCCTTCACGTAGTTTGCAGTGTAGAACTGCATCCCAGGTGCGTTACTCCACAGGTTGAGGACTCTAGAGCTCGATGGATCCTTCACTTTTGCAGCATGTTTCAAACCTTCTTTCTCTTCCCCACAGTCTAGCACATAGTTATGGTCATACCCTATGCCAACCTCATGGATTGACTCGCCTATCCTCTTCTCGGTAGTGAAATCAAATGGGGTGCCTTTTACCGGCATGATTTCGCCGGTTGGGATTGTATTCTCATCCACCGGAGTTATATGGTTCGCCCAAATCTGAATTGAGTGGTCGAGAATGTTCCCAGAGTTGTGGCCGGCTAAGTTCCAGTACGTGTGTTGTGCTAAGCTGATTGGAGTTGGCTTGTTCTCTGGCACGGCTTCCATGTCAAGTCTCATTGTTGTGCTTGAAGTAAGTGTATAGATTGCAATCACCGAAACATTGCCTGGGTAACCTAGTGTCACAAGAAAAAGGCAGATAGGAAGAGAGAACAAGGGGGGGTAAAAAGAGACTCCCAGGAAAAGGGATAGAGTATTGAAAATAGTGTGTGCTCCACATCGGCTAAATCTTGTCCATGTATTCTTTACATATTAAAAAAAAAAAAAAATTCCCTCCTTAAAAGCCAAGTTTAAGATGGAAATTGACTTTCTTTTATGATATCAGATTCTAAATTCAAGTATGATACTCCTATGATTATAAACAAAAATTTCTTGTGTCTACTTAAATCTTGTCATGGTATCATCTATATATGAAATTTCCTCCTTACAAACTGGTTTTAAGAAAGAGAAGTGCTTTTTTCACATAGAGCAAATAAGAGAGAAAAAAGATAAGAGTAATACCTTCCTGCCCATCACATGAGTGATATTTTAAAGTTATCGATGGGTTATCCCCTTTCTTATGTTCAGCTACCTCCCACAACTTCTTGTCAAATCCTTTGTGCCCACCTAAAGAAATGAAGAAAAAGTAAAGAGTAAAAGTAAAGAGTGAATAAAACAGGGAAAGAAAGAAGAGATCAACAATACTCGTACAAGATACGATTTACCTATAGTCTTTCATCTAATTGGTATATTTCATAGAAATTGAGGGTAAACAGCCTGATAATCTCTTAAACTAGCTTCAGGCCAGGATATATAGCAAAGAACCAAGAACATAGGCCCGAGATAATCACAGATCCTAGGGTGAAAAATCCCGTGTTTCAGTCATTCAACCAGTAAACTAAGGCCAGAAAAATTTTCATCATTCAAACATTAAATGAGCAGAAACTTTTCCTAAAACCACAGAGACTAGATAAGACAATCTCGCTTAACATTCAGAACCAGGATCTTCATATCATACTGCCCAGAAATTATGATACAAAAAGCTCAAAAAGGATGAAGAGTTTCAGAATTCTCATACCGTGAAGACTGTTTGGAGCCTTGTTGATGGGCAAAGAGTATTCAATCCCATTAAGTGTAAACTTTCCATCTTTGATTCTGTTAGCAACCCGACCCACAATGCAGCCAAAATAAGGGGCAGCACCTTTCTGATTATGAATTCATTGACACCATGATAAATACTCGTCAATCCAGGTTATTAAAACAGTGAAACCAAACTAAAGAACACCAAAAGAAAAGTGCTTGATCATGCAGAAATCATACAGCCAGAAGAAAAATCCAGCATGATAATGCATCAGAATTTGCTGAAGGCAATACATAAGAACCAAACTAATCATCACGAGATCAAGAGACTCGAAATCAAATGGGTTTACAAAATCTTACCACATACGGTTCAACAGAGTCGAATCCAAGAACAACATCATCCAATTTTCCTTCAAAACCCAGAAAATCACAACATCACTAACATTCCCACAAACACGGAAAGAAAACTGCTCGGTACACGGAGGAAGGAAAGCAGATATACCATCTTTCCCAGGCACAGACAAGGAAGTGATGGTGCAGCCGAGGTTGGTGATCAGAACCCGCATGGTTCCATTGTTGAGTTCGAATAGCTCTGGCTTCAAGTCCTGATCTGCCATCGTGTTCCCCCTCTCTCCGTAGGTTCAGAAAGCGTGAGCAGAATGTAGTTCGGTTATATTATTAAGTGGCAGAAGAGGAATCAGATCCCGAAACCATAGATGACGTCATCTTTCTCCGACGAAGTTGTCGCCCGTTACGCTTCCACGTCCACCTCGTACTTATCCTGCATCCTATCTCCATAAATAAATATCTTTTATTGCTGTCCCAAATTATCAACACATGATCTATTAAGTATTTAAATAAAAGAAATTTTACCAACTATTGAGATTAATTTTTGAATTAGATAGTTCATCCTTCTTCTCAGCACTCATATAGATATAACTAAATTTTGAGTCAACAAATACTATTTAGAATATAATATTTATCTATCATGATCAGAAAACATGTTATAATGAGTAGAATTATTTAAATTAAAGAATATTCTATTAACTATTGAGTAAACTTTTAAACTCAATAATGAATATTTTAATAACCATTTAATTCTCGTCAAATTTTATATGTAATTTAATCTTTTAAGAATATTTTGCTTTAGAAAAGTCAAATTTTGTGAAAATAAAAAATAAAAATGACTAAATAATATATTAGAAATAAGCTTGTAATCTAATTTAAAAGAATGAGATATTTATAACATTTAAAATTTACCACAATATCATTCTTCTTCTTTTTTTTTCTTTTTAAGTCACAAGATCATTCTTTGACAAAGTAATACTATCTTACAAAATTAACACATCCTCTTATTATAGTCGTTCATCTTGGAGCATTTCACATATAATGAGAAGAAAAACAGAGTTTGGTGGGTTTTATGGTTTGGTTTGACTAAGTGAGCAAAAACGTGAAAGTGTAGTAATGTAAAGCAAAAATTGGATGTTGGTAAGGTATGTAAGTGAAAGAGAAGCAAACATAAAATGAAGTACAGAGGTGAGATAAAAAGTAGAAAAGAGAAAAATGGATTCCATGAACGCAGGGTCATTGGCCCTGCTGCAACTATACAAAGCCGAACATGGCTTTGGTGTTGTGATTAACTAGATTGAATTAGGATTACATGAGGCTTGCAAGAGGTTTGTTTGATGCTTTCTCCTAGACAAGCCATGCCATTATATAGGCATTCTAGCACGCTTGTCACTTCCAAGCAATTACTAAAAAATTTACATAAGAACTTTACATAAAGTTAAAGGTAATTGTCCGATTTTCACTCTTCCTTTACTTTCTTTTTTTGCGTCCTTTATATCTTGACTTTCTTGTCCATTAACTTGTGAGTAGGTACAAGGCTATATGCTTTTCCATGTTCTGCAGCATGACTTTTCGTGCTTGAGACTTGTTGTCCAAGACTAGGAGACTTTGATGTCTCATGTTGGCCTTCATACAACATGTGTGCCAACTCACCATCTTCATGCATGAACTTGGAGAATGTTGATGTTTTAACATAATGTTCGGGTTTATTTATTTTTATAAAAATGATAAAAAAAGATCAAGCTTTGACATCATATTAAAAACAAACTCATAGTTGAATCCAAAGTAAATTAAAGCAAAATCGGAAATTCACTAAATTTAAACTTTACTACAAAACTAATCCTTAACATAGTAATACTGCTTCATATCAACAATTCTCAAACAATATACTTTGATCAATTATATTTAAGAAACAAAATTGATATTTATTTTTAAAATAATTATACATAATGCGTAATTAGACCAAAAAAAATCTCTTATAAAGCATTCAATAAAAGAAACTAGAATCAGACTATCTACCTCGAAACGAATAAACAAAGGTGGAAAATTTATTTTTGACCAACTATTAGTTTTAACTCTAAAAGAAAAAAAATATTCTATTTAAAGCACAAAGGGATTTAACATGAAAGTACTTGTTTAGTAGACATCTCATCAATTAAAGAATTCAACAATAAGACTATACTTCTTACCATGTGCAATTGGTTTTAACGTTATATTTGATCTCATTAACATCTCAATAAAAGGCTGTTAAATAAGTTCCTACGACGATAAACATTCCAAATCCGGTGGATGAGACACGAAGGATCTGTTTTTTTATTTGTAGATGGCTTTGGCTTGTTAAGGTGGAAGCGCGACATATTCTGAGGGGCTCATGTGTGGAAGGCAGGGTTTTATTTTCCTATGAGTCCCACATCGAAACCGTACAATGGAGAGGTAGAGGTGAGATTATATATAACAGAAGTGAGTTCATCGCTGTGTTATACTTACCTGGACGGGGTCGATGGTTGACCAAAAAGGACCATGGCCTAGGTTGGTGACCTCCATTGCACGCTGGAGGGGTACCCATCTAAGGTCCCCTCAAAGTAGGAGAGCCTGCGTCATAATTTGTGGTAGTGGGGGCCTGCGTACGCGCGGCCCATGCCCAATTCTAGTATAATGCATTTTATAGATTACTCGTATCAGCAGGAGATGGACAATCAACCCCTTAGTACCAGCTTAATTTTTCATGAGATAATAAATGAGTTAAAAAGTAAATTTTTCATGAGATAATAAGGTTTTCGTCAACTCACAAATAATCAGCTCAATTTTTCACTAGAAGGATAAAAAAATAACAAAAAGGCTGTAGTTGTTTGCATAGCAAGTGATTGACAACAACTCACCGATAACCAGCTTAATTTTTAATGAGAAGGATAAATAAAAAACTGTAGTTGCCTGCGTGAAAAGTTTCTAAAGCTGTGAAACTTTGTCCCCAAGAAAGAAAAATAGATTCTTTGACTTCTGAGTATAGAACCCTAAACAAATGTTATGGATTACCTAAAAACTTGGTTCCCAAGTAACAGGTGGTGTTGTTTCAACACAAATTTATTTTCTTACGTTGAAAAAGCACAAAAAGAAAGAGGAGGGGGGTTGGGGGGAATACCCGTACCTCATGACCCACTCTTTATAAGATGGTGAAGTTGTTGAATACATAGATCAATCGTTTGCAGACTTGGGAGCTTCGAGTCTCTAAACCTCCTTGTCTCCGTTGTCTTACCTCCCATCTTCCAGCCTGTATTCATCTAACACAACTTAGTTTCGTCTAAGCACACACCTTGGTAAGGCCTATACGGAGAGTACTTTCTTTGGAACTATATATTTGCTGCAACAGACGAAAAAGACGCTGTTGCAGCAATGGTGTCACTGAGGCTGCAGAAGCGGCTTGCTGCCAGTGTGCTTGAATGTGGTAAAAGAAAAGTTTGGCTCGATCCCAGTGAGATTAGCGATATTTCAATGGCCAATTCAAGTACGTTCAAATTTTTCTACCTTCTTGTTATTAGGCATATGTCTATTGTCTTATGATACTTATTTTGTTGCTTTAACACTGTTAGAAATTATAGAGATAAGACTCATTTTCAACTTAAAATTCTAGAACTCTCTTTAAAAATTGCAAGGCAAGATTTAACATATCTTCTTGTATCAAGCAAAGATAGAACGTGAATTTTCTATGCTATTTATTTAATAGAAATAACCCTTTTCATGTCTTTTACAGGGATGACCATAAGAAAGCTCGTGAAGGATGGTCTCATAATCAAGAAAGCCGAGAAAATCCACTCCCGTTCACGGTGCCGCGAAGCACAAAAAGCAGCAACGAAAGGCAGGCACTCAGGATATGGGAAACGGAAGGGAACAAAAGAGGCAAGGATGCCATCGAAAACGTTGTGGATGAGAAGGATCAGATTGTTGCGATGTTTGCTTCGGAAGTATCGTGAACTGGAGAAGATTGATAGACACACGTACCATGAGATGTACATGAAGGTGAAAGGAAATGTTTTCAAGAATAAGCGTGTGATTATGGAGAACATTCACAAGATCAAGGCTGAAAAGGCTAGGGAGAAAGCACTGCTCGATCAATTCGAGGCCAAGAAAGCTAAGAGGAAAGATAGAGCCAACTGATGAACTTTTATGTCTTCGTTGTATACGTATTTCGGTTTTCGTTTTGCATGGATATGCATTTTTCTCTTGTGGGTTGTAGTCAAAATAGTTGTTTTGTTCAATTTATTCACTTCATCGACGTGAGTCTTTCCTATATTGTTGTTCATTTGTTGAGATTTCAAGTTTTTTGTGTTCAGACTTGTTGAATAAATAGCATATATTCTTTTAACTGTCACTTCAGATCAGACTTGAAATGTTCTCCCGGGAAAAGTCATCCTAAAATAACCACCTGGGCTATCGTTTTGGAAGACAACTCAAAGATGAAATTCTAAATAGAGGAAAGCTTAACAACTAACTCCCCCACACTCCTATTTAGTTTAACCAAAAAAAAAAGAAAAAAAGAAAGAGGAAAAACATTATGATAGGAAGAGAACTTTGAACGAAAAGAAGAAATAAAACATTTGTGAAACTTAAACGATTAAATGCCTTTTATTAGATCATTCCCTAGTATATAGAATTGATTAATCACTTCACATGAAATATTTTAGTATTTTATTCTTATTAGATAAAGAACTTTAGGAAATAGAGTGTCAAACCTAAGATCTACGTCCTGGATTGCCAATGTCATGAAGACCTTATGACCAATCTTATATAAGTGAACATTTTACGAAAAGTTGTAGAGAGACCATAATCTATTTTATGTAAATGGAATCTAAGAGATCATGCATCATTGCTACCTTTCATGGAGGTCACACTTATGTAAAAGGTGATGGTGTTAACACAGTTCTTTTTCCAAAGGCATGAGGTCGATGGAAGATCCAAAAGAGTGTTACCTATGCAAATGGTATAAAAGTTTTAAAATTTGTTATGGAGATTGTTCATCCTTAATTCCTCAAAGAATGCTTCTCCGGGTTTTGAGAAAGAATTGACAGTTTTTTTTAAAAAAAAATTTTCAATGCCAAACATAATTATAAGTTGCATATTAATTCATATGTTAAACACTAATGTAACTAAGTATAGCACATGAAGAATGTAGTTTTGCAAGACGTGATAACTAGTTGCCTTTCTGATAAAAATAAATGGAAGTAATTATTTAATCAACGTGTAACTTCCAAACGATAACTCATTATTTTGATTTTTGATAAAATTACAAGCCAAAAAGCAGTACATTAGCTCCAACTAAACAAAATTATTTGACTGGGTCATAGAAGTAAACTCTGAGTCTTTTATTGGCACCAACAGATCAATTTATTTTTCTCAATTCCCAGATGGCGACCATCAAATTAAACAAGATGAATTGGAAGCTTACAAAAGAAGGAATATTTGCAGAAATCATCACGCTTTCCCTGCTGAACCAAAGACATGCATCTTCTCTGCAACCACACCTTTCATGGCTTCCTTTGCAGATGTCATGACATGAACCAGATCTTTGCTTGGATTTTTCAGGGACTCTAAGTAAGCCGTTCTCACTTCAGTATTCACATTGAACTTTCTGACGCCTCTGTCTATACAAGCCTGTTCGAGGAGGTTAAAACGGCTCAACAGTGTTGATCAACCTCAAGGCCATCCTCTATGTTGATAGCATGTTTAAATCAGAGAAAAAGTATGGAAATTAGTACGATTAAATAACTGTACCTTGACAAGTTCCTTGGACAACCCAGAAGCTCCATGAAGCACAACAAAAACTCTTTTCTTCAAACTCACGCTGTGCAAATCCTGAACGTTGATGGATGTTAGAATAAATAGCTAATTTGTATGCGGATTGTGTCAACCATAACCTTTTGAATAAACATATGTAAATGCCATCTCTTTGTAAGAAGATTAAGGATTGAGTTATGAGGATGGTGTTCCTGAAGCACTAGATTATTTGCCACAATGATCTATTATGATAGAACAATTTGGCTGATTATTATATGAAAAACTGATATTTTGAGTGGTGGAAAAGCTAAAAAGAAACAATAAATAAGCTGATGATAGAAGAAGCTAAGATCTATGTGTCTTAATCAAAAGAGGCATACATTTAGATGTAGGGACAATCGGAGATAGATTATAGGAATAAAACGATGGAGTACAAGAAAATGAGCACAAGCCCTACATGGGCTTAGAAACAAACTCAATCTACAGAAGCAATGCTTATATATGTGATTCAAATTATTGCATGTGGAGAAAGTATGCAATTAAGTTGATGTCAAAATTGTAATCAGGTGGACTGGACTAACATTCTTTTTAATATATTTCATTCCACTTTTTTTAACCTGTTTAAAGTTAAAAAATAAAAATAAAAAATCAGGACACAGTAATTGTTGAACAATGAAAAGCACCAACTTTAACGTCCCAAGAACTAGTTAAAATAAAGGATAAATATCCAACTCGCTGCCTTCCTTTCATGGGCTAGATTAACTACACAGAAGTCAGCAAATGTGTCTTGAACCTAATTGAATAAGGTATCGAAATTTATGTAGATGTACTTTACCTTAAGCAAATCAAGTCTGAGATTAGGGCCACTTGCAGGGTATTTTCCATGGACATTTCCAATACACACTGCCAAAGCATCTATGCCCGTTTCATCAATGAATTCTTCAGCCTGAAAGTCGAGGGGCCAATCTTATATGAGTCTGGAAGATTAGGTGCAAAAGAGGAAAGTTTTTTTAGCCAATTTGAAAGAGAAGTCACCTGATTAATATCGGTAAGTTTTGCTTCATAATCTTCAACTGTCAGGTCATCCTCTGTTCCTGACAATCTCCCTAGTTCAGCTTCCACCAGCATCCCTTTTGAGTGAGCCATGAGAGATATGAATTTTGTGTATGCTATATTGTCCTTGAATGAAAGATGTGAACCATCTACCATAAGTGAATCAAATCCCTGATGTTGTAGGATTCAGAAATTGCAATTAAACTGTTAGCCATTACTGCATTGGAAACAAATAATCATTGCAATCTTGCTACAAACGATGCTCAAACAGGACAACAGCAAAGTTTTTTAAGACTTCTATACTAAACAAAAGAAAACTTTACCAGATCAAGAGCTTCCACCAAATCTTGCTTTGAAGTGCCATGATCACAATGAACACAAATCGGAACCTGCAAATCATTTATAAACATTACTTCCTACATCTTCCTACAAATGGCCACCTTACTATGGTCACATGAAAGGTATTGGTTTATTGTGCTAAGGCTAAAAACCTGCACATCTTACCTTTAGTATAGAGCTGTGAAAAGTTTGGCAATATAAACCTCAGGGAAAAATTTTAATTGGGTTGCAGCACAAACAATAAGCTAACGATTTGTTAAGGGGTCTGATTTTGGGTTACAAGAAAGAATCTTTTGGTAAATTTTCTGCATGGATCCTCCCAGTCGTATATGTGTATATTTCTTAGATGATCTGAGGAAACAAGAAAAAGGCTAAATCTCGTATTTATGTTATTTTTATTGCTGCTCGTGCCCTTACTTTCCCAAATTTTCTTCTCTATTTAACACATAACAAACGGCTAAGTTTCTTCTTTCTTTTCTTTCTTGTTTTTTCAAAGTTTTGTTTGTTCCCTTCCACTATTGCTACACATTATTATTAATCACAGCAAATAACATATCCAGCATCCTTATCTTGGTTGGAAGAACTTGTTCAGATAAAGAAAATCTAACCCACCCCCCACTCTTTACCAAACATCAAATATTAATGTGAAAAATGGAGGCACTTCAAGCAGAACAGCATATATTTAGCAGAAAGTTGTACATATAAATCTAAATGACCTGTCACTGCTCAAGCTGCATAGCGATTTATAAAATAAAGTTGCAACAACGGCACGGAGTAAATGAAACGGCACTTACATTGGCGTGTTCAGCAGCAGATATACAACAAGCAACCAATGGAATTCCTCCTTCCTTAAAGGCTCCAGGATGGATCTGGAAAAGAACAAAGATGATGCAGAAAATTTCTTGAAAGCATGATTCTTCAAAAGAAAAATTACGTCCTGTGAATCATGCCATTGATGGAGAATTCATAATGGAAATCACAATAATTTGCTCCTGATTCATCCTCCTTAGCACTAAGTTTGAGGAACAGGCATGAATTTGTTAGAATAAACTCTACTCGTGAAATTTATCTGGACTAGCTTATTTTGATATTGTTTGAGGAAACTTATCCAGGAGATATATGATTCCGTACAAATTTGGTATATTTGGCACTTCAATTCGTAATCTATCAACCATGACGGAATAAAGAAATTAAACGAGATTTCCTAACATTTTTATGATCTATTCAAAAGAAGTGAAAATATTTTAGAAGATTGAAATCAGGGGTGAAAATTCAGACTTTCTCTGCACTAAGTTCTTTCTGTATATGCTACACTTTGGGGCAGTTATAGTGTATAAATCAAGACAAAAAGAGTATGGGAAAATTATATTTTACCCTCCAACTATTAGTGGATTCTCAAATGCTTCAGAAAAACTTAATAATATCGCAACTCACCTTATATTTGGAATTTCAGTTTCAATTTATTCCTTTATTCAAATAATTATCCAATTCAGGGGAAAAAAAAGAACTTATGAAGTGCCCAAATTTCTTGCGGGAAAAAAAAAAAAAAAAGAAACTCATCAATCCCTTTACAAAAATCCAAAACAGAGAGGCCAAGAAACACAGACTGATGGCTATACTGCGGAGAACCTTAAAGATCAAAGTCTCTGCACAACCTTTTACCATACTTGAAATAGGGGCAACCAGTAAGATCTCAGTTTATCAAAGAGCTTGAGCTGCTATCAAAGGTAATTTGAATGAAAAGAACAAATCAAACCCAAAACTTTAAGTTGGACAAGTTGGCACTGAATTTAAAATTGGATGCAGGGAGCAAATCTAAACCGAAACTTTGAATTGAAGGACAAATTGCACTGATTTTATTATTTTTGGCTTACTTGATAATATAGTGATAATTTGGGAGATTGTACAAAATTTTATGAGAAACTGCGAAAGATCATATAGAAAATTGGGTGAGTGAGAGAGAGAGAGATTTAATTAAGAACCAAGAGATTGGACTCTCATAAGAGAGAAATGTTCTATGTGCCAATTAAGAAATCTGTAGGAGAGTAAAAAAGTAACTCCATCCATCCTCTTTTAGCAAATTTGAGGAAGTTAATATTTTGTTTTTTAACCTATTATATACACTTGATATTTGTTGGTGACATTTTATCACTCGTTGCCACAAACAAATTGAAAAAATTATTGATACATCGTCTTATAAAAAAAAAAAAATTAACCACATATCTCTTCTGTGGTGTCTTTCATATACTGTAATGGAAAGCAACCAGGAAACAAACTTAAAAAGGGTTTCACCCACTTTTAGATCTCGAGATTTTTTATTTTTTATTTTTTATTTTTTGGCATAAATTAGCCGATAATAACCTGTAATATGGCAGGACTTTTTTCTTCCTCGGCAGCGGCAACAACTGCCTGAACTCCTTCCAAATTATAAACGTTGAATGCTCCAACCGCATATCCGCCCTTTTCTGCATTCTGGAAATAGAATCTAATTGTTATCAAAGGAAAAAGTAGACATGAATCTTTTCATAGTTATTTTGATGGCCCTTACTGAAAGAATCTCTTTTGTTGATGAAAGTCTCACTGGACGAGCCCAGGATTTCACAACTTCTGCCAATGCCTTGGTGTCACCAACATTACCTATGCAAAGCAGATTTCCAAGGTGTCAACTGCAAATAGTACTTTCAAGAAATAATTTTACAACTGAAGTAGATAAGAACTCATAATTCACCAGGGAAAACAATGTAGGGGACTCCTGGATGTCTACTTTCAGGACCCAGCATCCACAGGGGAACACCAGGCAATGCTTGTCCAACTACCTTAGCACATTTTGCTTCAAGGGCTTTTGTTGCAAGATCTGATGACGTTATTCCACCCTAAAAGAGAGTACTGAATTGAGTATGTGGCATCTGAATTTGAGGATGTGGGAATCACCCCCAAGCTCAAATTGTTTAACAATAATTGAACAGCATAAAATCAACATAAGGATAAAAATCACTACTTGCCATGTCAAATGATCAGAAAGAAAAGAAAATTTAATAAATTGAACACGTAAAAGCACCTTTGCAAGAATATAACGAGGTTTTGTAGTGATCTTGCTAACGATTTCCACCAGGGCAGAGCTCACTTTGAAGTTGATATCCAAACTCTCAGAAGGGCCTGTCCCATGGAAAAAGAATCTAGACTTGAGAAATTTCCTTGTTAGAATAAAAACCCCTTTCTTCTCAATAACAAATAAAAATAATAAAAAAGAAGAAAGAAAGAAAGAAAGAAAGTAAGACATATTACCAACTGCTCTGATATATCTTTAAGATACATATTTTATGTTGTTCAAGTATTCAATATACATTCTAGCAGACAAAGGAACTGAGGGACTTAAACATATCACAGACGGAAAACAAAGAGAACATAGAACAAACTTTTTCCAGTGATGAGCTGCCGACTGGTCATTACTAGAGTGTCCTTACGAGCCCTGAGAAAATAACCAGCCATCTCAACTGCCCTACCGATTTCCTCTTTCCTCTCCTCGTCAGACCTCATTGCAAGCTTCTCAACAGAAACCTGTTTATTGCAAAGCAGGTTATCCACATCTCTTATCATAACAATTAGAATTCGAACAATTGAACATTGGGTATGAAACTTAATGTTGGGTCACCTCAATGCACTGTAAGCTCTGGCCACGTTGTAATTTAAGCTCCTCAACCTGTGGATTAGAAGCACAAATGAAGATAGAGCACAGCAGAGGAAAGAAAGAAACAGAAATATCCACAATTCACCATTTAAACCTGTTTAGTGGTTTTTGGAACATATGATCCCACAACTATGAGACCACCGTTCTTTTCTTCATTTATTCCTAGATCCTTGGGCAAAACTGGAGCTTTTGGGATAATTCCAATGCGAGCGGAAACAAAAGTAGCAGCAGTACGGCATAGGAAACGCTTTCCCGTCAGTTCTGCCTGTCAATTTAAAACACCTTAGTGAGAGAAACCATTTGTCAAGGTAAATATGCCAACAAGGAATCAAAATTTTACAACTTGAAAATAGAGCAAGTATAACTATTTACCCTGATCATTCCAGCGGCAAATACAGCCACGTCTCTTTCACTAGCTGCATTAACAATGCATGTTGACCCCTGTTTCATGTAACCAGCCAGAAAAAAAAATGGTGAGAACAAACCATTTCGTAATAAAAAAGCTCAAAAAAAGAAAAAATGGTGGAAGAGCGGCCAACAGTTTCATGTCATAGAATCTTAGTCCATTAAGCCAGTTAGGTGAGTATAATTATGATACCTCTATATTAACTCTCCCTGAGCTCAACTGGTGCATAATTATCATACCTCTAAATTAATATACTTTCCATGACATGAGTACACCTGCAGCTAACTACGAATTCATGCCTCCGAAAATCCGTGAACAGTAACCATGCAAGTGATAACCTTGTGTTAGACAGTAGTTTACATCCTTTCCACTTCTTGTAGAAGTTTTCCTTGAATTTCACTCAATTGCTAACTTTTATCCATTAGAAAAGGATGATAACCCATAATTGGATGGGTATAGTACTACTGATGCTATAATTTAAATCAGATTTGTTCAAGAATATTGACATTAGTTCACTGGATAAGTCGCATCATACCATACCTTATTTTAAGCTTTTGAACTTTTGAATAGTTAGATTCTAAGTAAATATTCAAGTGAATAAAATTACCAAATTATTTTCTAGGAACTTGGTTCTGGCGTTAAAACATCACATATTCTAGATATATCCTTTTTAATTAGAAAGTGTATATAGATAAACATTGAAAGAAAATTAGCTTTCACACTTATTTAACAAACTGACAATAATCCATTGCAGAAATCTTGTGATAATATTCTCCAACACCTGCACTTCCCCCCCCCCCCCCCCCCGGGTGGGAAAAAAACCCAAAAAAAATACCTGCCACCTCCCCTTACAGATTAACTTGTAGTAGTATCTTTCAGCCATAGACTGGGTTGTTGTTTGAGTTTTTCAGTGCATCCATGACTCCACACTCCTAACGAGTTGTTAAAAAAGAGATAAAACCAATTGGCAACTACAGAGTTTGACCAGAAGAGTGACATAACGATTTCTACCACTGATAATTTTACTTAATGCTGCTCTATGCAAAATTTCCATAGTAAGGCTGGACTTGAGAGGGCAAAAAATGTTCTAAGAACATATATAAGCCTGGACAGCATGTTTTTGCCCTCTTGATCTAAGATCTGGTCATTTCAAATGGCTCCTGAAAATTTTTCTCAACCAATTCCCGAGCTTAGATGCAAGTTCTACCCCTTCATTGATAGGATTTACAAATTATACCGCCACTGTCAATAATATAGGCCAACCATACTAAGTAATAAATAAGAAAAATCACTTCAGCAACTCAACCAATTTATTTGTTTGTGTGCGCATGCATCCATGTGTAATTCATGCTTGTGTTCACAGTGTTATGTACCTTTGGAAGACTGGAAAGATACTCAAAAACAGCCTCTGGTCCACCTTTCCTCAAAAGTTGCACAGAAATAGATGTTACGCTGCTGGCTGGTATGCGGCCGCCAGTTTTCTCTTCAACCCACTATTGTAGATCAAGAAAGTTGCAGAATTAGAAGGCAATCTAAAATCTTTATTAGAATGTCTAAATGGCCACCCATTTCATAGACAGAGTAAAAATTTGACCTCGCGGAGGTTTGAAGATTTGAAGCCAAAAGCAGCATCTTTAGCAAACTCAGTGTCCCCAGCAGGGACAAGCCTAAAAGCACCAACATCCAGGATTGATGGCATAAATTAGCATCAACTCGTGATTGAACATATATCAACAATAAATATATCTATATGACTTACTTATCGGAATCTGCAACATAGTGTATATCTTCAATAGTGTAACGCCCTCCTTGAAGAAAAAAAGGGCAGATTATCCAGACATCCATCTCACCTAATTCTGAAACAACAGCATCGGGTTCCTAAAAGATAGGCAGTCCCATGTCATGATGTGAACTATAATCATTATACAATAAAATTCTAGTTTAAGTTTGCATCCTTGCCTCAGGAAAATGACCACGTAAAGTTGAATCGCCTCTCAAAACTACTGTGTAATCAGTGTTCTCAACTGATTTAGCTGCAATATGTAGATTTCTGCATATATCTTTTATCAGTGCAGTAGCCTGTAGAAGATTGATTTCAAGCTCAGAATACGGTCTGAAACCAGCATACAGTGTGCTTACAGCTGAAAGTTGCAGTTTACTAGGGATATCTGTTCTTGTTGGATGAGAAACAAGCTCTAAATGTTAAATGGCGTGTGCATAAAATGAGATCTTTACCTTTTCGGAACTCAGTGCCCTTGAGTTAGTCAAAATGAAAAAGCATTTAGGATTCTTTCTGAACTGGGCAATAAGTGATTCCACACTCCTGCAATGGAAAATGAGCAAATTATAATGGCTTGAAACTAGTATTTAGGAAGGTTGCTTTGAATTATAGATAAGACAGTATACATGGTTTCTATAGCATGTGGAAAACCATGATTGGTACACATTCAATATAAGTGCAGCATTTTGCCTTCGTAGTCTTATATCTGATAAATAACTAGTTCAATGCAAATGGATTTGAGAATACCAAAGCATCTGGATTAGATCTTTTCCTAATCAACTATGTAAACATAATAAACAATTAAGGAAACTCACCATTCTGTCAGGACCTCAATATCATGAACAGTTTGTGTTCCAGTTGGATCATCATCCAAAACTACCAGAGTCTTCAAATTGTTCTGATTCAATC
Source organism: Casuarina equisetifolia (assembly GCA_028551475.1). Lineage (NCBI taxonomy): Eukaryota > Viridiplantae > Streptophyta > Magnoliopsida > Fagales > Casuarinaceae > Casuarina > Casuarina equisetifolia. The sequence continues at coordinate 31,663,527 of CM052356.1, read as the reverse complement.
TTTGTATGTCATCCACAGGATCTACTGGCCATTCAGATGGAAGTGATTGCAAGACTTGTTCTTTCTTAAGAACAGGAAGTTTTCCTTCAACAACTACACCTGTGAGTGTCTCATAGACCTGCAGAAAAATAAATGTTGCAGTTAAGCCTTTAGATTCCTGATTTGAATAATTTGCCAATCATTTTAGCAAATTGGATTATCATTGAATCTTCTTTTGAAGTAACCCATTGCTCTTAGCAATAATATCATCTCAAATTTGTTTGACTGCGTTTTCTTAACTGCAATCAAAAGGCTGAAAAAAAATTTCCTTACCTTAACCACACCAGCATCATCTTGCCTGCCCCAGCCCGCAGCAGAACCTGTTCCCAATGGTTAAATCGCAAAGTATTACCATTGTGCTAGCTAACAACTCAAAAATGCATTAGGCGACAACATTGCAGACATAAACTGACACATCGAAAGGTCTCTTTACTCATAAGCATGCATTTCTGGTTATTCAACTAAAAATATTTATCTGAGACACAGAAAAATAAATAAATAAAGACTTGAGAAGAACAACCAAGTCACTACTTAAATACTTCATCCTACTAGACTGTTCCAGTTTTATACAGATCTTATCTATACTTTAGAAGAAGGCTCAGCCACAACAGTAATCAAGAAAACATGACATCTGCTTATTGAGAACATAAAAGAAAAGGACGAGACTACATTACACCATGAAAGTATAGAAGATAAGACAGCACCTGATACGAACAATTGGTGTGCTACAGTAGCAACATGAAGGGGAACTTGAAGGGAGGAGCATTCACGGGAAACAATGCCCTAAGGATGATTATAACCAATTATCATTACAACCATATGGTGACTAAGTCAAGTAAGTTGTTTCAAATAAGGAAAGCATAGTTCGATTTTAGCCTCACCAGGTCCTTCACAAAGATGTCAAGTGCAGAGTATGGTGTATAATCACCATCCAGCATGTGCGGAACACGATTTTCAAACATCCTGCAATCTTTGACAAATTTATGAGACTTCCTATCTCGATATAAAACATAAATAACCACGAAGAGAGACACCACAACCCAATGCATACACAATGACTAAATATGGATCAATGTAAACTAGACCTATGTTTCCAAAGCTCCATTATAACTCAAAATTCTCGTTAATGCCATGTTAAATAATCAGTATTAAGAGTTTAGCTTAAAGAATTCTCTGGTTACAATGGAAATCAATCTTCAGATACACTATGGATCATTTTGTGTTCCATTACATAATGGTGCAGATTATATTCTATTGTAGTTCACATGAATAATATTGTGATTACAAACTGCTCACCCCCCATTCATTTTCTAATGGACCCGAATTACAAACTACAGAAGGTTAAGTGAGAATTATTTGAAGATCTTTGCAGATATAGTCTATTAGTTAAAAGCTGAATTAGGTTACAATCATCATTACCGGATATCTCACATAAACTCAACATGAATGAGATAGTTCTTGGAGGCTTCTAAGGTCCTTTCAGGTGAAGTATCTATTATAATGCATGCTAAATTCTTAGATGATAATTTAATTATGTGAAAGAGTATGAACAGAAGGTGGAAGTTGGATCTAGTCCACACAGGAAGCATAGACAGTGACTCCTGCTAGTGAACTAAAATTGCTACAACGTTTTTCTGAGGAATTGGTCCTTAGGCTTCCACCCCGGTACTGTTATTTTGTAATAACCAAGCTTCTTCACTTATTCTCTCCAATCCTCCATTCGATGAAATGTACAAAGCATGTAAAAATTTCTTATCATTCCCTTTGAGATGGTGTCATGGCACGAAATGAGCACACACAAACACACCCCAATTATGACGTGTGGAACTTGTTGGATATGTTCACAAATCTTCATGTCATAACCAGTTAAAGTTTATTTATATAAATTTCCTTTTTATTTGCTCCAAATTGAATGGAAGCATAAAAGGCATACCGTCCAAATAAAAGGAAAAAACACATCTTTTATATCTAATAACATAGTGAGAATGCCATATATACTAAGTCTCTTTTTTCACAAACTTTGATCTTGATGTTAACCAAACAAGCTAAACGTATGGAATTCTAAGTCCTTACCCCCTCCAACACCGCCCCTTTCTCGTCAAATTATTTCATTGAGAAGTAGAACACATACCAGGATGTTCCTCCACTATTTGTGATGAAATCAAACAGCATTCTGGTCTCAAGACCCAATCGAGCTCCAAATGCCATTGCCTCAGCTCCTGAGGCGATGTGAACTCCAGCAAGCAATTGATTAACCATCTTTACACCACTAGAGAACAGAACACAGAAGAATGAAGTGGTAACACTCGCTTCCCCAGCATAATTAGATTACTATGACATATTAAAAGAATAGATACATTTTATTTCATTTTTCTTATTTTGCATATGCAATGATGCCTTTGTGTGGAGACAAAAATCAAAAAATTTGAGTCATAGTACCTTCCAGCCGCACAGCCTCCTTTGATAATATATAGCTTCTCACTCATTGCTGAATATAGAATCAACCAAGCATAACATAATATTAATACCAAATAACTGCAACCCAGGAGTAGGAACACTGCAAAATTTAACCAAAAAAATATGCCAAGTACCTGCAAGAACTAAACCAGCACTCTTAAGAGCTTCATCTGAACCACCAGCCATTATCTGAAAAAGATGGTTAGCTTTCAGTCGACAAAACCCAAAAAAAGCTATGCTAATTTTTTATTTTTTCTTTTTGTGAAAAAGGAAACACTTGCACACCGTAAGTGTTCCAGCAGCGGCCCTCTGAACTCCACCAGAAACAGGAGCATCCACTAATTTCAAATTCTTGCCTTCATCTAAGACATTTGCAGAGCGAACAGTATATGATTACATTATTGAAAGTAAACTGGACGTGCATGGCAAGGGAGGATTACAGAAGAAAAAAGAAACCGAAGGAAAAACATAGGAACAAATTTTAACAATGACCCATCCAGTATTCCCACGGAAGAAATTTAATGATTACCCTTCACTTAGAAGTCTCCCTCTAGATACTAATAGGTTTTAATGAAAATTATGAATACAGAATCATTCCAAACATAAAAACGTCATGCTCAGCAACATAACTTGGGAGTACCAATAACAACAGAACTTTCTAAGTGCCGGAATTGACATAACTAATCCTGCTTAAGTGATTTACATGACAGATTCATGACTTTTAAAAAATACTCAAAATACCAATTCTAGGATTAGGAAAAATACCAGGGCTTTCTTTAATTTTAAATATATCTCAAGAGAAGGGAAGCTGTAAGCAATTACTTATGCTCATTCTATCTAAAAAAAAAAAGAAGGTAGAGACATTCTTGAATCCAAAACAAAATAAAAATTCCTTATTCCTCCTTCCCCCACAATTTAGGGACAGGGCAAAAGTGTGTATCATTCTTTCTTTTATTAGAATTATAAAGTCTGGAGATCAGATATAAGAAAATATATTTATTAAATCTTTCACAATTACCATAAAATATATAGTCTTTGAAGTGTTACGTCAACAATTCCAACCAAACCCAAGTATGTTTTATGGGTGCACCTTTAATGTCCTCATTGACCAATTTAAGGCCATGAGAACAAACATGGAAGAATAGGGAAAAAGCTTCAGGCAAAGGAAAAGTAATTAACAAAGATAGTAAAGCTGGCATTCATAGCTTAGAAACAAGAAAAAATTATAGTTAGACGAGAAATTAAAAGGACATACTTAGCAAGCGTTGCTCTAGTTTGCTAACAAATCCAGGAGAAACAGTGGATGAAAGGATAATTGATGCTCCAGATGGAAGTGCTGTAAAATTAACAGAAAATAAGTTCAGTCCTGATTGCAAACCGAGACGGTAACTGAAAAAGGTTTTGCATACCTGAAACTGCGCCAAATTCACCATATAAGACACTTTCAGCTTGATACTCATTGGTGACCATGACAACAAGCACGTCAACATCTGAAAGAGAAAAATTGTCAAAAACAAAGCTTCTTGCTTCACAAAATAAATTTAAACTTCTTTCAAAACTTTATCGTAAAGTTTTCTCTTTCGGATTTTAAATACCAGAATCAGATAAGAGTTAGAAAACAAACTGGAGCTAACTAGACAATAGAGTCAGAACAGTACATCAAACCATTACACGTATCACTTTCTATCACTTTAAAGTTCTTCCACAATAATGATTGAACATCTTATCAAAGTAGATGTCTGAGTTTGAACCTCAAATCCATAACTTATCTACATTTCATTTGAAATGTCTTCTTTGTTGAAAATCTTAGTTGTTTAAAGATAATTTAAAATCAGACAGCAGGAAGAATATTAAAACATTAAATTAAATGATCAAATTCACCATTTTCCATCAATTGGAATTTTTACATATTTAGTAATTTAACAATTAGAAAATGTGGATTACACCTCTATAGGCTAGACCTAATGTCTGACCATATGAATATCAGATTTTGATCTTGGAGATCTTGGTACAGAATTCATGATTTTTAAGTCAAATGGGAGTAGAGTGTTAGGTCCCCCCAATTTGCTGTCTTTGTTTCTTTGTTGCTCCCGAATCATTATGGATCTATGCCTAGCGCTTAAAAAATAAGAGAGTAAACACTCATCAGTAATAAAGACGTGATCTGCAAGTGTTAACAAATCTATATTCCAAACAATTAGTCAATAAAAGTCCCAATGCTGAGGAGTTAACAGATCTGTATGGATATCATAAGGCTAATCATTAAGAACACAAAATAGATAGCACTGAAAATGGTAATGAAGCACGAAAAATTTATACTCTCAAATAATTTCATTGCAATAGAATAATTAGAACTTGTGACAACTGTCCTATCATATTTCACAAATTAATTCATATATGAGCGAATACCAGCATATTGCTCTTTATATCTCCAGTTACCTTTCGATACTTCTGCCGGAGAGTTACCGATCAAGCCACCAGCTTCGGCAAATCGAGTTAATGTTGGTTTATAAACCTGGATCACAGGAAAGGAGCAAAATAAATTGATCAAAATGGTATTTGAAAATGATAGTCTCAATTCACAATCAAACTCTATATTCTATTTGAAAAATCACAACAACGAATTATATCCTAACTGCTGCCTATGCACACAAAAGCAAATGATTTTTTAAGCACCAAAAAACAAAACACAAAATACATTCTCAACGTCTCCATATAAATACATGCATACACAATCATGTAGACAATGATCAGATGGAAAAACATCAAACTGTTACAAAACAACAAGTGGCCAGAGTCAGTTCTGGGCAGTAAAACGATGATGGAACAAATAGGCCAAGGAATTTATCACCAAACACGCAAGAGTACAGCATTACAAAGACCATGAAAATATGTGCAATCACAATATAATCTGGCAAACAGCTGTATGACAACAGAAGAGGTGGGGGGGGGGGAGGGAGAAGGAACAACTTTGGACTTCATGCCATCAAAACCACACGAATAATTTGTGTATGAGTATCTTAAATAATCTATTTAATTAACTTCAGAGATAGTCGCCTATTTACAACCTAAATAGGAACTAAAAAGTCTGGAAGATAATTCCTGTGTATTAAGGCTTTAAATTCTACTACCTCAAAACAAAAGAACAGAATGAAGTCACTTTGTTTTTAGACAGCTCACTGGGGGTTGTAAAATAATAAAATTCAGTTCCACAAGTGACTTGTGGTAAGCTGCATCACCACCATTTAATAACTTCCAGGGCCAGCCACTTCTATGCATCATAACCTCCAAAACTTCATTAGTGAATTACATTTTCAGTGTGAAAAGCAGGAAAGATTACCAAAGGAGAAAATTAGGCATATTGGACAGGAGAACAGTTAGCTAATCACTCCACTGTCCTCTTTCAAACAAGTGATTTAATCTTTCAATTTTAATGTGATAAGGATTGAATATAGCTGATTACATCAAAACCAATGACGGAAAAAGAACTCAGCAGGTTAGTTGCCATGCCAAATCCCATCGCTCCAAGACCAATGAAACCAATACGGCTCACAGGACTAGCTACGGCAGTAATTTGCTTTGCCACTTCCTGAGGATTGTAAAGTTCTGAATTTGCTGCATCTTTAATGCTCACTCCAAGGACTTCATCCCATACCTGTCCAAGTGTTATATGTGGATAATAAAAGAAGAAATGGTATTGATATATGAAAAAGCATAATGCAGAGAATAGTTTTTTGCAAAATATCCTGAAAGAGAATGGCAAGCTCTTTCTAAGGAGAATTAGCAAATAAAATGATAAGGAGATGACCTTGACTAGGGTGGCATTGTCATCATTCCCACAAACATGTGAAGACCCTAAAAAGGAAATGTGTAAAGCAAATAAAAATGAACAATGTTACTTCTAAACACCAGATGATATAATCTGAAATACATTGTGCCTTTAGATCAGTACCAAGGATAAGTTGTTGATGAGCAACTGCCAAGAGTGGAAGAGGAAATGTAAGCGATTTAGCCACATCCAAAACAACAGCCTTGCATGTGGAAATTCCGTCAGTCTCATGTACCATATTGAAGAACATATTATGCGGAACCAACAAGAAGACAGAACAGCTAAAAAATCTAGGAATAAAAAATGATGCTTGTCCAATATTTGATAAATCTATCCTGAAATATAAGCACATTCTCCATTACAACTACTTCATACTTTTTTCTTACAACATCAGCTCATCTACTTTACTGTTAGGACTAAATATCACATGTTGAATTATGATCAGCTATATTTCACAAATGTAATTCGATTTTTCAACTCATATCTCCTTTTCAAAATCAATAAATATTCAAGACTAAAAGGTTCAAATACTCTTAATTTGGATATATTATTGTTTACTTTTCCAGTTCAATCAACAATGTCCACACATAAATATCACTTTAAGACATTAACCTCTCATGAAGATAAATAATTTCCAGAACAAAATCTCAAATTCACGAAAATGTAAATTGTGTTTAGTGGTAAGTCCATCTACAAATAAATTAACTTGAAAAGGCCAAATATTCTAACTAGTCAAATGTCAAATTTCCAAACTAAAGCATACATGAGTCACTCAAGTGTCTATTTTCAGAACTTCAGGTATCAGATTAGTAAGAAACTAATTCACACACCCAGCCTACTTATCACATAGGGAAACATACTTGAGACACATCATAAACATTTATTTTAACCAACTGTATCTTAAGACAGCAACACATTCTAGATGTAACTGAAACTAATTTTTTCTTTTTTCGCATTAGAAGAAATTTCTTCACAAAGTCATGTTTACAATAAAAAATAAAAGGATGGTTTCTTGACAAATTTTCCATAAACATTGGTTCAATTTAGCTCCCCTCTACAAAATATCTCAACCAAACTGATCAACTTCGGTCCAAATAACAAAACCAAATCACCTGTGAAACCAAACCAAATTCTGTGAGTGGGTTCAGCTTCTTTTGAAAAATTTGTGAATATGAAATTTTCTGCAAAAACCAATTATATCCATATTGTACAATAAAGTAACGAGATCAGGGTTTATGGAAAAAAGAAGCGAACTTACTAATCTTCCTTTTACAGCGGTATATTGCAGAGATGACGTAATAGACCAATGGACTGGTACAACCCTTAGTATACCTTATTCCGACAATGCCATCGATTCATAATCTTGTATTCTCCTTCAAGCTGAAGTTTATATTTTATAGACTGAACTTTTAGAACAATTCTAGCCTACCATGATCCAGGGACTTTGTGAAGAGATTTACAAGTTGATAATCAAACTTTACTAATGGTTTACATCTATCTTCACTAAATATTTTATCTTGAATGAGTGTTGACTTCAATATGTTTCATTCCCTCATGAAATTGGTAATTAGAAAAACTATGAATAGTAGCTACATGTCGCTAAAGAATTGAAAAGGAGTAAGAACTAGAAAAGAATGCCCTGAAGAAAATATTATAGTTATGTTTACTAACTTAAGTTGCAAACCATCACACCCTACTTGGCTTATGAATTTGATCATACTATTATTATTCGCTTCACCCTTGCATGTGGCCAAATTATCTCCCACGAAGGATTAATAATCTGTAGTAGATTTCCGATTTAAGAAAAGCCTACCTAATCAACATGGATGGAGCCTTCTAGTTTAAGATTCTCATTCACCCGATCAGAAAACCAAGACCTAGGGCTTGCTTAAGACAGTCGATGATGTGGGTATCCCAGTGTAGGATCTAAGAACTGGTTTGCCACATTGGCAATAGATAAAATGTGCAAGTCTCGTGATTTATAAAAGAAAATATAGTGACATAATTAACCGATGATTGCTACTAGGATCTCTAGACAATTTCTCAACCAGAAGAATTTACTACCCCACCGCTCACATTTTAAGTCATATACATAACAACAGTGATACAGTAGACCAATAGACTAAATAAACCATTTGAGGTCTACTTTATTACAACAATGCCGCTCACATTCAGTGGGAACTGATGCTATATATATCCAGAGAAAAAGATCAGAAGAAAATGTCAGATATCTTACCAATTTTTGAGTAAAAGCATACAAAAAATTTTGTTTGGTATCACCCTGTAATAACTGCGGAATATGATTCTTGAAAACCCTGGAAACATAGAAACAAACCCGCACCCAAGCCTCAAAAATATTAGTAATGAAAACGTTTTTATAACAACAGGCACAGTATATGGCAGTAAATGCATTCAATCCAAGTGCCAAAGGATGAGCATAAAAACCCTCACAAACCAACTATAAGTGTCAATAAGTGGTCCTAAATCTTAAAAAAAAAAAAAAACCACGCATCAGTAAATACGTATCATGTATTGTAGAATATTACAGCATTTTAGGTTACCACAGGGATCCTGGTATAGCAATGCATCTATTATGACTTATAAGCTCAGTTTTTCTACACAATGAATCATAGTCGATGGTTCCCTCATGACTAAGTGTCGCATCCTGAAGCAGAAAACTAGTCAAGCATTTATCATGTCCATATACGCTCCCAAAGATGGAACATATTGATAACTTCTAGTTGATCCTTTAAAGGTAATTCCCAATTGTTTATTTTCCTCTATCAGGACGCAACTCAGCCATGAGAGGTTAAGAGGCAAAACAAGCTGAAAAGTTGAGTTCAGCCACATCATATAGACAGAAACAGATTTTTTTCTTTCCTCTAGTTTTTCAAAGGCAATAGAAATGATTAATTATGAGTTTTAAGAACTCGACAAGGATTCAATGACTTCAGAATTTAATTTTAAATTTAAATTTACACCCTATTTAGACACTGATAAACTAAAGTGGAATCTACTACCAATTGAGCTAACAAACAATGTTATATATAATAATTAACCATTCTCAGTCCCCAGAACAAGTTTCATGCCTTCCATAACATGGCTAGAGAATCAGGCCTTTAAATACGCATATCCTTAGGTTTAAGAACCAGGTTCATGACAATATAGCATATCATTCTCAAGCATGCTTCTAACAGGAACAATAGATCTCAAAACAGAAAACAAAGTTATTGAATGTAAAAGAAAAAAAAATTATAGAAACACTCACCATGAATTTCCAGCAGCATTAGAAATGATGTCATAGATTATCCAGGGATGAATATCAGCTTTGACACCAATAGAAACAGCCTCCAAGGCAGCAATGAAATGAATTCCCTCAAGCAGCTCATTCACCAGTTTAATCTTGCTGCAGTAGAAGAAAGAAGATATCTGATACTAAGCCAAAGTTAAAAGAATCAAGTGCCCATAAAAAAAGCTTCTAATATCTATTTGAGCTCACTTTTTTCCCTAATCACTACATTCAGGAAATATTCTTCAAATATCAGTTTTAGCTCATTTTTTTTGTTCAATAACTACATTTAAGAAATATCATGCATCAACTTAGTTGAATTTCACTTGTGTTTTGGGCACATAAACACCAGTTACCCAAACGATTAAACAGACTAAACCATCATGCCGAGGACAACTCTACACAGAATTATGAAAACAAGGTTTGCAAGCCAAGAAGAAAACATACCTTCCAGAACCAATCCCACCATTACAAATATAAAGCTTTTCGCACATTGCTGCCCACAAGTCACACCACGAGATGAAATATTGATGTTTAAAACAAGAACAAATAAGAAACAAAGGTTTACAAAAATCATATTCTAATACAAGCGAGTTAGAGTACCAAAACAGATTTTACCAGAGAGTAAAGGGCGGGCCTTCGCAATAGCATCTGAACTTCCAGAGGCAGTAATCTAAAAAGGTCAAAAAACATCAAGTCTTTCTGTCATAGACTAGCTAATAAAAAGAGGAACATTTGATCTTTACATCCATAGCCAATGGATAAAGGAATTGAAGATGTAAAATTAAGCATGATATAACAATACCATAACTTTTCCGTATAAGGACTCAGACAGTCCCCTAAAGACATTTATATCCACCAGATAAGCTGTCTCACTAGCATCTGCAAGAAAAACAGATAGATTTCAGAACAAATTTTGCAACTAAAGCTACTGTCTCATAAAGAAAGCAACCTTCAAATTGGAGAATAGAAGATTGGCAAATAACAGAAACGTTCAGTTCATGAGATAACTTGGTATCACAGGTTGGCATTTGCAGTAGTCGCCCAACTGTTTACTAATAGAACGGAGAGGTTTTTATTTTTGTTAAAAGTCTGAACTCCAATTAGGAACACCAAGCACATGAAATAGAAGACTATGAGCACATTGATTCCCAAACATATGCATATATGACGAGCAACAATTTGTTAATGGATTTGAAACCTTGAACTTCTCAAGATCCAAATTGAATTACTGGAACATCCCTAATGATTTCCAATGAGGTAAATCTTAGGTGAGTGAATATAACTGAAGATCAATTCATTGCTGCATTCCTTAGGAAAGGGTATTGTTATAACCTAAGGAATGCAGCTAGGAATTGATTTTCAGTTATATTCACTCATGAATTCAGCTAACTACCAAGTGATTGGACTTTATTCGCACAGCTACAGCCCAAATTCTAAATTTTAGTACTTCCAAATCATCAAGTGGAGTGGTGCAGATATAGATGGATCATCGAAGGGGAATAAGTGATCAATTCCATTAATTTTCACTACTAAACCCAAATCAGTATGCTCTATTTGGTTGCTGAAGCAAAAGGGGATTGGGGAAACAAAAGTTCAGATTTTCCAAGGGTGTCTTCTCAGCAATCAAACGGAACATAAATATTACTTAACAAAAATACATTTTCCAGATACCCAAAGTTATATAAAGCAACGATATTAGAATGCGCAGCCCTGCCTCTAAGACGCTTTTCCAGATTCTCAATACGTGATGGTAATACGGTTGAGTGGAGAATGATGACGACATCCTTGTGCAGCCCTGCATATCCATAAAGTTTTATATCTCTGTATCAACCATGTAACTGATAATTTTATAAGAAGTCATGTGCAGAAGTTGCATTGATACCTTTAAAAGTACCCTCATTTCCAAAAATTAAATCATTATAGTTATTGATATCAGATACTAACACAATCAGAGCTGCCACACCTGTAAGCGAAAATTAGCAAAGAAAAGCTCGTCAGATAGTTAGTCCCCATACAAGAAACATACAAGGTTCACAATTTACAAAGGTCAAGGATTTAAAACGATAACATCAAGCATAATAAAATGATGAGTGCTGAGATTATGACCCAGTAAATATTTGAAATTCCTACATGTTTATCTGTAAAATTCAACTCATTGAAAATTTGTTCGGGTAATAATTCAAGACTTAAATCTAAATTAGTCAGTGCCACATGAAATGTGAAATTTATATCAAAATTCAATATTTGAGGAAAAAAAAATGCTTCCAAAAACTCGTGGATGATATACGAGAACTTCTAGATCCCTGGTTCAATGGGTGGCTACTGACAGGAAACCTCAAGGCATGACCGAAGAAACTAAGGTGGAGTATGATGTCCATTCCATCATATTAAATTCGAAGCATGTGGCTTACTGACAGTTCCATACACTCAAAATTAGAACTCTTTAATTGACAAAGTAGGCTGTCATTCTACAACTGGTTGTTTAATGTATCTTGGTCATGCTTTGAATTCATGGAGATGCAAGAAACAAGAATAGGCTTCTAAATATTTCACTGAAAATGAATATTGTGTTATGTCATCTGCTTGTCGGAATTTCCCGTGTTTTTGACTACCAAAGCGCTGCTCTTCCAAACATCTCCATTTGTTCTCAGGTTGCATCTTTAACAAATCAACAATGACACTAATTTTTCGTGAATTTTTTGTTGCTGATTGGTGAAACAGCATCCATTTCAGACAGGGTGTAAAGGTGGAACATCCCTATTATTTTCTGTAGCAAAAGAGATTTAATGCTGTAATAATGGTTCTTGATTAATGCTATAATACCCTGTGATTTGGTTCTTAATATTCTATATGAAGAAAGCATCCAAACTCTCCAGCGACTCTTCTGTCCTTGTTTTGACAGTTCTAGCGACTGTTATGTGTTTATTCTGACATTAATCACTTGGCACCACCCAATTATATGATCATTTTGCTTTCTATAATTCTTTTCAACTACGACTATTCAAATTGTTGCCTTTAGATTCAAAGCTCAAACAGTAGCCGTTTTCCCATTGATACTTCAGATTTTCGAATTTTTGTCTGCATCATAGTTTCAATACTTTTTTCACCTTCTTATTAAGTTATGAAAACAATTTAAGATTTCGTTGTGATAATTTAACTGAATGCTTTGATTCCATTTTGTTTTGTTTGTATTTTATTTTTCATGATAATTGAACTCTAAGACGCATCATATATAGAACAGCAACTATCTAAGGTTATATATTGGAATTGCATGGTTTGGCATCTGCCTATATCCGGGAATGAAGACAGCAAGAAGATTTCACTCTCTCCAAATGGCTTCTCATTGAAAAAGAGAAAATTCAGGTCAAACTATGTCCAAAACAATCCTAATCCTGACACCAATGCACCAATCAGACCAACAAATTGAAACCAAGCTTGGTCAGCACCTTCACGGTGGGGTTAATAAAAAATAACTAATCCCTCTTTTGAAGATTTGATAAACAAGTAACCAATCATAGATATAGTTGGTAATGTGAAGTTCAGTAGATTCCAACCACACAAAGCGAAAAACCATAGAAAAAGGATCTAGTCTCACTTATATTATCAAACCATAATATTTTACAGGCAACTAAAATCTAAGATTCTTTTACCTCTCCCTGCCTCCAGAGGACTGGCACGTCTAATTCCTCCAAGCTTCAAAAAGTCACTTACTAGAGGCTCAATTGTCTGCAAAGGTAGCAATTGCAATAAGACTCGGAGTAAACTACCCCAGAATAAAATAACAATTTTTCAGATGACAAAGCAAACTGATTACCAAGAATATGCATAGCATTTTTTCCCATTTCATTAAACTCAATTTCTTGTATAGATATTTTGTCTGAATTCAACAACCACATGACTTGGAAATTCTCTCCTCCTAAAGAAACACTAGACATTTAGCATGTCGAGTATGTATTTCTATCACTGATTATAAGGACAGTCCCACAAAAGCAAGTTGCTAGGAGAGGAGACTTGATAACAGCCCTAACCTTCAACACATTTGTATCAAGTGGCTATTCTTAAGAATGAACCCAAATTCCTGACCAAGCTTTGGGAAAATATCTAAATCAACTTATTACTTTGACAATTAACCCCTACTACCTTTTTTACTGCCTGAAACGATCTAGTCCACTATATTTTATTGTCTACAAGGCGTAGAATGTCATGGTGGTTCCATCGATGGTTTTCACATTTGAAGGATTCAATTGAGGCTCATGTTTGAACTTTTCTTTTACCTTTCTCGATTCTTTTGCAAGATAAAAACAGATTAGTATCTATAGTCACTTAACAAGGATAGAGTTAATGGCTAAAACCAAAACAACAGTTACAAGTTTCTCAAGCCTTATCGTTTAGATATGGAAAACTTTCATAGATTGATTGAAGTGGAATTCTGCCCAGATACCAATTTTGCTTGCAGGACTTACCATGTTCTAAGTTGTGCCTCATTTTAGAGGGCATACATGCCACAAATAGAAGAAATCCTGGCTTTCTATGTCTCACCTTTCCAATTGCAGTTTACGAAAACAAGCAACTAATGAGACAACAAACAAATTTGATCATCACCATTAGGATTTTTTAAGGGTTAAATAAAAATTAGATCTTTATGGTTTATTAATTCATTAAAAAACTGCTTAAGTTTCCAAAAGCTACAAATTTAATCCTTGTGCTTTTTGACCCTTATCGAATTAATCTTTCAATAAGTTGTACTTTATAAAACTATCAGGATTTTTCACATATACACAGCGTTACTTAGAACTCAAAAAACATTGTTACATATTCACTCTTACCAAGTCAAGATATCACTTTAAAAAATTAAATTGACAAAGAAAGTCATAGAGACAAAAAACAAATTTGTGGAATGGAGGTGGTGTTTCCAGCAACTCCGTTTCACACGGGTAGATGTAGTTCATAGACAATTGACCTATACAATCTTTAAATTCACAACTCATAAAGTCTCAAGATATCTTAAAACTTATAAGGGTGTGGTATCCCTCTCCTGGTGAAACACTTTTGTGGGATGAGTTCTCCAATCCTAGTGACACATCACCTCTATTTTTTTCTTTTTTCTTTTTTATTTTTTCTTCTTAATTTCTGTACGGCTTTTTTTTTCAAGACAGAAATGAACAATCTAATAATATTTTTCATGAGATGAGCATTTTAATAAGATAAAAAAAAAATTGAAAGCTAAATTTGTCGCAATGACACCAAACACGAGGTCAGTGGAGCACGCACCCCACGTGAAACTTACTATATTTTAATAAGAAATTATTTCTCTTTTTCTTTTTTTTTTTATTAAACGAAAATAATCATGTCCGCACAACCCGCCAAGTACAAGTAATATCGCGGTAACGTGCAAATAAACCCGGACAATAAGTCGTCACCGTGCAAATATCGCGGTAAGGGAAACACCGGCTGGTCCATCGACGCCAGCCATGATTTCCCGACTTTTGACATATATGGAAATCCAGCCGACTGAAAAAGAGGAAAAGCCTACTCTACCAGGAATGACACGTGGCGCACCAGTAATGCGCACACGTAACGACTCTTCTTGTAAAAAGGACCAAAAAACCAAGACCAGCAACCGGCGGATGAGGAATTCCACCAGATTCCTCACAGTCGAATATCCATCCATTTCATTCCGGTGAAGAGAAAGCTCCACATATGGATGCATGAAGCATTCGCATATGTCGATGAACGAACTATCAAAGTCTATCAAATTCCTATTTTCTAAACATTTTCCAGACAAGAAAGCAGAACCAAAGGTAAGGAATAAGATCAAAAGCAAAAGATGAAACCTCGAAAGCCTGGACGGTGTATCCCGAGCGGAGCAGTGAAGCTGCCAGGTCCAGACTCTGGTCGTCCAAGCCCACGAACCCGACGAGACCTTGCGACGCCATTGCAATCTGCAAAAAGACCTCCGCGCTGCACTTTCCTTTTGATTTTGATCTCGTTCCACTGAGCTCTAACTTTTCCGCCCAGGTTTAAAGGATCAAGTGCGACGAGCAATTGAATAAATACTCTTTTGGAGCACACTCTACTACAAGAAAGGGTCGAGCCTCACTGGCATCCAGTTTGAACTTTTTATTTTTCTTCTATTTCACGAAAAAATATAAAAATAGAAAAATAGAAAAACAACAAGTGGGTAATTCGGTCACACGGATTTTTATCGTTCGACGCATTGACCCCGAATCCAACCTTTAAGCAAATAAGAATTACATTCTGTAATTTTTTTATTTTTTATTTCTTTACATATTTGAAGTAATGATCATCTCCTCTCGTCCATGTTTGTGTTTCGTTTCTTCTTCACATATTTAGCTATCTTCTTTCATTACTTCAAACTTTAAAACCATATTTAAACATTACTAAATAATCATGTATTTTTTATATAAGATTTTCATCCTTAATACTTCTTACTTCTCAAGTGTATTTAAAAGATTCAAGTTAAATGAAATTTGGAGTTGAATAGAATCTTAGGTTAATAAGAAAACATTTATAATATATGTTTAAGCTTGATCAATCCCCCTCTTTAATAGGGTATTTTTGAAAAAGTTTAACCTAATCCTTTCATATAATATGAGAATCAATCATTGGTTCTTATATTTCAACTTGATCCCACAAATGTGTTAGTCCTTCATTGATAAAAGACCAAGCCTATATTATGGAAAAACATTAAACATAAGCTTGAAGTTAGGCCTTTCGTGTAACAATTTATATTTTAATATCATATAAGAAACCCAAAATCAAAGTAAAAAAATAGTTAATGAGGAAGGAAAAAAAATTAAATGTAAATATTAATCATAGATTGTATATTTCTAATATAAGATTCTTATCTTTAACAACAAATTAAGTTATTGTAAATTTATTATATTAAGTAATCAGTAAATAAACTAAATTTTTATATTTTTTCATGTTTAAGACAAAAAGATATGTCAAAAAACTGGTTGTCTCACGTTATTAGTATTTTTGTCCCTATCTCTTTCTCATATGATTAGTTATACGTCTCCCTTGATAATATAATTTCTAACATTAAATACAAACTTAATGGTTTTGCCACCATTCAACCTTAGGTGGGACAGGCCGCTGTAGATAACGGCTGAGTGCGGAGAATTCGCCTTGGGAAAACTCTCGTGGTGTGTGGGGAAAGATGCTCTCTATGGTGCTTGCGTGGCACTGACGAGACATCTACGAGGAAATGGTAGAGCGGGCCTTTACTGCTTTGGACAGGCATTATCCCGTACGTTCCCCCGGTTGGCCTGGGCCGCGTCGTGCTCCACGCTGTACGTGCAAAGCGGTTTTGTTTTTTTGTGCCTTCAAACAATAATTGATTGCTATTTATGAGAGACGACCCACTTGTCGGAACATATTATGTGCTCTACATACGTAAGTATTTTTACCAAATATTCAAGATATATCTTTCTTTTAGAATCAATTTCAACCAAAAAAAAAAAACAAAAGTAATTTTTTTGTTTTTTTTTTTAATATGAAGCCAAAACTCATATTCAGATAGTGCCTCATTGTTCATAACCATCATTTGCATATTGAATCTATATAATTGTAGAATATATTAAAAATAATAATTATTACTATTTTCACATAGGCCCCGGTTATCGTCTCCAAGGTCTCTTCGAACATAGATGCTATAAACAAAATACAAATACTATTTATGGAAATCTCTTGAATAATAGTATAGACTACAAATCATAGTCCTGCTCGGTAGATATACGTGAAAAATGCGGTAATTGCAAGCCTGAACGCTTTGGCTTTTTGCGGTTTCCTGCTTCACGCACTTGCATCGTGGTTTTGGCTTATAAGAACGAAAGAGCCTGAAACGGAATCATTAGCTGCATAAAGACAGGCTTGGAAACTTACCCCCGAAGAACCTGAAAGAAAAGACAAGCTTTGAAACTTCGTAGCATTGTCGGACCGCTGTTTATCACTGATGCATTTGATGAACATCAACCACGAGTAAATTTTGTAACCTCTTTGGAAACTAGAACTATGGTACTATTTTCTTGAACCATACGAATAGAAGTTTAGCATATAAAAAATTAACAGAGACTAACAGATATTTTCTTGTACTAAAAAATCTTCTTCATATGTTTAGATCTCTCGATCTTAATAATTCATTGTAAGGGCCGAAAAGAAAAAAAAAGATATAAATAATAAATACTTTCTTCAATTTTTAATAAACTATTAAAAACTTATCATAGGTGGACTGGCTATTAAAATATTTTCACTTCCCCAATTAGTGGCTTAACTTTCTATTTTGTTTTAGTAAGCATTATTTTTGTATGTGTTAGTTGAGGACAAAAATTGGCTAATTTTTTACTATGGGGTGGTATGGATCTGAGGAACCTGTGGCATAGGTTGTTGAGTCGACGAAATATGGGGCAACACACTAGTGAAATAACTCATGCAGTTTAAGTATTATCATTCGTTCTATGTTTCATATGCTCCGAGTGCGGTACCAGTATATCCAACCTTAAATACCTTAGCATGAATCTATTTGGGCACATCTTGGTCTCTTTAATCCACACCCTTAGTTGAGCGCAATATGTTTCTGGGCATCATCTATTTGTTGAGCCCAATTATCATTTCAACTCAAACAATTTATATAAATCCTCATTTTCTGCCTTTTCTTCCTTAGATTTCATAACATAAATGAAAGTAGTTAGTTGTCACTGATCTAGGATTATTGAGCACAATGAATTCAACCATTCTTCACAAAAGTAAGAGCGTTCTCTAGACAGATACAAACATTTACTATGGGGGCTGTCATGCTTATTGATATATTCGATGAAAACATGTGAATATAGGAGCAATGTTGAGTGACATTATCAGTTCATGCTCAACCAGAGAAGATATGACATAATTGGATGACTTGGTTGGGAAATAAAGTAAACCCTAGACGCCATTTCAGTCATTAGTAGGAAAAGAAAAGTGGCCATTATAAAACTAAGACTTCCCATTGCTTTAAACGCATGCTTTATAGAATAATGTGTTAAAGCTTATGCGTCAAGCATGGCTGTTGATATTTTATTATGAACGTTGTGTTGGGGAACCCAACTAGTTAAAGTATATGGATTGCAACGTCAGAGACGTATTCTTCCTTCCGTACCTCTCCTCGACAACTTGCGCCACGCTGATTAGCAATTTTTTATGTTCAGGCAGCACTATTGCTGGTTCTTGGTAAGAATTTTGTTATATTGCTTTTAATATATCCTTTATTCTGATTGTGAGAAAATATTACCACATTATTTTTGTTTATATGTAAAAAAGGTGTCGAATGCAGTACTTAAGCTAAACATTAAACTTTATAAATTACATTTTACGCTTTTATGTTTTTTATATAAAATTTCAAGTGACGTTCTTCTTCGATGGCGGTCGGCGGCACCACCTTATCCAACTTTGTTACTTTATTGTTCACCGTGGAAGACCGTGGTCCAAGTAAGTCAGGAAGGTTGAGCTGCATCTTGGAAATGGCGGCAGTGACCAGAAGCCGCGTTCTCACGTTGTGCAGATGGCTCATCCTCGTGGCGGATTTTGGAAGACATCAATCAAGTCTTTATCCACTTGAGCCTACTTCTCTCATAACTCTCTCAACCTGCAACTTTTCTGGCACAAAATTACTCTCTTTTGTAAAAAGCTAGTATGCTTTTAAGTTTTAAGTTTTAAGTTTCTGCTGTATAATTAGCCGTTGTTTACTCTGTCTATGGCTTGTAATCTGATGGGTTACTTAGTTGGCACTCCGGCAGCATTGGACATCGGTGCCCTCGCTTATAAGCTTGGGCTGGAATGCTTCCGATTCCAGTCCGTGCTCATGGGTTGGTGTGGAATGTGACAAAACCCTCAATGTGGTCTCACTGGACCTCTCTAGTCAAGGAATCTCGGGTGTTTTAGGACCGAAATTCGTCACCTCGGTCAATTGCAGACCCTTTTTTTGAGTAACAACAGTTTCTTTGGTGTCATACCCCAAGCTTGTAGTCTTCCTGAGGAATTAGACCTACATGTAAACAACTTTACTGGAGAAATACCAGATAACTAGAAGAACTTGCAGAATTTACAATCATTGAGCCTTTTTCAGAATATGTTAACTGGAAAAATACCCGAGTCCTTGTTCCAGATTCCACACCTGGAATATGTGTATCTAGATAGTAACAATCCGAATGGCTCAATCCCTGCAAGTGTTGGGAACATCAGTAAGGCTTTGAGTCTGTTCTTAGATGGCGACCATTTATCAGGCGCGATTCCTTCGTCCATTGCAAATTGTAGTAAACTGAAGGACCTTTATTTGAATCCAAACCAACTGGTGGGCATGCTGCCTGAGGGCCTAAACAGTCTTGGGAACCTGCGTTATCAAGATATCGGCCATAATAGTCTTGAGGGTAGAATTGCTTTGGGTTTAAGCAGTAGCAAGAATTTGGTGTTTTTGGATTTGTCATTCAACCATTTTAGTGGACGAATTCCACAAGGTTTGGGGCAATTGTAGTAGCCTAACAAATTTTGGTGATGTGAAGAACAGCTTAATGGGCAGCATCCCCTCTTCCTTTCGGCTACTAGATAAGCTCTCAAACCTTCAAAGAATTCAAATGTCATTATCACTTTATGTTGAACTAGAGACGGTATGATAAATTGGATGACTTGGGTTGAAAAGTTAAGTAAATCCTAGACGCCAGTTCAATCTTAAGCATGAAAAATGAAGACTTTGAAGTTCCGCATACCCATTATAAAACTAAGACTTCACATTGCTTTAAACGCATGCTTTATAGAATAATGTGCAAGAGATAATAAAGCTTATGCGTGAAGCATGGCTGTTTATATATTATTACACATGTTATTGGTTAAAGTATGTGGATTTCAATGTCAGAGTCGTATTCTTCCTTCCATACCGCTCCTCAACAACTAGCCGCACGCTGATTAGCAGTTATCCATGTTCAGGTAGGATCCTACTATTGCTGGTTCTTGATAAATCCTTCCCTGGTTGGAACTATATATATGAGATACTTTTACTGAGATGAAATGGTTCGTTCGACGCTGAGTGATTTTTTAGTTTTTTTTTGTAATGTTGTGTAGAAATGAGGACTACATTCTCTTTATTTATTTTTTCTAGAAAGTTTATTGTATCAAAACATTAACTTCTAAATAAGATGTGTATTATCTATCTTAAAGAGAAATTTTAAATAAGATTTGGGTAACACTTGACCTTTATAGTAGAAAAATATCTATCATGTGATTATTATTTACACCATAGTCGAACATAGACTTTAATATTATATTATAAAGTGCATTTATACTCAACATAAGACTAAAAAAATAGAGAGTTTATTTTTTATTTTAAGAATGATTCCAAATAATATTTAGATAACATGTAACTTTTGCTATTCCATTTCAATATGGCCTCTTATCTTCAATGAAAAAACACTTTTTTATAAGGATCTTTGTTCACAAAGTAAAAGAATATTGAATGCAATATTTAAACTTAGACTTTAATATTATATTAAAAAAGTCATTCATACTCAAAAGTTGACTTAAGAATATATTGTTTCTTCTCCATTTTAAAGAGAATTTCTGATTAAGATTTAGATAATGTAATGTTAATATGTGAGACTTTTATTAAAATAATTTCAACTTTTTTATTAATAAAAATTAATTTCTTTTTTAGATTATTGTTATTATGGTTGTGTTTAGGGTAAAAATTTCACACTAAAAAATAAAATTTCAAAGTGAAACTTAAATTAAAAAAAGAAAGGACTATGTAACTTGTCAGATAACTTTTAAGTTAAAGTATGGATTTAATTTTAATACGATAATAGAGCCAAATTAATTTTGCTTTACTCCATGTAATCTTGATTCTAATATTATTTGATATGCAAGGAAATATACATGGGACGAGAATTCTACATTTGAGAGGTAAAAATTTTGGTCAAATTTCTGATATAAAACTTAAATAAAGAAAAGAATTGTAAACTAACTTTCGATATGGACTTATAAGTATTATTATTTTTGCTTCTGGAGCCTTTGACTCGAAGCCTTCAAATGGGCTTCAAGTTCACACAAGGTCGTGATCCAAGCAACCCCACTTCATTCACGTGATATTCTTCTTAAATGGCAGTCGCCGGCACCTGCTTATCCAACTTCATTACTTTATTATCCTCCGTGGAAGACCGTGGTCCAAGCAAGTCAGGAAGGTTCAACTGCTTCTTGGGAATGGCGGCAGTGGCCAGAAGCCGCGTTCTCACGTTGTGCAGATGGCTCATCCTTATAGCCGGTTTCAGGATATTTAAACCCATCTGACAACATTTCAAGATCATTTTAACCCGTTTCTATCTAGATTCCCAAGGGCTGGTTCTGGTTGCGAGCGCCAAGTAAGTGCAAATTTATGACAATATCTTCTGTAATTTGGTCTGCGTTATCATAGCTTAAGAGCATGCAGCTTGTTTTGGATTGTTTCCTGTTGTTTTTATGGTTATCTTTGTCCGTTTACTCTGTCTGTGGGCTGAACTCTGATGGGGTAACTTTGTTGGCACTCCGGCGGCACTGGACATCGGTGCCTTCGCTTATAAGCTCGAGCTGGAATGCTTCAGATTCCAGTCCGTGCTCATGGCTAGGAGTGAACTGTGACAAAACCCACAATGTGGTCTCACTGGACCTCTCTAGTCAAGGAATCTCGGGTGGTTTAGGACCCGAAATTCGTCACCTCAGCCAATTGCAGACCCTTATTTTGAGTAACAACAGTTTCTTTGATGTCATACCCCAATCTTTAGGCGATTGTAATCTTCTTGAGGAATTAGACCTATCTGTAAACAACTTTACTGGGGAAATACCAGATAACTTGAAGAACTTACAGAATTTACAATCATTGAGCCTTTATCAGAATATGCTAACTGGAAAAATACCTGAGTCCTTGTTCCAGATTCCACACCTGGAATATGTGTATCTAAATAGTAACAATTTGAATGGTTCAATCCCTGCAAGTGTTGGGAACATGAGTAAGGTTTTGAGTCTGTTCTTATATGGCAACCATTTATCAGGCGCGATTCCTTCTTCCATTGCAAATTGTAGTAAACTGAAGGACCTTTATTTGAATCAGAATCAATTGGTGGGTGTGCTGCCTGAGAGCCTAAACAGTCTTGGGAACCTGGGTTATTTAGATATCAGCCATAATAGTCTTGAGGGTAGAATTGTTTTGGGTTCAGGCAGTTGCAAGAATTTGGTGTTTTTGGATTTGTCATTCAACCATTTTAGTGGTGGAATTCCACAAGGTTTGGGCAATTGTAGCAGCCTAACACAATTTGGTGCTGTAAATAGCAACTTAATGGGCAGCATCCCGTCTTCCTTTCAGCTACTAGATAAGCTTTCCGACCTTCATCTATCTGGAAACCGTTTGTCCGGTAAAATACCTCCTGAACTTGGGAAATGCAAGTCCTTGAAAAGCCTACAACTGTATGCAAACCAACTTGAGGGGGAAATTCCCTCTGAATTAGGGATGCTGAGTGAATTGCGGGAACTTGAATTGTTTGAGAACCGCTTAATAGGTGAGATTCCTATTAGCCTTTGGAAGATTCCAAGTCTGGAGGATGTTCAGCTGTATGACAATAGCCTTTCGGGGGAGCTGCCTCTTGAGATGACTGAACTCAAGAGACTAAGAAATATTTCCTTGGCTGACAACCAATTCTTTGGTGTCATACCTGAGACTTTGGGAATTAATAGCACCTTATTACAGTTGGACTTTACTAATAATAAGTTCACTGGTAAAATTCCGCCAAACCTTTGCTTTGGAAAACAATTAAGGAGGCTGACTGTAGGTCAGAATCAATTCCAAGGTAGCATACCTTCTGATATAGGAAGTTGTCCTACTCTGCAGAGACTAATCCTTAAACAAAATAACCTCACAGGGGTTCTTCCTGAGTTTGCCACAAACAGAAACCTTTCATACATGGACATCAGTGAAAATCATATTAGTGGGCCAATTCCATCAGGCCTTGGAAACTGCACCAATCTCACTTCCATTGATTTGTCAAAAAACATGTTTACGGGGTTTATACCCACAGAGCTAGGACATCTTGTGAATCTTCAGGTAGTGAAGTTTGCCCACAACCACTTGGAAGGTCCTTTGCCATCTCAGTTATCAAACTGTGAAAAGTTAGGGAGATTTGATGTGGGATTCAATCACTTGAATGGTACGATTCCATCCATATTGAAGAGGTGGACAGGATTATATGCATTAATTTTGCAAAAGAACCATTTTACTGGGGGTATCCCATCTTTCTTGTCAGAACTTGAACAGCTTTCAGAGCTACAACTTGGTGGAAATCTGTTTGGAGGACAGATTTCTTCATCCGTTGGAGCACTGCGGAATCTATTCTACGTGTTGAATCTCAGCAGCAATGGATTAACTGGTAAAGTTCCTCCAGAGCTTAGGGAACTGAAGACGCTTCAACGGCTGGACATATCTCACAACAATTTGACAGGAAATCTAACAGCTCTAGATGAAATCTATTCATTAGTTCAGGTTGATATTTCATACAATCACTTCACAGGTTCTGTGCCACAAACGCTGATGAAGTTTCTGGACTCATCTCCTTCGTCATTCTTAGGCAATCCCGGCCTATGTGTCAGTTGTCCTCCATCAGGTGGTTTAACTTGCACCCAAAACAGCAATATCAAGCCTTGTAAACGTCAATCAAGTGATAAAAGGGGCCTTAGTAAATTAGCAGTTACAATGATAGCACTCGGATCCTCACTGTTTCTTGTTTTTGTGATCCTTGGACTGGTAATTACATTGCTTTTGTGCAGAAGACTGAAGCAGGAAACTGAGAGCTGTATTCAAGCAGGACCATCTAACCTGCTCCACAAAGTCATGGAAGCTACAGAAAATCTAAATGACAGGTATATCGTTGGGAGAGGAGGCCATGGAACTGTTTATAAGGCCTCATTAGGTCCGGATGAAGTTTTTGCGGTGAAGAAGCTTGCCTTTGCCAGGAATAATGGTGGAAGCCAAAGTATGGCTAGAGAAATTCAAACAGTGGGGAAGATCAAGCACCGAAATCTCGTCAGATTAGAAGACTCTTGGTTGAGAAAGGACTATGGTTTAATCATGTATAGATACATGCAAAATGGGAGCCTTCATGATGTCTTACATGAAGTGAATCCACCACCGACTCTTGAGTGGCGTGTTCGCTATAAGATAGCAGTTGGAACAGCACACGGATTGGCATATCTCCATTATGACTGTGTTCCTCCCATAGTTCACCGAGACATCAAACCAGAGAACATTCTCTTGGACTCAGAGATGGAGCCTCATATTGCTGATTTTGGTATCGCCAAGTTTCTGGATCAGTCATCTGCTTCATCTCTTTCCGGTGCAGTTGCTGGTACAACTGGATATATTGCACCAGGTAATTCTTGCACAATTACTATTGATTGGCATTTATCTTTCGGGATTTTATTTATATGAATCTGTGTCCATGTCTTGACAGAAAATGCATTTACAACAACAAGAAGGAAGGAGTCTGATGTGTATAGCTATGGGGTTGTGTTGCTGGAGCTGATAACCAGAAGGAAGGCATTGGATGCATCATTCATGGGGGAAACAGATATTGTGGATTGGGTTGGGTCTGTTTGGAACCACACAGGAGAAATCAAAAATATTGTGGATTCCAGCCTTAGGGAGGAATTTCTTGATGCAGATATCATGGAACAAGTTACCAATGTTCTTCAGGTGGCTTTGAGATGCACTGAGAGGGAGCCAAGTAAGAGACCCCCCATGAGAGATGTTGTCAAAGAATTGCTAGATGCAAGTAGTCCCAGGAGAAGTAAAAAGAACCGGCCCTCTTGAATTACTAACTTGAATTCTTCTTCTTCCAGGGTCAGTTTCTCCGCAGAGTCTTGTAAACGTTGGTAATGTAATTTTCTCGAGCATTAATGAAGATTCTTAGAAAATACTTTATTTCTCTTCCCTTAGGACCGGTAATTAAGAGTTGGAGGTATGTTAACATATAAAAAAAATAACATATAATCCATACCTCAAGGTTAGGATTCCTATTAGCTTACTACTAAATTAGTAGGTTAAGTGACAAAGTAATGATATATTTTAACTTCTTCATTTAAAGCTAATCATTATGATATGATGTTGTATTTTAACTTCTCAAAAGTTGATCGTTATGATATAATGATGTACTCTAATTTTT
Source organism: Casuarina equisetifolia (assembly GCA_028551475.1). Classification (NCBI taxonomy): domain Eukaryota; kingdom Viridiplantae; phylum Streptophyta; class Magnoliopsida; order Fagales; family Casuarinaceae; genus Casuarina; species Casuarina equisetifolia. The sequence goes on along the minus strand of CM052356.1, from coordinate 31,637,681 downwards.
CTATTAAAAATAGTTGTTATGGTATAATAATAAATTTTATCTTCTTCTTTTAAAGTTAATCATTGTAATTTAACTTTCTCTTTAAAATCGATTGTTAAAAGAGAGAACCACTTGATTGTGAGAGCCAAATTAGGCATTTTGAGAGTTGTTAATTAATATAGAAGATATAAAGATAGGAGTTTTAATATCAAGGTTTGATGTTTACAAAAATTCAACTATTTAAAGGACAAAGCTTTTTATATGTAAATATTTAAAACCTTCATATCATATTGCATGCAACTTTTTTGTTTCTTCCAAATAGATTTATTAATTTATGCCTAAGCATTAGAGTTCAAAAAAATTACTTTTTTTTAATCTTAAATTATTCTCTTTCTTACATAGATACCATCAAACAGTTAGTTTTTGGTACTTTGACATTCTAAAATCAACATTTTTATGTAATTCTACATTTTTTTAATCTAATTTTTGAATCAGAACAGATAACAATTATTATATATTATTAAAAAGTCAATTTTTTTCTTAATTTTTTTAATAAATATGATAATCTATTAATAAATAAAAAATTTCACAACAAATCACAAAAAAAAAAATTGTGACTTTTTTGAATAACATTACAGAAGAAACTCTATGTTTATGATATCATATTAAAAAACTTTTTAAAAAAAAAATTAACTTAAAATATCTTTTTGGGGTCTATCCCAAAACCCCTCACCAACCCTCCCTCTCGCTCAAAGTCTCACTTGCCGTATAAATACTCGAATGGCAGACACCAAAATGCCGAATGAGTTTAATGTTGAAAACGAGAAACTCCCAGTCTCTTTACGCACTGGGACAACGTTCCTCCGGCGTTTCCTGCTCATTCATCGCTTCTCGCTGATCCGAATACCCAATTCGCGCTAACTTCCGCCTCGGTTTCTCAGAAGGATTTGGTTGAACGACGGTCTCGTGCTACTGAGGCGGCTGAGGAGACTTGCTGGCTTGTCAGGTATGGGTTTTGGGGTTTTGAGGAGTGACGTTTGTTTTTCGAGGGAATGTGGGAAAGAATGGGAGGGAATCGGGATTTTTGTTGTTAGATTCTACGTTGTATGGATGGACTGCGGAGTCTAGTGACGGCTGATTCCGAAACGTGGCCAGCCGTTGGTTTTCTGTGTTTTCCCTGGGGAAAAAAAGGAGTCTCTTGGCTCTAAAAAAGTCGTGATGATTGCATGATATGATGGAGGATTGCTGTTTGTAGTAAATGACTTTTGCTTTTCCCTTCGTTCCTTTTTGTGGAGAAGGGTCTTACAGGGAGAATTGCTTTTTGTTGAACTGTCTGTGTGCTTATTTGTTGATGCTTCTTTGAATACCGTTTGATTGCTATATTCTTTTCCCATTCATCTTGGGTACTTGGCTCTTGGTTTTGTAATTACACTGTCAATTTAAAGTCATGATCGAGGTGGAAGGCAGCGTTCATGCATGTTAAAGATTTTTTTTTTCTTTTGGAAATTAATTGTCGATATTTAGAATTTCGTTTTTCCTTGTTGAAATATTGAAACTTCAGCACTATTTGGTGGTGTATATTGTGAAAGTTGATATCGGCAAACCTTATACTAGAGCCCTTGGTTCAACAGAGGCGATGAATGTTTGCTGGTTAACAATTTTGGTGAGGTGACTGGTTAACTATTTCACAGAAGATTGCTAATTGTCATCTGGTACTGTCAAGATTTCCAACATCGACAGATTCATCGCTTTATGCAATTTCCTATGTCTTCTGGATCATGTGATAGTGATTAGAAATTTTAGTTCACACTGTATATGTGTTATATTTTTTCCCTTGAGATGCCTGAATGTAGCAGTGGAGGAAGCAACTGCTATTTTGACAAGAACTTTGGTTTTTCTGCATCCTAGTTCTGCAAGTTGCTTGCTGGAAAACTATTGAGTTAGAAAACTTGTGATCAAGATATTATGTTTTGGTTTGATGTGTAGTAAAGGTTGCAGTGAAGCAATGCAGTCTGGCATCCATTTTTTAGAATTGTGCTTCAACATTGTTATTATTAATGACATGCTTGGAAATAAATTGTAGACCAAACCATCTTTTATGTCCATTGTAGGGACACTCAAGACAGCATCGATGGTACTTTTGTTAGTTAAGTGATTGCTAATGGTAATCCTCCTTTCTTGATCTAAGTTTACAGAGATTTTATAACTTATTGGTAGAAGTAGCAAATCAGATTGACTATATGATTCATCCTACAGCTCTGTGGACTGCAAGTCCTTAATGTAATGCGGTTTGTTTGAGTAATAAATGATGCTCGAGAATTTTTCCACTTGCAGTGAAGGAGGATGGGTGGAGGGGACTCACTGTGTTTGTCTTCTTTGCTTTACTGTTGTTGGTTGTGCTGGTCCATTTTAAGTCACTTTACTCTTGAAGGCCAAATTTCGGGCCTTGGATGCTCATGTTGTAGAATGGTTTTTAGGGTGACTAATATCTGTTTCGGTATTTTGAAGATGAATATTGGAATTAGGAGAATCTCTACTGCTCTCTTCCGTGGCCATGCCCCATTTCGGGCCACCTTAGTGATTGTTATTGGTACTTAAATTTGATCAGATATTGAAAAAATAGTGTGACAGCAGCTGTCTTCGTTATCATTGATGGATCAAGTCAGTTTGCTCTCCGTGAGGTTGTAAAATTGATCACTATGCCTTTTCCATCCTGACTATCTAATCCTTATTAATGGTTGGATTTTCCTGTAGTCTATGAGGTCCATCTGTATAGTGTTTAGCATTAAGGTGAACTTAGTCACATTCCCAGGGGTTGGTAGCTATAGTGGTTCTTACAAGAAGCCATTGTCTTTTGCTTTGGGGAGGGTGGCAAGATAACATGGTACCAATATTCTTGCAAAACCTCTTTAGATGTTCTTTGGGAGAATTTCGGGTTTGCTTACTGTGGTATGAATTGCCTTAATATGTTCTCTAGTCGATTCACCAATAGGCTGATTTTGGGAGTAACTTTTCTGTAAATTTTAGTGGAGAAATGTAGCCTATGAGTTTGCAACTGCTTCAGTTTGCTTTTGGATTTTACAAAGTTTGTCATGTAGAAATCCTCGTCAGGAAACACTTCTGCACTCAATTATAATTTAGTTCCTCATCTTTTTCTTTTTGTTTTCTCTTACACATGCAAATCTGAATATTACCTTCCTGTTCTGATATATGATGTATTCTGGGTTCAGAGGTTAATATTGTGATGGAGAGTTCTGATGATGAAAAGGATGGAATCCTTGGAGGTTATATTCCAAAAGAGTTGACCCATGGTTTGATATCTAGCGATGCAAAATTCGTTGATGAAGTACTTAATGGTCAAAATGGACGATGTTTGGATAATTTTCGTATGGATAAGCATGTATTTTACAAGTTGTGTGATATTTTACAAGGCAAAGGCTTGCTGCGTCATACAAATCGAATCAAGATTGAGGAGCAATTGGCCATTTTCATGTTCATAGTTGGTCATAATCTGCGGACACGAGCTGTGCAAGAGTTATTCCGATATTCAGGAGAAACTATTAGCCGGCATTTTAATAACGTGTTGAATGCAATTATGGCCATTTCATTAGACTTCTTTGAGCCTCCAGTGTCTGCTATTCCACCTGAGATCTTGGAAGATCCAAGATTCTATCCATACTTTCAGGTAACTTTGGAAATGAAGGTTGATCAATACCTTTATTCTGGTCAATTTCTACTCATTTTAGTAGTATTTTGCTAGGATTGTGTGGGAGCAGTTGATGGCATCCATATTCCGGTGATGGTAGGTGTAGATGAGCAAGGACCTTTTCGCAATAAGAATGGCATGCTTTCACAAAATGTCCTGGCAGCATGCTCGTTTGATCTAAAGTTCCATTATGTTCTAGCTGGATGGGAAGGCTCAGCATCCGATTTGCAAGTCCTAAATTCTGCCCTCACAAGGCGAAATAAACTGCAGGTCCCTGAAGGTATTGTAAATATAAGGAAATCATCCTGAAGGCATGTTGTGAGATGTTTTAAATTGCACTTGCAAGATCTACTTTTATGTTTCCACATCTACCACCATTGCCTCTCTCTGATAGTTTTCTCTTTCGTTTCCCTTATGAAATTTTGGGAGTACATCTGATTTTTAACTAAATTCACATAGAAAAGAGAACAGCAAGCACTTTTTTGTTGAAAAGTTGGACAAAAAATAGGAGAAAATGACATATTTTCTGTTTTATCATATGAATATACTGTTTTACATGCATTGTCTGAACTCCCTTGAAGCATTTTCTTAAGCCCATGGATATGAAATTTATGATGGCAGGCAAATACTACCTTGTAGACAAAAAGTATGCAAATATGCCAGGCTTCGTTGCTCCATACAGTGGCGTTCCCTATTACCCAAAGGAACACCCTGGTGGTTATCATCCACAAGATGCTAGAGAGCTGTTTAATCAACGGCACTCACTGTTAAGGAATGCTACTGATCGTATATTTGGCGCTTTGAAGGCCAGATTCCCTATATTGATGTCTGCTCCTCCATACCCATTACAAACCCAGGTGAAGTTAGTGGTGGCAGCATGTGCATTACACAATTACATACGCAGGGAGAGACCAGATGATCTGATCTTTAGAATGTATGAACAAGACAGTAGTGTACTTCAGATGGAGGAGTCATTGACCCCTTTGGAGGTCGAACAGCCCTTACTGCATATCGACTCTCACGCATTGGACATTGGTTTTGAAACAGAACAGCTAGAGATGTCTTCACAATTGAGGGACTCTATTGCAACTGAGATGTGGAATGACTACATCCGGGACTTGTCAGCCATGTAAGTATTGACTGAAATTGGTTACAGTTTCTAGCTAGGATTGAGAATTTTCCAGCATTGAAGAACCACATAAGAGATTGATTGTGATTTGATGCTGTACATTGACCCCTCTGTTTATACAAAAAAGGAAATATATCGGATAGGTCCATACTTTTCATTCAAACACTTGCCAAGGCATGGGTTCTAGAGTTGGAATTTCACAATAGATTTTAAGAAACCAATATGAAATTCTGATTAAATGAAGGGAGGCTTTATTAACTCTCAAGTCATGGGTAATAAGCCATCTAATATGGCATTTGTAGCTCAAATTCTTTCATTCAGAAGATGGACCATCCTGGTAAAAGAAGTTGTGGAAATGTGGACGATTATTATCAAATTGCTCAGAAATCAAGGTAAAAGAAAGATTCTTTGGAAGAGGATTGGAGGAGGGGCTTTGACCAGAGATACGTGGGGGCCCCCGTCGACTCCAGGTCTTACCTAATTCAATACATTAACATGGCTCCTGACCGCCGAGTGGATCACGACAATTCTTCACTGTTTCCTGTCCCCCGCAAAGTCAACTTTCTCGACCCGGACGCGACAGCCGACAGCTCTGTCGTGTCTGGACTTGTGAAATAACTACAAATCTAAAATTGGTAATCTCGTGATTTGGTAGAAAGAATTAGGTCATGATATAATTATAATACCTTATTATGAGTAAGTGTATTTATAGAAATTAAAATTTTTCTTTATAAATATAAAAAATATATATATATATATATATAAAAGAATTTAATGTACTGATTGTATTGGGAGCTCCCTTGTTATACTTATTTGTATTGTTATTATGTTAGATTCATAGGTGAGTTAATGAGATTTCAGGAATCCCCAATAATCTTATTTTTTTCTGTCCCCATCAAGCGTACGGGATGAGCCATCACCGGCGGAAAGGCATCAAGACTAGACACAGTATGCGTAAATTTTCTGAGTTAGGCTGCTGTGGTTGTCAGCAGTGGCTCTTTGTCAGTTAATTCAAAGGAGAGAAAGAAGGGCACTGAGTACATTCCCATGCCAAAGGGACATCAAAGAGAGAAAGAAGGTCTTGAATGAAATCTTGCTACATATAAAGGCCAACGACTTATAAGTTAATTTATCATAATTCAAGTACTTTATTTTCTTTAACCTTTATAGAATACGCTATCTCATACTAACTTAATTATGAGTAAGGACGTAAATATTGTGTGCCCTTGCTTTGTTCAAAACTTATAGGTGACAAAGTAAATTGATTTGCAGGGACATTTTATCCAATGTCAGCTAGTCATACTTGGGGTCAAGCCTTTCACATGAGTTGCATGTCACTCAAATCTAGCTGTAAAGTTTGATGTGACCCTACAAGAGTTATAGACCTTATGTTCCTTGGAGTATTGGTATCATCATGTCCCTCCATGTCCGTAGTTTCATTTTGGTACAATTTTTTGTATTTTTATTTCTTTTAAATAGACCCATAGATTTAGAATATTCAACTAAATAAAGCTTAAAGGAAGTTTGGAATATAAAATGTTAAACTCAAGATCTAAGTTATAAACAACCGGTAGACAAGTATTGAATTTCTAACCTGTTAATGTTTTCTAATGTTATTATAAATTTTGTTTTTTCACAACTTTCCATGGCATTCTTTTTGTGTGTACTGTAATAAACAAAGTAAAAACCGGCATCTTTTTGAGGAGACATGGTGATTACTTTGGTCTCAAGGAATGTGAAAAAAAAAAGTGATCTCTTTTTTCCAATAATTTTCTACATAGATTATGGTGGTTTCAATTACAAGGACAAATAAATCCAAAACTATCATTTTTGCTTAATATTTTTCTGCATTAATTACTTGTTGAGTGAAGGCTATCACCCTTACAATCATATCCTCTCGATTTAAACCAATCAAGGGAAATAGCTAAAAGGGATAACGTTTGACTAAGTGATTAAAGGGAAAAGTACTAAAGACGATTCCAGCATATGGGGTCGGCAGCTTTCCTACCAAGGGAAGAGAAAAACCCCGACAGAGTTTTAATTAGGCTTAGGAAACAAAAAAGACAGACCAGAAAGGTGTTAACATTTCAAGATCCAAGAAACCAGCGCATGCCCCAAGTGAAAACAAATGAAGTATAAGATTTAAGGGGATTCAAATAAAATTAGTCCCATATTTACTATTGGGTGCAGAAATTAACAGACAATTTCTTACTCTCTTCATTATTTTCTATTCAATTGTTCTTGATCATTCTTTCTTGCTTTAAATACAATATCAAAATCAAAACAATATTATCTTAACCAACCAACAGTGATGTTTATTGAATGGAATTATAAGTTTACTCTTCTAAGTACGAACAAGCGTATCTTGAGACAAAATGATGCATTTCACTCTTAAAACTATATTGCTAAGTGTTACAAAACCATGAATTCCTTGAAGAAGAAAAATGTCCGTTTGATTTCTTCGCATGTTGGAGAAGAAAAGGAAAAGAGAAAATTGAATATCAAAAGAGAAAAAAGAGAGAGCAAGAAAGATAAATGAAGTGTATGATTTAAGATAATTTGGACAAAACTAATCCTATATCTACTTTTGGAAACAAAAATTATAAATAATTTCTCACTCTTTCAACATCTTGCATTAGATTGTTAATCTTTTTGACTTTAAAGATGATATCCAAATCAAAACAACATCATCTTAACTAAACAACGTATAATAAACTTAAGTATCATTATCACATGAAGTTACAACTTCATCTTTATATTTACCGATCTACATCAAGTATATCTATTTTATCCTAAAATTATATGGCTGAGTATTACAAAACCATGAATTTTTTTGAAAAGGAATGTGACTTTTGTAGTTCTTCACATGTTGGAGATGAAAGAAGAAGAAAAAACAGAACATCAAAAGAGAAAAAAGAGAGAGCAAGGGAGACAAACGAGATTCTGAAAACCCAAAGGGGCCTTTTGATATTTGAGAACCAGAGGCACAGCGCTCATGCTTTCAAACACAATCTTCTTTCCTAAATAAAACCCACCCATCACCGTCCTTTCCTTTTCCATCTTCCACTCCAGCCTTGCACAACTTCTACTGGAATACTTCGTTGTTGCACTTCTCTTCTGACATCACTACTCTTTCTACAAATCATCTTGAATCATAGGCAAGAGAAAGAGAAAGAGAAAGATAAGGAGAAATGTTAGATCCGGCAACCCAGATACTGCCTCCACCGTCGTCTCCGACCATCTCCTCCGTTTCCTCCTCCGATCTCGACACAGAGGTACCCATTGGCCCAAAGGGTTCTGGGGAACTAAAGATTTGTTCTTTTTGTTTGTTGTTTCGGTGTAAAGTTGATTGTTTTGTGCGAATTTTCTTGTGCAGTCGACGGGGTCGTTCTTTCACGACAGAAGCACTACTTTGGGGACTCTAATGGGCGTCAGCTTCCCCGCCATAACATTCAGAGCTCCGTCTCAGCCCCGTGACCCGCAGGCGTCTGTGTCGTCCGCGTCCGGATCCCGGAAGACCAGGAAGTCCAGGAAGAACAAGAACAACAACGCTCCGGTGGTCTCGCTCGCTCGGCGGAGGTGGTGGCGGCTGTGCAGGGACGAGGAGGCAAGGCCAGCGTCCCTCGGGGAGTTTCTCGAGGTGGAGCGAAGGTTCGGGGACAGCGCGTTCTTCGGGGCCGCCGCGGAGCTTGAAGGCATGGTGGCGGAGCAGCAGGGAGGAAACAATGGGAACGGACGCATGCTGTTTGCCGACGGCCGGGTACTTCCGCCGGCGGGTAACGGTGATGGTGACGCCGATGATGAGGCGTCAACTGCCGGGGCGCTCTGTAGGTTCTCGGTCTCGCTCACCGGAATCTGCAGTGGCGGAGCAGGATAGAAAAGTTGCCTTCGTTATTGCCTTTTTACTTTTTCTTTTTCTAAGAGGGTGGGGTTCTTGATTGGTTATTAATGGGTTTAATATTCTCTCAATTTGTCTAAAGCTACTGGTTTTATTTGCCAAAATAAAAAGCTTGGTTTTGGCTTTGCTTCTCGTTTTTTCTTCTTCAAATCCTTCCTTTTTTGGGCCAATTGATGTTGGAAAGTGAATTTCTTACTTGAGCATAAAAGGTTTATGATGAAAATAGATCTAAGGTTCAACCTATAAAATTAATATATGAATAAAAAATATATACATTTAAATGCTATGTAAAAAGCACATTTTTTATTATTCTTGTGGTTTTTGAAATATTCTTCTCGCATGCCTAATATTTTTGAAGAATTTAATATTAAATAAGAGTTAGAATAAATCAATTTGAGCTTTAATATCATATAATTATGAAGATTTGATTTACAAATTAGTTAATAAATTAAAAGATTTTTATTATTTAAATATAATTTAAAGATTATTTCTTTTTAGTATAAGACTTTGTTCTTGATATTATAATATATTAAATCTTAACACATCCTTTAACTTTAATATTTTTCACAAATATTTACCCACTTTATGTTTTAATATTTCTTCTTTTAAAATAAATATATAAGATATGATAATATTTATATGTATAAGAAACTCAATATGTTAATATATTAAATATCATGAAAAGTGTATATATTAACTAGATAAATCATATTTAGAATGAATATATACTCTCTTTTTTTTCATAAACTCATTTTAAGAAGATAATAAATTTCATTGACATATGGACTTGCGCCTTCTTATCCACACAACCCATAAGATAATTTTTGGGCCATCCCAAGATCTCGAACCGGGAAATCCGATAAAAATAGTCTCCATGGAATCTGTTGTTTTCTATAATGTCAATGAAGGGCTAGGCAATGAAATAATTGTTTAAGTTCCTATCCTTTGGCTCAACCCAAAGCTTTTGATGTAACATTTCGGCTATTTGCAACATCAATAGCATCTCATCATTAAACAAAAAGAAAAAAGAAAAAAAAAAGAAAAAAGGAAAAAAAAGGCACCTCATCTTGGTAAAAAAATGATTGATGGTGGTGGCAATATTGCTTACCAAATATCACACAAATTCTCAATTGGGTTTAGATTTTTAGGAAATTTTATACGCATTTCCTTTCTTTTTTATGCTTTTCATGCTGCTTCTCTATTTTTCAGTTTTGTTAAAGATTGTGTTAAAACATTATGTGTTTTTATCAAACCTTTAAAATAGAAAAAAAAAATTGTTAAATAGATTCTTCCAAACATATTCCATCTAATGTGGCAAGTTGATGTAAAAAACATAAGCTTGGATGGCGATCCTACCCGTCTAAAAAAGCAGAACCTTCGTGCACCAAAAAGAGGAACCATCACCTAACTCTTTAGCTTTCTTTTCTTTATTTTTCTTTTCATTCATATTATTATTTTTTGCCCTATCATACTTTTTGTTAATTTTTTTGATAACTTTTTTAATGAACCGATAATACACAATGTGTGCAAAATGAACTCTATATTGAGTATGTAATTTTTTGTAATAAAATTTAAATAAATAAAATATCTTTATAATTTTGAGTTAAACATTTAAGTTTTTTAATATACACTTGCTTAATATTTAATTTGTTCTTCAACACTAATAATCCACTAGAATTTTGATAAATGGTGTAACTCTTACCTATGCTGAAAACTTAATAAAAACAAGAGTGTGACTTTTAGAATCTCAAACCAAAATGCAATTTTTTTTTCTTTTAAAGGAATCAATCACTGTTCTTGGAACCAATAATATATATATATATATATATATATATATATATATAAAAAAAAAAAAAAAGGGTCACCGTTCTTGATGGTGTACGGTGTGTCCGTAATCAATTAAACGTCAAAAAAGACACAATTAGCGGACACCGGTTTTTATAGGTGGCCATCTTTTTGGCTTATCAGCAGACAAAGGAAAGAAAGCGTACCAAACTTTTTCTGCTGCCAAAGTACAGTTTCCCCAGTCACTTGCTTTCACGCAAAGGAATGCCTTCATTGGGGCACCACTGGGACTCCTCTTCTCTATGTTGTCACTTCAGTTGTACTGGCATTCCTGTGCACGAATCATAGCCTCGTTTGAGTGGCATTCCTTACTAAATTTGAGAGCTTTGTCACACGAGACACGAGACATGAGACTGAGGAAGGAAGTCCATTTTTGATAAGGAGAAATGCGGGGGCAAAAAGTTAATACTCTTTTCACTTACATACTAATATAAGTATTGTAAGTAAATTAAAATTCAATTTCAAGCGATTGGGATAACAAATGAAGGCTTCAACCTAACTTTGATATCATGTAAGAAAGTGAAAACTCAAGAGAGTAAAATAAATTTCTCTATTATTATGTAACATTTACAAGCCTTTTATGTTACATTTATAAAGAACTAAACCTAGGCTAATAAGAAAAGAAGAATATACATAATTAACTACCATGATATTAAGCTAAATTATAAGGCTTTATATGACAATGAGGTTGGTGAGATAGCTATCATTAACAATACTTAATTAAGTATATATGCTCATTGAGATTGAATATTTACACCATAACATGTGCTTTCATTACAATAGTTTGATATAGATATTTTAACTTTACCCATAATCATAGGAATATTAAGGAAAAACTTGAGGTCTGATACCATATTAGTAAACTCATTTTCATTTTAAAAATTAGCTTATTAAGTGAAGGAACACACCATTATTTAAATAGATGCACATATTTACACCATAATAGTGTAAGACTAATATCCATGTCATAATAGTATAATGTCCTAATTCTTAACAACTTTAATTAATTTGTGTCCAATAGACTTTCTGACATATGTATCACTCGGATTTCAAGCACTTAGGTGGTCTAACCACCCCTATGTCTACAACTCTCTGCAAGTAATGAATCGGGCACCACTTGATTCTCTCCACAATCGTACGCACTAACCTTTGAACTTTAATTTTGAAACTGTACAAAAGTTTATTTTCAGCTTCAAATTAACTTGTAAGGAGGAAATGAATTTTTTTGTTTACTGTAAAAAATCTGAGATATACATTAGTTTTCGAAGCATTTGAAATTAGATTTCATAATTGAATCGAATAATATCCAATGAGCATGAAACTTTGGTCTTGCTTCCACTACCCCACGCCACAAAGAGACGGGTTGAGTTTCCTAATTGAGTTGAAAAAAAAAATACAACTGTTTGTGAAAAATCTCTTATGCTTATATTCGGTGTTAAGAATTAGCAAAATCTAGTGATTCTAAAACTGGTATTAGGGTGATTCTCATATTCTTCATGCTTAAATTGGCTTATAAGTGATTCTAATTTTTTTTTTACAACTTTTATGCGAAAAGATCTCTACAGAGACATCCTAAAAGCAAATAATGGCGAAGGATTAAATCTGTGAACTGTTCATCTCAGTTGCCCTTTTGGTAAAGTTGGCTACCTTCTTGATAGAAACTAAATTAATGGGTTCTTATTAAATAATCTCTCTACCCATGGATATTGACTAAGAATCAAGCAGACAGCTTTGCAACTTCTCCACTGGCTTAGTAACTCGAATTAAAATAGGCCTTTTCTTTAATTATATATATATTCATTTTTCTTGGTTAAGTCTATAATCTTCAGAAAGTGTAAGGTTATTGAGCCAACTAACATAATTTGCATAAAATTTATTAAAAACGGTACAAAGAATGTCTTGTATTATCTAAACCCATCTTAATAAATGTCTTTAAAATGAAATACATAGTAAGTTCAAGGAAGAAAATCTAATGAACCTTGCACCTTGTGCTGTCACTTTAATCTCTTTAATTCATTGCTGTAAGTTTAATCTCTTTACTTTATTAGTGGTAATGTTAAAGAATAACAAAGCAAAATTAGAAAGACCTGAAAAGGAAGAAGAAGCAAAATACAGCTACGATCTCTCTGTCAACATGGAGTTTCAACAATGGTCTCCAGCGCAGGCCTCCATGATCTCTGCCTCGAGTACCTCTGCACTGGTTCCTGATCACTCATTGGAGCACTTGACGTCTTGGCTTCTGAAGGGAACATGCAGAACTCGCCGAGGACAGGGAAGATCTTCCCCAAGTTGTTAAAACTTCCATGCTTGATCGCCTTGGAAGCCTTGTAAGAGAGAGAGCTCATCTCTTCCAGCGTTAGTACCGAGTAGAGCAGCTCCATCGGAAGAAGAAAGTAGAACTGCCGGAGCTCCAGCTCTTCGTCGGCGAGAAGCCCGTGAATCCGATGGCCGATCTTGAGGCTGCTGGATTCGCAGACGAACTGTCCCGGATTCTCCACCATGAGTTCTGCTGCTTTCACCGGCCTCGTGTAGATTCCCAGTCTTCCATCGCCTGATAAGACCTTCACTACTCGGTGTGTGATTATGGAAGGAGCACAAGATGTCACGTTCCCCATGTCTGCTTCAGAGATGGAGAACGAAGGAGAAAGAGATGGGCAGACGAAGAAATGTGTATCTGAATGTCAAGCAATTTATGCATCCAAGTTCGTGGTGGTTGAGAGAGAGAGAGAGAGAGAGAAGAGAGAGAGAGATGGTTCTTTGCTGGTGATCTGCTATTATTTTAGGAGATCAAACTACAACCATAGATAGGTTGGCAGGTGAAGGAATTTTCATGAAAGAATCTTGTATGGAGTTCATACAAGTTCCTTCTCACTTGTATGAAGAGGCAAAACCTTTTTCTATTCTGCGACAGTTTGGGATATCATATTTCTTTTTCATTTCCCTTTTAGAATGGGTTGAATATGTCTTTTATTTTAAATGATACAATTTAAACAATATGGGTCATATATCGTTTTCAACCTATCATTTTACCTTAATGTACAAAAATACTTCTGACAAAATTTTTCGTTTACAAGCAATGGAGCGCTTAAACTTGAATTTTAACATAAGATTGATCTATAAGGTAGTGTGCTTGTCTTTCATTTTAAAGAAGATGCTAAAACAAGATTAAAGTAATATTGAGATGGAATGAATGCTTACTTAAAAAAAAACATGTTTTAAGGATTTAAAATTAAATATAAATCACCATAAACTCTTATACCATATTAGAACACTTAAAATTTAACTTATAACTTAGTTTATAAGTTAATGAGACTTTAATTTTTATTTAAATATTATTCAAAGGTTGTTTATTTTTGAGATGAAACTTTTATTTTCTACAAAAATGCACATCGTTTTCAACAATACAGCCCAACTAAAAATAATAAAAAAAAACACAAAACAAAAGATCACCACTTGTGACTACTCTCCTCCTAATCTGTTCTTTGTTTAAAACCTATTTTATTAGTTTTTTGGAGTGTCTGATTTGTTTATTAATGGCAGCACATGGAGGGCCGTGGAGCAAAAGGTTAGAAAATACAGTAGAGCTCTCACTTAGGACAACACCTAATTAATGATGGGATATTTTAACGGCGATTTCTTTGATTTTATTCCTCTAAAGAGGATCACCTACCGTAATAAACTATCCCAACAAGCTTGAGAAATAAAGATAAAATATGATGCAAATTTATAAAAGATAAGAAAGGAATATCTAAAGGGAAGTATTACATAGTAAAATCTTTGCTAGGTATGTGGTCGTTGTCGAACACTAAAGGTTAGCAGCTATAGAATATTCTGCTCAGTGTATTACTTCTTGTTTTTTAATCTAGTTTATGAGTTCAACTTTGGGTTCTTGATAAAATACAGAACGTCCAGCTATTTTTCCTGCTTGGTCAATCCTGGAGCATCTTGGTTGATCCTATCAACCAGACTCTAGCTTCTAGAAAGGAGAGTACATTTTTGTTGAACTTAGGGCTTCAGATTTTTAAAATTAGTAGAAATAATAGACACCGATAGTGGAGAAGTACTTTTTATGAGGACATAGTCTAAAAGTGAATAAATATTTCTATCAAAACTTGATTTTGATATCATATTAAAAAATTTAAACTGATTTTTAAGAAGAAAAAAATATCATCATATATAACGAACATAATAATTTAAGATATTAAGAATATGAAATGGTCACTAAATTTCAATGATATTATTAATTGTTGATAAATGAATTCAATCTATACGTAAAATCAATTTCAAACAAGAATAGAATACTTTTACAAGCTAACCAAACATAAATTTATTTGTTGGAAAAAAATCAATCAAGAGATCATAGAGAATCTAGAGTAAAAACTTCTAGTTTTTTTTGTATATAGTCATCTGTGTATGGAGTTAAAATTATAAACTTCAGTTCTATTTTTTCTTTTTAATATATTTTGTTTAATCTCAGTAAGCACATATTGAATTCCAGTAAAAAATAATATTCAACCAAACTAATAGCACATTTTGCACTTGATTAAGTCATTACCTTTTAAAACTAACAAAATCAAGTACAAGGGTCTTAAACCTTTTCTCCCCTCCTTTTGGGTGCCAATAATAGTTTTGAACCCTTAGTTCTTACTCTAATGGCCAAAAAAGGCATCACAAAAGCTTAAAGAAACTTGTGGGTTGGATTGGGGTATCAATTGCGGTAAAGCAAAAACAGATTAACATGATCTTTTGTTATCTTCTTGAAGCAATGTTTAAAGGACCATTTTTGCTTTTTCCCAATGATGCTTGTAACAGCAAGTAACTTGTCTTATTGTCAACAACTTTGTTTGGTTCACTGGAATGTGTCAAGACAAGACAAAAGAATTTGATTGGATTAGTTGTGCTGAGCTCTAAAAAGGTATCCAGAATAGGAATGCTTTTGCAACCGGTGGGTATAACTCACTGAGAAACATTAAATTATCTTGCAAAGGAAGAATCTCAATTAGACCAACTAGACCAAATGATTAGCATAAACAAACTAGCCGGAGTTGAAGGCTGAAATTCAAAAAATAACTCATGGTCTAGACGTTGAAATGTCAAATCCCTTATAGATTGTCTCATCTTTTGATTAAAGTAGGCAAAACAGGAACGAAGCATTCTTTTTAAAGGCCATAATATCAATAATATCAATACTTTCAAGTCAAGATGAAATGAGTAGAGCATTATACTCAAATTTTAACGTTTCTAATAACTTTGGGGCATATCTTAAATGGTTTTGGATCTATAAATGATTTGTCATATTCTAACTTTTTTGCTAAGGGTTCAAAAGATTAACATTGAGTGTTTGTTAAGAATGTTGTGAAAAATATTTTACATTACCTTAATTTAGTTTGAAATTTTCTTTAAAATGAAGTACATATCTCTTTTCTCACAACTAAGTTTGTAATGAAAAAATAAATCTTTTCAATATAGAATGAGAACCTAAATTAAAAGGCAACATTTTTGTGATAAGCCTACAACTCATATTTGCTGTGAGGAGTATTTAAAGCATTTAAATGAAACTCTATAAATTTTCACAAGGAAAATTATTGATTTACATTTTTTAATGCAAAATTACTTTATTTTTCTATTATAGAAAATTTTGTGCCTAAAAATTTCCATTCTTGAAATTACTTTGGCAAAAAGATACAAATAACTTAAGATGTGAAATCATTCTTAACTAGTTTGCTATAGTACCTTGTAATTCATGATGACTGTGAATCCATGTTCAAATCCCAGCAGTGGAAACTTCCCTTTCCCAAAATCTTCTCAATAATTCTAAAGCCAACTTTGTTGATTCTTCATTATTCATTATCCATTTAATGTAAAGATTAGATTTTTTTTAGGAAAGATTCTTTACAAAAACTATACAACCCTCAAGGTATGTTGGTCTTAAGGAAGACATTGATTTCTTGAATATAGTATTAAAGTTTAAGTTTGTAGTGAATGAGATAATTTATTATAATCACATTAAAATTGTATGAAGATTGTCTCATGTTATTTAAATTTTATTTACAAATTTTCATTAAAATGATATATATTCATTCTACTGAAACACTATGACAAATTAGGTGTATGAAATGATCCAATTAGAATCCAAACAACAAAAAACTTATGCATTAATGTTAACATATTACTTTTTTCTATTGAGTAGTTGAAATCAGCTTAATTGTATGGAAAAAGAATGAGTTTTTGTTGAATTAAAGAATCAAAATTTTAAAACAAGCTAAGTTAACATGACTTATGTTTTGGTAACACACTAAACGTAGAAAAAATACTTTTTGTAAGAACATAATTGACAAATAAAAGAGTATTTACAAATAATTTATCACACTCAAAATTTAGCCTTTCTAACAACTTTGGTGCATTTATTGAATGGTTTTGGATTTACAAATGATTTCTCCCATTCTAGTATTTCTACTAATTTTTCAAACAATTAATAGTGATTATCAATTAAGAATGATGTAAAAATATTCCTCATTACTTTAATCTACTTTGAAATGCTTACTAAAATGAAATAAACGTCCTCCTTTTCATAACCAAGTTTATAGTAAGAAAAAAAAACTCTTTAAGATAGTATTAGAACCTAAGTTTAGGAGACAACATTCTTATGATGAGCCCACAGCTCATATTGGTTGTGAGGAGTATTTAAAGCATTTAAGGCAAAATCCTAATTTCCACAAGGAAAATTACTGGGTTACATTATTTATTTCACATGCAAAATTACAATAAATACGTACAAATAATTTAAGATCCACAGCTAATAACAACAACTCCGCTGTAGCACTTGGCAATTCACTATCTGAATCCGGGTTCTAAGTCCCGGTAGTGGAATTTTTTTGTTTTTTAAGTCTTCTTCTTCTCTTTTTGGGCCACCGGGAATGTGAAACAGCTCCAAATCCTTGTATCTGGATTCCTGTGGCCCAGCTGCTTAAATCCAGGCAATAATAATTCCACAATCAATTCGTTGATTATTCCCTTTTCATTTATAGTGCAATGAGATTTAGACTATGTTTAGCAAAATTTTTCTAAAAGGAAGTACATAACCTTCCTCATTATCTAGTTTTAAGAAAGATATTTGTTTTCCTATAATTGCTAGTGAAAAGTCGATTATAGAATGTGGGGAATTTAGAGTAAGTTAAGTTAGATGAAGTGAAATACTTCCAGATTTTTTTTTTGTATAAAATCATCAATTTATGGCGTTATAACTCCAAAAAAATCAAGTACAAGTTAAACCTTTTTTTTTTTTCCCTCTTCTTTTGGGTGCCAATAATAAGTTTTAACTTTCAGTTTTTCCTCTAACGGCCAACAGGCAGTACAAAAGCTTAAAAGAACATGTGGGTGAGATTGGGGTATCATATGATCATTTGTAATCTTTTTGAAGCAAGGTTTTAGAGGACCATTTTTCCTTTTGGAGTGGCAGGAAGCATTTCTTTTATTGGCAAGAACGTTGTTTGGTCCGCTAGAAAGTGTCAAGACAAGACAAAAGAATTTGATTGGATTAGTTGTGCTGAACACCAAAAGAATCTCTATTCCACCAACTGGACTAAATTATTAGCACAAACAAACTGCCCGGAGTTGAAGGCTGAAATTGAAAAAGAATTCATAGTCCAGACGTTGAAATGTCAAATCCATTTTTTCATAACATCAATACTTTCAAGTCAAGATGAAATGATTATGGCATTATACTTAAATTTTAACCCTTCTATAAGCTTTGGGCCATTTCTTGAATGTTTTTTTTTTTTTTTATCTATGATGTATCACATTTTAGCATTTTTGTTACAAGGAATATGGCTTCTTTGCATTATTTTCATATGCAAAATTACTTTATTCTTCTACACACAGAAGATTTTAGTGCCTAAATTCCTCGTTCTAATTATTCGGCAGATCAATTTCGAAAGAGTAGACAGGAGGACACTTGCTATATTAATCAATAATTTAGACGTCTTGCATCAAAGTCCGCCGTAGCACTTGGCAATTCAAAACTCTTTGTTGAATCCGGGTTCAAATCCCGGCGGCGGAAATTTTTCAAAGTCTTTGTTTTCTTCTCGGGCTGGACACTTGTTCATGTCTTCGGCCCAGCTGCTTAAATCCGACAACAGTAATTCTAGGTACACTCCTCCTTCCTTTTCTTTCCCTGTTTTCTTTTTTTTTTTTTTTTGGGTGCCTCTCTTCACAGATGAGGGACACTAAATATCAATCATTGGTAGTGAAAAATACCATGAAAGATGAAGTCATTTCTTAAAAAGCACTAGAAGCTGTCGCTCTTCTCATTCTCAAGCAAGGGTCTAATAGAGGAAGTAAAATGTTGGCATCCAGTGATTGAGCCCAAATCAACAGCCTTGAACAGAAAGGAGTAGACAGTGCTAGAGTTGCACCTCTTGCCAAATGAAGGATCAGAAAGCATCCTTGTCTCGAGATTGAAAGTTACCATAACCTTTGACTTCTGCAGATACAATTTCGTCGGGTCGTCATCGTATGAGATAAGCTTTAAAGGGCCTGGGCACATCCCGTCACCTTGCCGAACCAAATCCAACCAAGCAAAATTCTGTTTTGCTGTTTGGGGCCTTTCTTTTCCCACGGAGGCACTGGAATCAGCCCAAATTTTCCTCTCTGGACTCTATGTCCATCTCGTGGGCCCAACTTCCAGGAATATCTTGACAAGCGAAGCCTCCACCTTTCGTTTGGAAGGACACGACCATCTATCCATTAACGGTCTCCACCCGCCCTCCTCGAGCTCCTGCTACTAGTCACAGGTACTCCTTGTTCCGATATTACGTTTCTTTTCTGTGGAAGTATATTTGTTTTGTGTATGCTTCTCTTCACTTATGAGGGACACTGAACGATTGAAAATTCATGTCGTGCATAGGATGTTTTACTAGAATGTTTGTGGTTTGCTTTTTTTTTGGTTGATATGGGTTTGACTTGGTTTTGTGGACAAGGAGCATATGCAGGAATGGCTGCTCTTCCACAAGGACATATGAACTGCAGCATTTTATGCAAAAGGGGTGCGGTTTCATTTGTGGGTTTTGCTGTTCTTCCATTTTTGCACTCGAGGGTGGGAGGTTTTGAAGGTTTGGTGAGAGGTTAGTTGGTGATTGGTTTGATTTACTTGAATTTTAATTTGGGAGCACGAGCGTCGAATTCTCCTTTTTTTCAGAGTTACCCATGTGATCAAACTGGATTTACCATACTTCTTGGATTGTATTTCTTTTTCCTTCCAATGGCAGTTCTTCTTGGAATAATCTTAGTTCCAAGATTACATGTCTTGATTTAGCTAGGTTTGGTAAACTGTGTGGACATTGTCTCCTTTCTTTGATAGGATTGCGTTTGCCCAGGAGGCGCCAGAACAGAAAGGTTAAACTTAAATTGTAGTGTTTACGAAAAATAAAACGTTAAAAAAAAATAAAAAGGAAAGAACAACTTCAAAAAGATAGTACTTTCTGATGGATGTAAACAGAATTCGAGGTTGAGATTTTAACTTTTCCATTATCACTTCCGTCTGTTGCAAAGTGAAAAATGGAAAATAGCAAAAGAACGTTGGGGAGAAGGGAGAAGAGAGAAAGAGAACAGGAAAGAGATTTCAGTTGTCTTTGAGACTTATGTTTACCCTTATATGCCTAATCAGTCTACATCTTTGTTCCTATTGAATTGAATATGATTAATTCACGATGGAGATAATTATACGGAAGATATACATGCCATAGATAAAATGATTCGTAAGTGAAATTAAGACTTTGAAAAATTATTTTTGTCTTCTTAAAGCCTCTCTGATTATTATTTCAATTTATGCAATAACATAAGCTCCCAGGTATCCTGCTGTTCTAGTTCTAGCTGTTGCTCATCTGTCTTGTTGTTGGCAACTTCTTATTTCTCATGTGTGTATATGATTTCAATCGTTACTTTGATCAATGAGATTGGATTTATATTTCCAAAAATTGGGGTTTACTTTATATTTGAAATTTTAGATCTTTGGTGGACTATTTTGTTAGGAGGTAAGAGTGTACGAAGTTTATCAGTTGGCTTTCGGCCATTTCTGACTATCTTTAACCTGATTGACATTCCAATGTTTATAACCATGGCTATATGTACCTTCGTCGACCGTCACCCTTATAAAAGTAGAGCAATAATGAGCCTTTCAGTTAAAGTGTCTCTTTCATCCCATTTATGGTCTTATCTGTAAAAGGTTTTAGGAGCATATGTAATGGTGTCTTAGTTGCAGGGGCTTTAAATAGTGTGCAAGCAAGCAACTGTAATATTTTATGATGGCTTGAGGTGCACTACTACTACTATTCATAGATTAATGAAATAGGCAACCTATCGCAAGTTGAACGATGTACCATTACAATTCCTTTTGACATAAGCCTTGATTGGCAATTCGTCCTGAAAAATTCAAAAATTCAAGGACAAATTGTAAATTTTGAGTATATATCAATATTCATTGCTTATGTAAGAGGATAACATGTATGTAATAATGCTACATCTTTTTCTTTTTTCTTTTTTGAATTTTTCAGGACGAATTGTCAATCAAGGCTTATGTCAAAAGGAAACTTCTCCTTTTTTGGGAAAAGGATCCAACCACATGTTGTCTAAGAAAGTGATGTATATCCCAAGAAGTGGCCCTTCTTCGAACTCCAACAGCAGTGAGATTGATTCCTCAGAACAGGCCAAGGTAAGTATAAGCGAGATTAATGAATTTGTTTCTCTATATGTCTTTTGCAGTACAATGCTTGAAGTTATCCACCAGCCTGTGCTGTAAACATGTGGAATTAAGTTTTCAAATGGTGGTTACATTTTTTTTTTTTTTTATGTAATTCCAATGGTGATACTGGCCTTTGATGCACACTTTCTCCTCCAATTCCATATTATCATATCATGCTATTGGTGAAACTCGTTAACCTTGCAAAAATGACAAAAAGAAAATGAATAGAAATGTATTTTTTTCCCTCTCTTGTTTTTCTGGTTTCCAGAGACCATGGGGAAAGAGAAGAAAGAGATGTTGATTGAGAGAGAGAGAGAGAGAGAGAAAAAAAAAATAGTAAAAAGGGCATTTATAGCAAACAGCTTTCCTAATCCTTTTTCTATGGCAGACACCTTTTGGTTACTCAAGGAAGGATGTATTACTAATTGGAATTGGACTTACTGTCTTTGGCATTGGCTTAAAAGCTGGACTAGAGGTATCTGGTGTTCTTACCTAATCATTCCAACTTTTTGTCTCTCTTGATTTTTGTTTCTTGGCTTTTTCTGGTAAATGGAATGGAATGTATTAACATGTCCATCCATGCGATTTTCCCAATCTAAATAAAGCTTTGGGAATTAATTAAGAAATTCCTTTAAAATGTTTAATAAAAAATTCTTGCCTTCCTTTTTTTCATAATTATGCTTTGCTATCAGTCATAGGGGACAATGCATAAAGGGGGTTTAATGATATAGTCCACCCTTGTAATTGCTCTTGTTATGTCATCTGCAGTTTGCAGGAGTTGATCCTTTACAAGCAGGGAATGTAGTTCAGCTGGTACTGGTCTTGGGCCTAACTGTTGGTTGGATTTCAACGTATATATTTAGAGTTTCAAACAAAGAAATGACATACGCTCAACAATTACATGACTACGAAAACAAAGTCATGCAGGTACAGTTTTTTAAAATTTTATTTTCTTGTTACATTCAGCATGATTTTCTAGCAAAACCATTGGTATTTGTGAAATACAAAACTGAAATCTAGTTGGGAAAAGCCCACTCGCGTTTTTCTTTCACATCAGAGCAGGTAAATGCATTATTTCCTTCATTCACTATTTCTGGGATGATAAGACATTCCAGCTTCGTATACCTCATCATGGGAAGTACCTTCAACAGAATGTTCTCATAGCTGTAGCTGATCTATAGCTATATTTTTCTAACCGACCGATAGCTGAGCCTCTCAGCATAAACTCATTTCTGTTCTTGATTTCCACTTTTCTAGTAAAAACTCTTAATTTCCTTTTCCACTGGAGTTGTTTGTGCTTTTCTTTTCTCTAATACTGGATGCGGTTAATTGCTGGATTTGCAGAAGCGGTTAGAGGGCCTGACGGAGGCAGAGCTAGAAGCATTGCTTGAACAAGTTGAGGAAGAGAAACGCTTAGCTAGTGGTGAACAGGTTAACTAAGAACCTTGTCACTGATGGCCTCTAAAACATTACAACAGTTATCTATTTGGAACTCTTATGTATATAGAGTAGTTACTTGCCATAGATCTGTTCAGATGTTGGCCTTGTTCGCACTCACTGAAATGATAATGCAAAAGTCCATTTTGCTTCTGTGCTAAAAATAGTGTGTTCCAAGTCACTGAAATCTTGACTTGGTATTGTCTCTAATTTAAAGGCTAATATGCATTATGGAAACTACTGTGCTTGAAATCGTAAGTAGTATTACTGTTCCCATTTTTCCAAACAAAAAAACAAATGGATCTTGGAAAAATTAACTCTACAATCATGGAAGTTTTCCTTGCACGTTCAAAGTATTGCTCATTGGCTTACTTTTCATCCAAACAAGATTGTGTTCCTTTTAGAAACAGGTTAGGTCCCTTTCCACAGTTAGTATACAGGCAAAGTATACTTGCAACGCACAGCAGTATCCAGAAAACAACAATGGAAGCCACATATGTCCCTTTCAATATACAGAAGGAGCTTTGACACTGAAGGCTGTTCATATTCAGAGTCATCATGCACTAAAGTTAAACAATAATTGACAAAGCCGCCAAAATAATTGCATCCCACTTGCTTTTTTCCCCTTGAAACGAGATGGAATACCTTAGAAGGCCTACTTTTTCTTTAGAATCAACGTTGCAATGAGTACATTAAATCAATATATAAACAATATAGAAACATGTATCTAATTTGTATAGAATAATTTACCACACATTTAAACATTCTGTATGTGAAACCCAACTGGAAAAGCTCCTAAAGTTAGGCAGCAGCTTCGCAGTACCTAAAAAAAATTTCTAATTGCTCCTGATAAGAAAATAATAAAGTATTGGGTTTATAGACCATTGAGCTTAAGGATGTTAAATAGTAATTTTATATTTTTAATATCTTAATATATTATTGTTCTTATAAGTTCAATGTTTTATTCTTTTAATATTTTATTTTAAGAGAGAAAATTAGATAATATTAAACATGATATCCTATCATAGATTAATCCTTGTAAATTTTACTCTATTGTCAATTCTCTGCAACTTAAATGGAGCACAAGGGGCTTCTAACTGCTGGGTTGGGGGGCTAGAGATGCAATTCTCTCATTTAATAAAATAAAATAAAATAAAAATATATTTTATTGTCTTATTACATTATTTGTGGATTGATTTGTAATCAACAGGGAGGTCTAGTAAATAATGGTGTTGTTTCATATCATTAATGTCTTATAATACTTCCTCTTTCTATATTCAAGTTTCTTAAACAATTATATTTTTGAAAATAAAACCTTCTCTTAACACATTAACAAAACGAGAGATTGGTAATAAAGAGAAATCTTGGTAAGATGGATGAAATTAAAATCCTTTTCAAGTGTCATGGAATTCTTTAGAGATTTGTATGTCCATGGGTGTTTACGCTACAAGTTGGACTTCAGTTTTCTCCAATAGTCTCTTATCAATTCTAACCTGTAGGGCCAGCCTAAGTTATAAAACCACAATGAAATGGACTCGTCTCATGTTGCGTGCACTTCTACCCAAATGTAATTTAATAGTTATAGACCTAATTCTCTAAGTCGACTCAAACAAAACAGGATCAAGATATTGCATCCCAAAATGATCCCTTCTATCATTTTAAAAGCTTAAGTTATTAGTGGAATCATAATTTTATTTTTTCAACTAAACCACAAGCTATTACTAGGACACGCCATTCCATAACACAGTTGGTAGCACAAATCCCATGTTAAGTGATAGGTGGACACAAGAGGTTGCGCATTAGTTAGGCGATTAGTCCCAATTCCACTATCATGAGTCAAGTGACTAGTCTATCTAGTCTCCAAGCCAATCGAATCAAAAGACTGTACTAATCCCATAAGACCAATAAATTTAGGTTTTAATATTATTAAATAGCTAAGTGTTACAACATAATGGGAGGCCTAACCCAATAAGAAAAAGTTGATAATATTTGAATTGGAACCCAAGCCCATAACAGTAGTATAGAGCTACCTGCTCAAATTAGATGCTAGAGTCAAGGTCCAAAAATGAGTAGGTAGGAAAGAGAATATCATAGGCCTAATGAAAGGTCTAGTTCAATGAAAAAAGTTTCGTGGTATTTATCCAATATTAAATAGAAGTGAACAAATGTTAATGTTTATAATGAGTGTGATACTTCCTAACAAGACTGGCTTGATTGAAATCCAAATCCATAACATAAGTTGGATTTTTTTCTTTTAAAACAAAACGTGTGTAGGACACAAATTTGAAAACAAGGGTACCTAAAACCGGTCGAATTGAACCGGGAGAACATGAATGTCCCAGAGCGTTTGTCTCCGTAACATGTTCCAATAAAGGCCTCCGGTCCCAGGGTGGACTGCATGGACGCCAGGTGGCTCTGTAGATCATATTCTTTCATTTTTCTTATTTCTAAAAAGTAAATTCCACCGTAATCTTCCCAAACGACAACGTAAACCAATCATTATGCCCCTCCTGTCAACCGAAATAGCTCTCTCTCTCTCTCTCTCTCTCTCTTTCCCCTCTCTCTCTTTCGGAGCAAGCGGCATGGCCGTTTCGCTCTCGTCAATCCCTCCCCTAACCTCTCTTCGGGTTCTCCTTACGAATCTCGGATATCTTCTCGATACGAGGCCGTTTTGAGAATGGTGATCGTGACAGGGGATCGGTACCTGGAGAAGCTGGTGCGGTTCGTCGAGGACCAGGCAGGGCCGCTGCTGGACGGGGTGGTGGTGCTGAAGTTGAACCCAGCGGGCTTGCACTACGTGCAGTCGAGGCTCGAGGCGCTCAGCGAGCTCGAGAACCTATTGTCTGGCGCGCCGGTGGACTACCTTCGGGCGTACGTCTCTGACCTCGGAGACCACCGCGCGCTCGAGCAGCTGCGTCGGATTCTGCGGCTGCTGCCGTCGCTAAAGGTCGTATCAGCGTTGCCGCCGCCGGCTAGGGACCCCACGCCGCTCTCCTTGCGGCCGTTCGGGAGGCTGAGGGTTCTGGAGTTCCGAGGCTGCGACTTGTCCACAACGGCTGCCAGAGGGTTGCTGGAGCTGCGGCACACTTTGGAGACGATCGTGTGTCACAATTCCACCGTAAGTTTGTTTCTCTGCTTGCTTGCTAAGACATTTTGGGAACGGAGGATAAGAAAATGCGACGGGATTGGATTTGGATTTGGATTTGGATTTGGAATTCCTACTTGCTGTTCCATGATATGTTGGAACGCCTTTGAGTTTGGTTTTGAAAAGATACACAATGTTTTTCTTGACTGAATGAAATTTCCTTAATTGTTTTCGTGCATGCGAGTGAAAAACATGTGATTACGAAAGTTTTGGCTTTCGGGTCTCTCTTTCGCTAGATTTGGATCAGAAAATTTAACGGAGCACTTTTTCTTCTCGAGTTTAACACCATGAATAATCTCTCTTCTCTCTCTCATCTCTTTATATCTTTTGGCTCGATGTGTAGATTTAGTAATATGATCAATTGGTCCACTATTAGAGCTTGAAATATCCACTTAACTTCTGTCTTTTTTTTTTTTTTTGCCTCTTTTATTTTGATTAACCCAGGATGCTCTACGGCATATTTTTGCGAGTAGAATCGCTGACATAAAGGACTCTCCCCATTGGAACCGGTTGTCCTTTGTTTCTTGTGCGTGTAATGGCTTGGTTCTCATGGACGAGTCTTTGCAACTTCTTCCTGCGGTTGAAACTCTTGATCTTAGCCGGAACAAGTTTGCAAAAGTGGATAATCTTCGCAAGTGTGTCAAATTGAAGCACCTGGATCTTGGTTTTAATCAACTACGATCGCTTGTGAACTTCAACGAGGTAGTTACTTATAGTTTTATTGACTCTTGTTAATATATACTTTTTTGAAAGAAGTCTTTTGTTCTTCTGTTCAAACTGTTGTCCACTTTAGTTGCTGATGAATGTTTGTCCTGTGAGATTAAGCCCCTAGGTATTTAGTTTTCGGAATTACTTTCAGCAAATTATTAGAGATGCTAATAGAGAAACCATTTATGGACAACTTGATCTTTCTTCATTGTAAGATTCTCTCAGAGAATTAAAACCGGAGAGAGGACTGGTGGAAAGAAAAGATTATTTGGATCATTCCGGGACACAAAGGAGGCAAGCCATGCTTAAACTCTAGGATTGGACGTATATCAAGTGGATCTTTAATTTTTCATAGTCCTTTAGGCAAGAAACTATCATAGAGTTGGAGTTTTCTATTGTTGTCCTAAAAGTTGATCAACCACAGCTACAGTATTGTGCTTAAAATTTCCCTAAATTTGATGTTTCTGAGTTCCTACGCCTAAATTTTTCCTTTTAAACCTGATTGGATGTTTGAGATCCAAGGCTGGAGGCTCAGGTCTTAGTCAAACCCTCTTTCGCTAGATCCACCAACCTTGAACTCTTTTGTGGTTGAAGGCATGGCTGCTCTACAAACACCGATGGTTACTCTGCTAGTGTCAAGTTGAGTTGAAGACCATATCTTATTAGTCTATATTTTGATGTTAACCTTGTAAAACCAGCCAATTGGTCGTTGAAGCTGGGTATGGAAGAAAACTTTCATCTGCCTCATAAATGTATATAGCTTGATTTTATTAAGGAGTCTGTGCTTATTCATTTAAGGTTGTGGAAGTGTTCTAGGAAAAGACTGACACGAAGTTTATGGATTTTCCTACTGTTGATATTTTTTTTTACTTATCTCAGTATGTAAATAAAACATAACGTAACAAATGTTTAACTTAAGATTTGGCTTATGATCCTTACATGATGTTGTTGGACTCTGCAGGTCTCCTGTCATATGGTGAAACTTGTTCTGAGAAACAATGCTCTAACTACACTCCATGGTCTTGAGAATTTGAAGACACTTGAAGGGCTTGACATTTCCTACAACATAATTTCTAATTTTCTAGAGCTAGAATTCCTCGGTTGCCTTCCATCCTTACGAAGCCTATGGTTGGAAGGAAATCCATTATGTTGTGCCCGATGGTATAGAGCACATGTATTCAGCTTTTTCACTGATCCAGATAAAGTAAGTCATGGTTTAACTTTTCCTTTTGTAAAGTGCTTTTTTTGGACATCTGATATCGCTTGTTGTTCTGTTTTGTGGCATTATTAGACCATAATATTTCTTGCAATCATTTGGTGATTCTTTTTTGCACTTTTGTGCCCCTGCTGAAGTTACACATTCTCTCTCTCTCTCTCTCTCTCTCTCTCTCTCTCTTTCTCTCTCTCTCTCTCTCTCTTTTACACTCACATCCCATGTTATATGCTGATTAGTTGAAGTTAGATGACAAGCACATCAGCACCAGAGAGTACTGGAAACGGAAAATTATTGCTGCTGGCAGACAGAAGCGACCTGCCACTTTTGGATTTTATTCTCCTGCAAAAGACAACACTAAAAAAGAGGGAAATACTCACCAAAAAAGGGTAAGTCTACAGCTGTGAAAATTGATCTTTGATTTATAAAGTCTCTGTTACAGATCCCATGAGATTTGGCTCATGGGGTTTATGTTGGATTTTTCTTTTTACGGGTAATTTATTTCAGACCATAAACTAAAATTACTAGACGTGGCACTTGCCTTGCTCTCCTTTCCTGTTGGAACAGATCTTAGGATTTAGTGGACTTGCCTTAGATGCTAAGTCTTGAGGATGTATAGCCTTTTTAAGTTATATAATAATCTACGTTCAAGTTTTGGTATTTTGATTTGCCACTGATGCTTTGGCTTTATTAATATTCATTAAAGCATTCATCTTCTGGTGCTGTTTTTTACAGAGAAAGGTATCTCGTCTTGCTTCTATTGCAAATGAAGGAGAGAGCACAGGTATATGTTCTGACCAGGAGTCTGGATCATTTGATGTTGAGATTCAGAGCAGAGAAGAGGCTGTCATGTCTGATGATGAAGCTGAAATTGTTGATTTGATTAATAGAGTTGAACTCATGAAGAAAGAGCGTTCTATTCTTTGGTTGCGTGAGTTTAAGGAGTGGATGGATCTTGCTTCTGAGAATTTTGCTGAAGGAACAAGATCTGTTGGGGCAAAACTGCATAATGAAAAAGAAAATAATGCAAAGAAAAAGTTGAGCAAAAGATATCTGGGCGAAAGTTCAAGATATGCCTCTGACTCTTTTCAAGCTTCTGGAGATGATAGTAGTACAAATATTTTAGAGTCTGACAATTCCTTTGTGGATCTGTCAACTGGTCTGCCTGCTAATCCGTATTTTAGCCAACTCAGTTTTCTTGGGGATAGTGGTGTGGTTTCTCTGGCTGGCACCGGGAGAATCGATCTAAAAGAGGAGCATCTAAAATCTTATTCACGTGACAGGAATAGTGGTGTTTCTCTGCAGGCTAAAAGTTCCCATCCTGATATCTTTCCCATTCAAGGAAGCCATACGGTGGTTGGTAATGTGATGATATCACCATTATCAGCCGTTGATGGTACAACAGAGTCTCATCCATCCTCAACGTGCCCCTGCATCACCCCCCCATTATCAAGTGGACATACTTCATCGTCGCCAGAACTTAGTTGAAGAAATTTTGCAGCTATCAGCTGAGTCTTACTCCATGGCATCGACTGATAGTAATACCAGCTGTAGTGATGAAGAGTACGGTAAATCAAAACCTGAAGTTGATAAATCACAGGATGAAAAGCATCTATATAGGAGTGCTGAAGGGCACTCATATTCAGATGATTTTATGGATAAGGTTTACGACCAAAGACATGAAATTCACTGTGTAACTGAAAATGGCATATCTTACTCCTTGTTTGACCAAACCTCTGGTATGAAGAAACCTCCAAATTTAGACCAGTCCCAACAAGTGCACTGTGATGATTCTCCTGCTGTTGCTTTTGATCGTGAAATTATTCATTTTGTCAACCAAGAGGTTGATTGTTTGGATAAGAGAAAAGCCAAAAGGAAACCCAAAAAGAGAGTAATATCACTAGCTGGGAAGAATAGTGTGGTTGGCAGGACAGAAGTGTTAGACGAATCAAATGGAAATCTGGATTTTGGTGGACTTGATGGAGAAAATAAGCTAGGGAAACAAATTTCATATCAGAGTGAATTTCAGGATGCTAATTATGCTGAACAATTAATAGCCTCACCAAGTAATGATGCTTGTAGATTTTCTAGGTCCATGTGCCCATCTCGAGTGAATGATGATTTTGTTGAGAACTATTTCAATACAAATATTGCGGATTCCAGCACCCATGAGATCTGTCAGAAGTTTTTGTTTTGTGATTGTGTGCTCGAGCCAGGACCCAAATTTGGAGAAAGGTAACTATTTATCCATTACGGTTAATGTAGTGAAATAAATGGGAGATAAAAGTTCTTTTCTTAAGTACCCCCGCGCAAAGAAAAAATAGATCATTTTTTAGTAGTATATCTTTTAATGACTCTTGGACCGACAGTTAGCCTGATATTTATGTTATAGTTATATTATTCTGGAATTTTCTTGTGTAAAGCCACACAGGCATGTGCAATTGACAATCTGTTCTTTAACTAGAACCCTTGATATTCTAGTTTCCTGTGTTCCAGTGAAATGTGCCATTGAAGCAAAGACTAGAGTGACCCCTAATGCATAGAGGAATTTTCCATAGCCCCAAATGAAATTTCGATGCCTTCTTTGAAGAATGTGAATTTTGTCTTGTTTTTTAGCTTTGTGTTTTCCTTAGTCAGTGCAACAAAGTATGTACTAATGACCACAATAAAACACATCTGTGCATAAATTGGGCACGTAATATCCTTTGGAAGTTCAGTGTTGAGTAGTAACTACCATATTCGTTCTTGTTTATTTGAGATTTATTTATGCTCTTGGCATATATGATGCTAGTGGATGGATTGTATCTTTATAATTTTGCAATGACACTGTTTGTTTATATACTCCATGGAGTGATATCAGGTGCCATGTTTTTACTCATCAAATTACCTCCTAAAGTCCTAAGAGTCAGTGAGATACAGCTTTTGGGATCTTTAAACTTTGCTACGAACAAGTTTGATTTCTCTATTTCATTGTTTATACTACTTGGGTTCCATTCTCTGAGTTTTTGTTGCCCTGAAATGTCGGAAATCTACCAGCTAAATATCATAAATTTTGAACTAAATGAACAATGTATGGAGATGTTGGTGTGTTCATGTTGTGTTTATTGTTCCAGATTTGGAGAAGTGGCTCTGATACTGAGCAGTGAAAACAAGTTGTATGTGCTGCTTATTGGAGTCACTGGTGATGAATCAGGTCAGATTACAAAGTCTTTGCTGGAGATTCAAATCCCACTGATTTTGTGGGAGATGTGTTTACTTGGAATCTTCTTCCTTTGATTTACAGACTAGTTACTGTTCTAGTGGTTTATTGCAGGAACTATCATAAGTTTACTAGGCAGCCACAGAGTCGAAGATGTTAGAGGGGTGTCAGTCGGTATAGGACTTCTGGTTGTAAGGTTAGTGATTTCTAGTTTTTTGAGCATTCACAGACTTATCATTTTCCTAAAATGGTCTCCTTTTGTGTTCGTTAGGTTGTATATTGACAGGGATTCAGCATACCTATTTTTAACTAGAAGCATCGAGAAGTCTAGAGAATTACTTAGTGCCTTGAACGTTTTTGATTCACATGCAGCAAATGATAATTGTTCTTTACACAGGTAATCATGGCCTCAAGTAAATAGCTATGGTACTTGCTTTGGCATTATTGATTCTCTGTACCAGTTTTTGCGTTATCATTATACAATTCCATAACTGTTGGTTTATGCCTTTATTTCCCTTTCTTTGTTATGATAGACTGGTTTTGGAAATTTAAATGGCAGTTTGGAGCAGGTTCAGGTTGAATTGTTTGAAAAACAAATATGTGGAGGTTCAAAAGTGTGCATATTTCAATACTCTATGGTCCTATTCTGGCGCAACAACAATGAAGGTTTACTTTTCACTTGTTCATCATTCTTTATTTGTTTGTAAATTCCTTGAGCATGTTCTTGATAGTTCAGTCTCCCATTGACAGAATAGTATTCTGTGGGTGGTGCATGAAAAGCTAATTGAACATAATGGAAACTACATTGAAAGCAAAATCGTTATTTGAATTAATAGAAAGCATATGGTGTAGTTATAGATTCGGCTTAAACTGCACTTGTTTTAGAAGGAGTTATTCTTAAAAATAAAATCTGTTTGAATAGATGTTTTTCCCATGCACATAGTACATGCAAAAGTAGCCTTATCGATATGCATATGGTACCCTTTCAATGTAATTTTTTCACAACCTCGACACCAAGTTGAATCTGTTGCAGCTGATAATTTGGATATGTGCTATTTGTTCTCACATGTTTATTTATGCATTAAACAAAAGCTATAATCATAATCAGTATGGTTTGGTGTTGAGTACTTTTTTGCATCCAAAATTTATTCAGAATCTGGAATTACTGAGCAATTTGTGGAACAAATCAAACGCCAGGATCAATCTAGTATACCTTCACTAATTTTGTTTATCATATTGCTGGTATTCTTATAATGAGTGCAAAAGTGAAAGAACAGATGGTTCTTAGATTCATGAAACCTGAGCATCCCTTTTTCGCTCAAGTTTGACTGGAGCTCTAATGTTAATATTTGCTATATGCTCTTCACATACATTTTACTTTTTGAAGAGATGATAGATAGCAGTTAGAAGATCATAACAATTATATGTTCTACTTCGATTTCTCTACAAATCTTCATATTGATAATGCTTGATCTTTCAACATGTGACAGGAGATGTGATTTGTATTTACATTTCTGAAGACGGCAATTCTGTTAAATGATGATAGCAATTGTATAATTTCTTTAACCTGAAATGAAACATTTACATGGTTTAAGCTTGATCTTTTCATATGCAGCAGAGCATATGTGGCTTTCAAGATCGCTATTTATGATTGGAAGTGATCTACTTTTGTGCGTTGAAGACCTCATGCAGTTCAGCTCCCTTTCGTCCGACTCATCTTTGTCTCCGTATTTCTCACTCGATTCGTGTTGCTCCATTGTTGACTTAGAGGAGATGGTAACTTAATGAATTTTGTTAAATCCTTCCTTTATAAGCATTTGCTAGTTTTGTGCGTCACACTCACTTCAATTTGTTACAACCTTTCTTTTTTATCTTGTGATTCTAAAACTCCTTTATGTTTCTTCGTACTTGTAATTTGTTATTGTGTATTTTATTTTTTGCTTATTCAGTTTTTTTAGGTGTGCTTCATTGTATAGATTATCTTTACTATCATGGTATCCTTCAAATCTAAGTTATTGTTCAGTCTGCAATGGAGAAACAATGTCTTAAGTAGATTGCAGCCAAGGGATTGTGTATAAAGTCCCAATTTTAGATGACCAATAGAGTGCCTGCATTTATAAGCATGTGGTAGTATGATTCGTCACGAATCTTTCTTGAGAATCGATCGGAGCTTTGTTTTATTTCCTTACATGTTTCTGATCAGCCTATATTTATCAGCATTTTCCAGCATTGTACATCACAACTGCAATGGATATCTATTAATAAACATCCGTTATTCTTCATTTATCCTAAGTCTCAGATTCCACCATGTTCTGGTTTGAGATATCATATTGTAGTGCTGATGAAGCATGTTCTAAGACATTGTCGTGATCCTTGCTGTTGCTCTTTTTCTTGCAGTTAGTATCACTGCGTCTACTTGCTTTCTACTTCTACAATTTTTTTGTCCTTTGCTTTTTGGTTTTGTTTCTCTCTGAATAATATGTTAA
This sequence comes from Casuarina equisetifolia, assembly GCA_028551475.1. Taxonomy (NCBI): domain Eukaryota; kingdom Viridiplantae; phylum Streptophyta; class Magnoliopsida; order Fagales; family Casuarinaceae; genus Casuarina; species Casuarina equisetifolia. The sequence goes on along the minus strand of CM052356.1, from coordinate 31,604,198 downwards.
TCTGAATTGAAACTCCATTTCCAGGTCATTGATACTAGAGAGAGTCAGTGTGTGATCTTAGCTCTTAAACGTGCAGCATCAGCATTCCACCTCTCCGCCAACATGTACAAGGAAGTCGCTGCAATCAACGATAGAAAGACAGTTTCAGGCTCTGTGACATGGAAGATCATGTGGTTCTCTGAAGAGAGTATGTTCAAGTTTGTGGCGTTGGTGAAGGCAATCCATGCAGGAACATCCCTGTCTCCCTTAACTGTAAGATGTATCGCGTGAAGCTTTTCGATTTGTTGTTTTTTCTTTCCTATTCATTTCATTCTTTTTTATCTCGTTTAACCATCTCATTTTCATATAGTTTGTTTAGCAGCCTAGTGTGTGGTGAGTCAATAGCTTCCTATTCTATTCTTTGATTTGCATTCTTTTAGTAGTCAATCGTGTACAAATCTTGTACAGTATACCACATCAAAGGAAATCGAGGTTAGCCATTGTCTTGTCCTTCTCTCTCTTTCTCTCTCCCTCCCCACACCCCCCTTTCCCCCTTTGTTAGGTTGGCCTGATATGATTTACCGAATAAAGCTGACTTTGAATTGACATTATCCATTACATTTCCCTGGCTTTGTATCCAGTGTACAAATGTGTTTCCTTTTTTTTTTTTTTTTTTTTACTTTGTAAAGGGGATTCGGGGTAAAATAAAGTGTACCTTAAGACTCAAGTCTTAAATGATTAGTAGCCAATTACTAAACTACTAGCTTGTTGACCATTGTACAAATTGAATGCCGCCACTTGAAATTCTCTCGTTAAAGAAAGTAGTTATTAGACATTTTATTGAGGCATTAAAACTTCGTCAGTATGGGAGTGAAGAGAGGAGTAATCTGAACTTTTCTAAATATTTTTCAAGCTTATGAACTTTTTAAACATGGTATCCATTAGCTTATTTCTTGTATAAAATTTCCATGGGACTAGTTTATACGCTACCAGGCAGCTTATTTATTACTAGGTTAGGCTTCTTTAAGAGTAGCACTTCAACAAAGACAAAATATTTCAGATGCAAACTCTCTTCCACCCAACAAGTGATGACGTTGATTTTGTCCTTAAGCTTTTGGCAAGGACAATTATCTTCAAAACAGGGCCTAATCCCTTCTCCTCTACTTTCCAGCATTTTTTATTTCAATAAAATTGTTATTACAATAAAAGTGTTCAAAAAAAAAAAACAAAAAAGAGAAGCAAAGCACGTGAGACTACATCTAATCCTTTATGGTTAAAGTCAATTACAGAACTTCAAAAACCAGCACCATAAAGGGCCAATGGGCGTTAACCTTTGTTAAACTGGAATCAACATCGTGTCTCGCTTATTTGAAAGGATTAAAAAGGAACATTATTTTGCAATGAATTGATTTCTATCATGTATACTGACTTGTTTAACGAGGATAGCAGCTGCTCCGGAAACAGTTCCAGGCCAACCAAACAAAATTTTGGTCGCTTCGATAGGGGTATTACAAAGGGCAAATGACTGTAACAGCTCTATGTTCATGCAGATTAAATTTATGCACGTAGCAGAGGAAGAATAAATGAAGAAATGCTATCTCCGACTCTTCTGGGGCTTTAATCTCTTGAATGCCATGAATGTGACAGCAGCAGATAGAGAATACCTGCGCAAAACAAAACCAGAAACAGAGAAATAATGGCACCGTTTACTTTTCAAATTAATTGGATCAAGCCACAGGAAGTTGCCCCAGAATTCAACTAGAGTATGGTTGCATGTCTTTGATTTATGTATGATGCAACCATGAACTCTAAGTCGAAATATGATGCAAGTTTTCCTTTCTGAATGATGTGCAAACCTCCTCAAGATGGCAGAAGCTTAAGAAATTTAATTTCATCATTAGAATGAACTCATGCAATACCCACACTCAAAATGACGAGACATACAGCAAGAGGAACTAATAGAAACTGATATATAACCTATGGAATATGATGGCATATGAAAATGTTTGTAGAAGTCAACAAGCATGAGAGAGCATCTTTCGTAGGATCTCTTTTACTTCTTTGTTCAAAATAAAAAGGTGTTATTTTCCCCTCATTTCAACCCCATTCTTTCTCTGTGAACTCAATCATTAATAGGTTGTTCAATCACCTACATCCACTATCCAATCAAGCTCTAAAAGGTCACCAAATCAACTTCTTACTACAAACACATTTGAATAAAGCAGGGCTTCACTAAATATCCAGCCGAAGGCTTGCTAATTCCAAAGAATGGGCTATGACAAGATAACAGATAATTTCTTTTATCAAGCCCGCCTAAATTTTGACCACTATATTTTCAGATCATTAACTAAGTATACCTAATTTTAAATGGACCACACTATTGAATTATGGAATGTAAAACCTCAAACAAATATAAAACACAAATATTGCTTGCGCACGACTCTTTCATCAACCTTTCAAGCATTGCAGGGCCATTGCTTGGGTAAAGCCTTTTGCTTCCTACCCGCTCTTCCAGAGTTTAGTCTGGAGCACCCTGAAATTGGTTCCTTTATATTCCTATAAATCCAGCTTAATTTTAGTTCTTCTTAAAGTAGCTGACACATTTTACATGCTCAATCTTATTGACATGTCGCTTGCATGGGCTAAGTAGGAAATGGACCAGGCATTTGGAGGAACAGAATGATATTTGACGTGACATCAGTTTCTAATCTACACTAAGGTATTTCCACAGAATCTCAAAAGCAGAAGTCCTAAAGATGTCTTTTAAAATAGCAACACATTATTCATCCATCTGAATGGATGTTGACCTTTGCAATAAGCATATGTCTTCTCTCAAGAGCCTACTGCTTTGAGGGACTGACAGGCAACCAGCAGAAACGATATGAACCTTTAACAGAACCAACGTTCTTTCAACTATTAATTGGTTGACCAGTTCTCTCCATACATGGAAACAACCTGATCAAATCACCTTATTTCAATCCAAAATGGCCCAATAAATATTACCAGAGAACTACTGGCTTGAAAAATTGGTCCAGGAAACCATAAGCATAACTTTTGAAATTGGAAGCAAGAACTCCTTGCATTCTTAGAAGAATTATGAATGACATAAATAACCAAAGTAAAGGAGAACCGAAGTATAAGCAAAAATTTGAATATCAAAAGAGCAAAAACATACCACGTCAATGTATAGTTGAGATGATCCTGTGGCATGACTGAACTGCGGATCAAGGTATTGACATCCTTGGGAAGAGGGTAAGGGTTACTTGGATTGACATTTTCATTTATGTCTTCAATGTAGATGATATTCTCAGGTAGTCCAGCAGCACGAGCAATTGCAGGAACATCAATGTAAAACCACTGATGAGCGCTTGGATCATTTGCTGGAACAAATATGCTTGGCTTCTCACTCCCGCGAACTACTCCAACAACTTCCATAGGAGTAACAGCAGGGACATTGACCTGTAAGTTGCAAGAGGTTAAGGCTGTATTTTTTATGTTTCTCACATCAAAAAAGGCATCAAGTGATGACAGAAAACTACCTCAACATTATCATGTTTCCTGGACCAAAACTTCCACCAAGATCCTCCTTTTTCACTATCCTGGGCAGATGGGGATGCTACATCAAGAGCCTTTTCACCAGATTGTAAATCTTTCAAAGATTTGTCTTTCCAGCTACGAGGAACCCATCCTCTATTGACCAAAATCGGTGACTGCACACTGGAAGAAGAGTATTCAAACGTTTAGCGTAACAGTAACCGAAACACAACTATTCATGCGTCAATCAACAACAACAAAACATGAAAACTAACAAAAACTACTACTATAAATGTAAAAAGCATGGCTGCTCAGGTGAAGGAAAAATATGGTTCACTTTCTAACTGTTTAATGTCTTCACCCTCTTTAATGAGTTAAGAGGAATAGAGAGAAGAAAGTACAATAAATTGTAGAAAGCGAGTCCTGTTACTATCAATGATAGAGCATGTAATACTCTGTGCTTCTACCTCTCTGTGCTGTTGGGTAGTGGCATGAGAGGTGTGATGACATAGTAGCCATTTTCAGTCACTCCTGAAATACTTCTTGAACGAGGGCCCACATAGATTGATCTTTTCTCATCAAAAAATCCTGTGCATTTCACCCTCCTAAACTCCAGAGTCTCCAATTTCAAGCTGGATGGAGATATGCTGTTAAACATCAGGGGTTTCATATCCAGCCTATGCTGTCTATATTCCAGCATTTTAATCTGCAACATATAAGAAATTGTTTAAGATAGAGTCAACTTAACAAAACGTACCATACACTAGCTCTAAGTTTCATGATTACAAAAATAAGTTTGACACATTAAGAATGAACCTCTCCATCAAACTGTCTAAACAAATAAAATGTTTTGCTTTACAAGATGAGGACACGTACATGTAAAAAGTATAGATCCTATGTGAAAGGTCAAAAGGCAATGGGCAGGCCAGCGTGCTGAAACCTTTTGTAAAGTAGCACTAGAATCAAGTTAAGTATTGAATGGTTAAACCTCCTTCATTTAATTTTGCTTCGAACATGTGCTAAAGTAACGCTTATGACCAAAAAAAACTCAAACATATTCAGAAGCAACTCAACTAATTTATTTGACTATTAAGGTTTATCATTTGAATTAACCAGATAAATTAATTTCACTAAGCTTGCATTTGAAATAAAGGTCATACAATTTGTCACCAAAAAATTGGCAACTTAAACAATCTAATCCCAGCTCTATCAATATATGTTACAGTAGGCACACAAACATGAGATCATATATATCTGCATGAAGACTCGATCACAAGAATCTGAGCTATATCTATTATGTTAGAAAAATAATTCTCTTTTATATGTTTACAAATGAAATAATTTTTCATCACAAATAAAGACAGTGAAAAATAAGAGAAACAAAATTATGTCAATAGATTCACCTTGACGTCTGCTTGTTTACCAAATAAGCCCTTTTCTTTTCATTAGAACTTGAGTCAAGTTTAGTTTTAGCGAATATTGGACCGTTTGTGAATAGTTCCATGCCCTAGGCATAAAATTTGCTGACTTTCAAGTTTTACAGTCTTTCAAGGTATCAATCCATCAATTACAATACTCGTCGTAGCAGACTTCGTATCACAGCACTAGTAATAATAAAAATTAATCCACCCAACTGAAAGACATTTAGAAGCAGGTTTAGACTTAATGACAGCATTAGAACCATTAAGTCCCCAGATTAAGCATAATGTCATCAGACTAGCACGTCATCTAAAGGATTGAAACGTCTCACAAACATAAACAGGTGCATATATAAGCCTCTGTGCAAGCTTGGATGGTACCTTGTCCTGTCTCCTGAAAATCTGCCAAGTCCCAAGGCCAAAAGTGATAGCTCCGGGAAGAAACAGCAAGAATTTTGACCATCCCGATTTTCTTTCATTCCCTAAAACCATCACACGCGTAAAAGGAAGCAAAACATAAGAAAGAAACTCAGATCTCCTCGCACACAGAGAACACTGGAAAATTCAGGATAACAGTAACCATTAATCCAATAGTACACGTACCATGGACTTGGGAAGAGGACGCTGATTGCGACTCGGATACGGAGGAGGAGACGGCCGAGCTAGAGAAAGAACATGATGAAGAACAGCATGCTAGTGGTTGCGAAGGCACTGCGACCCAGGGCCTAACCAGGGACCCGCCACTATTACAAGCACCAGTACTACTACCAAGCTCCCGGAGCTTTCTGGTTAGAGTTCTGGAAATGGAGGCTGCTCCCATTTTGATCATCGAGATGCTGGCACCACGTTCCCTCTTCTTCGCAGGGGTTTTGGAGGGCTTTCGCTGAAGTTTACAAAAACGGGCCTCCTTAAACGAGTTTGGACGGAAAGAATTGGGCCTTTCCGGGAGCCCATATTCTCCTCTAGGGTTTTCCACCGAGATCGCCTCCGAATCCTCCTATGTATATATCTGCTTCCTCTCCCCCATTATCTCAGCGCCTATGCCCCTCAGCTCCTCCTCCTTTTAGATTGTTCCTTTTTTGACCTGTTTCAACTTTGTTAAATTTCTTGGTTCAACTTTCTCGAAGGTTGAAGAAGGCAATCAGTGAGCGTCACTGATGCGCTTGTGCATCTGCCAGTAGCGCATTCAGCCCTTTTCGTTGCCGAAATGGTCGTCGGTTCCTTTGTGTTCCGACGCGAGCAGATATGCTTGCAGTTCCCGTGTTTTCCTTCACGGTTTTTGCATTCAGATGCTCGTACATTTTTCCTTTTCCCTTCAACTCTTCCCCACTCAGATCTTTTCGAATTTGTTTTACAGAAAGCCATTCGCTAACCTTTTTCTTCATCGCTGATCGAGCAAAGATGGATGTCAATCCCACCCAAGATGTTGAAAAACTGATTTTTTTTTTTAAACTATAAATGGAACTGATGGATCAAGCATCCATAGCCTGAGAATCAAATCAATCCATTAACAGATTCATTAACGATTGATGAAAAAGTTAAGTAGAAACGAACGGGCTTGCAATGTACAGTGGGCTAAAGTCCGAAAGACATGACAAAATGTAAAACAAATATTTATTTGCTTTTAGATAAACGAAATACAATGACAAAAAATTTTAAATTTATAAACCCTTTATATTATTGTTATAGGCTTGAACACACCTTATATTATAGGTCTAATTGATTGTAAAAATTGGATAAAGGAGTATTTTCAATATCTTTAGCAATTGGTAATAGATTGATTTGATTCTTGGTTTACGCTTAGTTTGTACATTTTATTTTTAACATGATATCAAAATTCATATTCAGAGGAGATATTGAAACATAATTTTTAGACCAAAAAGAACAAAATATGTAACGAAGTTTAAATGAAAAAAAAAAAAAAAGTTTTTTAAGAATCAACCAAAATTTGGGCAAAATGGTAACTAAGCATATAGTTCCAGCAGATTTAGGGGTAATTTGGTGAATCGAATTTTCTGTGAAATTACGCTTGTAGGCTCATAAATAATAGAGTGTTTACGGATATTTGAGTAAAATTGGATATCCGTCAAAATTAGAACCAAACTTAATAGGCAAAATGGGAAATGTTCATATTATAGATTTTCAATTTTTTTTTTCTTTCAAGGAAATCGCCAACGGTTATGCTGTAGGCCTTGGATAAAAAATTCACTGGAACAGAGTATAGCTTAAAAGCAAAAAAGCCTACAAAAAGAAAGATTGGGGTGGAGCACTTGATTCAGGCCCAGAATGATGAGAGTTGACAGATCAGAAGGGCCAAAATCAGAGAACCCAAGGCCGCAACTTTATCAGCTGAAGAGGTGCGGCGGGAAGAATCTGTCACCACCGAAAACAATATGTCAGTTGGTCTTCTAGTCCCAATCTTTCATTCCACATAAAATAAATATATTGAATAGTTGAAAAAAGGAGAAAAACACTTCCCATAAAAAGATTTGATTTACGAGTAAAAGACTATAATATGTTGTTGGTCTTCTATAGCAAGTTAGGATACTGAAGGATATCAAAAATACTTCTCATAAGGATTTCGTTTATGAGTAAAAGGGTAAAATATGTTATTTCACATATTGATAATACAAAACATATATTGGATTTCATCATGTTTTATTATTATGAACACGTGAAAAACACTTTTCACAAAGACTTGATTTATGAAAACCAAGTTTAATGTTAAAAGTCTACACATAAAGAATACGACGAACAGACAATATATTTGACTATATGAGAAGCATATTGAATATTTCAACAATATACTAGCCACCAACGTGATTATGCGCTCAAAATAAGTCCACAAAGATTTGTGTTCACTTAGCTTGATATCAGTTATAGGTATCTAACCATTCACAAAGATTTGGACCCAAATAATAATAAAGAAGAATATAAGAACTTACTCTTCATAGGAGAGGGAGGAGGATTTAAAGTTGTTGAGCCGGGTGCCGGGTTAGTTGCTGAGCCAGGTGCGGGGAAAGTTGTTGAGCCGGGTGGTCGGTAAGTTGTTGAGCCGGGTGCCGGGTAAGTTGTTGAGCCCGGTGGCCGGTAAGTTGTTGAGCCAGGTGCCGGGTAAGTTGTTGAGCCGGTTGCCGGGGAAGTTACTGAGCCTGGTGGCGGGTAAGCTGTTGAGCCGGTTGCCGGGGGAGTGAATGAGCCTGGTGCAGGGTAAGTTGGTGAGCTGGGTGGCCGGTAAGTTGTTGAGCCGGGTGCCGGGTAAGTTGTTGAGCCTGGTGCGGGGAAAGTTGTTGAGCCGGGTGCCGGGTAAGTTGGCGACCCGGGTGGCCGGTAAGTTATTGAGCTGGGTGCCGGGTAAGTTGGTGAGCCGGGTGGCCGGTAAGTTATTGAGCCTGGTGCGGGGAAAGTTGGTGAACCGGGTGCCGGGTAAGTTGGTGAACCCGGTGGCCGGTACGTTGTTGAGCCGGGTGCCGGGTAGGTTGTTGAGCCGGTTGCTGGGGAAGTTGCCGAGCCTGGTGGCGGGTAAGTTGCCGAGCCGGGTGCCGGAAAAGTTGCCGAGCCGGGAGCCGGAAAAGTTGCTGAGCCGGGCGTCGGTGAAGCTTTTGTAGTTAAAAAAACAAAGGAAGAAAACAAGAGAAACAACGTTAAGATGTGAGCTGAACCCATGATGTTCCGATCGGGAATAGACCGGAAAAACTGTGTTTGAAACGAATGGTGAAAAAACAGAAACGTAAAAGAGAAGAATAAATAGTGTTCAATCGGCACTCACTATTTCTTTCTTTATTTAACATGCATCTCTTTGTGAAATTAATATGAACTATCAATTGAGTCACGTACATTTTATGCTATAAAGGAAAGTATACATAATAAATAAAAGAACATTATTTCTAAAATATAAGGACCTGATTTCCTAAAATAGAAACATCACAATTATACCATATGAAAGAATCTCACCGCCTAATCATGGAAACAATCAAGATATTGTTAAGGAAATAATCATGAAGGAGCTACCGCATCTTCAACCCATATGTATTTTTCTTAAGCCGAAATATAATAGTTTCTTGAATTGTTTTCCTTAGCCTTATCTTTTATCCTTTCCTTATTTTGTTCTTTATTCCACATTTTTATTCTCTAATAGTGTCCTGAATAATTGAATTTAGAAAGTATAAACCCAGATTTTTGTTGAAACCATAATTTAACTCAAGCAGCCTGCAATTACTTGACAAACATCTGGCTCAATTTAGAGCATGACTTTAAATACATACTTAAAAATAAAAATAAAAAAGGAACCAACAATTAACCTTTTCAAAAATGAGCTAAAATCCTATTAAAAGCATTGAAATCAGGGCGAGAAAAATTCTAATTTTGTAATTAGAAATATTTGATGAGATATGTTTATAGTAGGTCTTGATGAATCAGCTTTGGTAAGTATAGGGGCCAAAGGTTACATAATATGTTCTCACGTAAATCCCAAGAGTCTTAATGACTGGGAAATAAGACTGTCCATTGTGTTGAAAAGCTTGTGTATGATTTTTTTTATTATTATTATTCAATTCATGAATTGTTTCAAACGTTCCAATCATAGTATGGGTTACAAAGATATGTATCCAAATCATACTTTATCAATATATTCCAAAATAAGATTAGAAGTCCCTAACCTTGTTCTAGTATATAGACGATTTACGGAATTATTAAGGCAAGGAAAGCAAAAGACAATTTAAAATTCTAACAGAAAAGTGCCAAAATCTTGATATTTACCTCTAATTTCCATAGCTCGTTCCTTATTGTTTCTTTTTCTCTACTTTTGTGATATTATTAATGATGAAATTTGGATATATATCTCACATTTTACAATATACTAATACGTTAGACTCATTATAAGTGGATGTATTTTTCTTTTTTTATAAACTAGTTTTAAAGAAAAAAAAAATTCTAATATAACATCAAAAAACAAATTTCAAGTAAAATTTTTGTCGCTCATGGAATTACGATTAGTTATCCTCTTTATATATTAAGATGTTTCCTTTCTTATAAGCAGGTTTAAAAGAAAAAGTAGGCTTTACAAATAAATAAATAAAAATTAGCGTCTTTAGATAATACATGAAATTGGAAGTTGAAAAATGTTTAAAAGAACTCGCAGAAATTAATAGAGAAATCAGTATTGATTTCTTTAGCTCAAAAGAACTCGCAGAAATTAATAGAGAAATCAGTATTGATTTCTTTAGCTTTGGAAAAGTATTTTGATCGATGAACAACCAGAATGAAGAAGACGTCCTGTCAATCCCCTCACTCTCCACCTGCCAAGAGAAAGATGAAAGAAAAGAAAAACCAACACAAATCCATTATCCTCAAGCTCGTTAATGGCTGTTTATCAAGAGAAATGGAAGCCAGAACAGTTCTCAATCCCAGGCATCCGGTATTTGGTCGCCAGGCATCCATACTTCCGGCCACCTCCATCATCGCCGGCATTTTCTCAGCGCCGCTCAGCCTGCATGGTTAGCCATCAAAAGACGAAAGGCGAAAGGCACGCGATATTGGCGCGGCTCAATCAGAGCATAGAGTCAAGTTCCCCGTTGACACTCCGATCAGATTGAACCACACCAACATCTCGGGATGGTGCCTCGACCAGGAGCAATGTGGCAGAATACATGAGGGAAGTTAGAAAATTTAGGAAACCGTAATTGTATATTTCTTTTACAACGATGTTTGTACATATAATGTCGTATTTATAATAAAAATGACCAAAGCAATAAAAGGAAAATATACATGATGAATAAAGAAGAAATACTTTTCTATTATCTACAAATCTAATTCTTTAAAGTGGCCTGATTTTAATAATTGAGGAATGTAAATGCTAATTTCCAATACTATCATATGATATAATAACCAATAATAATATCATATGGAAAGTATCTCATACCTAATCAAGGAAATAATCAAAGAATAACTAATGAATATAAATGTGTATCTCCAATACCTAGCCAAAACTACGTTGAGTTGGTAAGAAAAAATTTGTAACTTCATTTGACAAACAAAACTATAATTGGTGTATATCGTACCCTTTTGATTTGGATGATGTCTCTATGGTTTTATGAAAAGGCTGAAAAGAGTAAAAGATTGGTTGAGATTTCTATACCTGATAATGAAGTTGGACTGATTTTGTTTGAACCACCTTAAATTTCCTTCGCTTGGTATGTTCGTCTGTAGCCTCTCAAAAAACCTAACACTGACCTCGCCTTTTGAAATAATGGATCTGATGGGTCGACAATGTTTGGACGCTGTTTAAGATTTAGGCTCATACCACAAATCCTTCCTTATCTAACAAGAAATAAAGAGAAAAAGGACCCGAGAGCATTGCTGGAGATATTGTTTGATGAATCTGTTTCATAGCTTCCTCTATTTGTAGCTTGCAATCCTTGTTTTGTAGTTCTTGGGCGGATTGCAGAGAAGGAATCAAACATTTGGTGGTTGAGAAAAGACATGGAGAATATTCTTAGGACATGTGTCTCATCTCTCTAGGAATGCCGGCGAAATTCTCCAGATAATAGCCGGACAACGCCGGCCTGTTAATATCCGTTTTCCCACGTCCACAGTCTTCAGTATGGGCCCAGAGCAAACAATATCCTGCATGACCGCACGATCTTCTGTTTAGAGGAAGTATCAGACTCTAGGATCAAGAGAATTAGCTGATTCTGGGAACTTATAGAAAGGGTTTGAAAATCCCATTTTTTGTCTTCTACATGCAATTTTTTGACGGGGGATTTGGGAAATTTTTGTTGATTGATATTAGAACCTATTATGGTTTACATTGCTAATATATTGAAATTTTTTGTTTCTTATAAGAGGAAGTGTTTCTTTCCTAAAAACTAACTTTAAAGAGTGAAATAAATCATTCAATATTATATGGGAGTCCAAGTTTTAAATAAGAAATTCGTTCATTCTTAAATTAAATGAGTATCTTAAAAAGAGTATTTTCATCTAGTTGGAGTGAAGGGCATACTAAAATAGATGTATCATGTTAATAATATATTGAGTTGTTACACTCTTATAAGTAATATATACATCACTCTTGAACATCAATTTTAAAGAGGACAGTCAACCTTCTAATAATTAGAAAGAGAACTTTTCTTACACGAGAAAGAGATGCATTGGGGTCTTTTTTTAGGCATTTCTTGTGTTCTAAATTTACAAAGCAAGTAATCCACGTATAGATTCTTGACCGACCATCGACCTGCACTTCTTAGTCCGATAGAAAGTATCGAATTCAATATCGTCTTGACACTACTTATCTTTTTGTAGAATTGACAAATCCATGTCCTTGAAGCATAGAATAACTCTCCATAGACTTTGATTTTGGCCACATATATTTTTATTTTATAAATTGTTACCGTTCAAAAGTAATTAAACTTACCATGTCAACAAGCTTAAGCCTTTTGGCTTAATGGTTGAGTTTGTTACAATTGGTATCCGAGTCACATCCTATAAGGAAACACGAGAAAAAGGTGTCTAAACGCGTGGGGCTAGAGTGGAGTTATCGTAGAATGGGTTCCTAGGACATTGGATCAGAAGTATGGTGAAATGTTAAAATCCAAATTTCTTTTAGTGTCAAACTTGAGATTAAAAAGTTTTAGATAATACTTACTCACAACTGAACTAAGTACTTACCAACCTTAATCACGTATAAACCCTTTGAACTTTGGACTAATTAAAACCCTTCACTATAAGGAAACATAAGAATTAGTATCGTAGACAACAACTTCATATTCGTGGCTTGAATGTTTGGAATTTAACATAAAAAAACTTAGTGTTGAGTTTAGGGAGATGGAGATATTAAAAAATTTATTTTTGTCTTATACTTAGTTTGTAAAGAGTAGAGACATCTTTTATTTTAAAGCAAATATATAAACAAGAATTAAATAATATTGTTAACACACTAATAATCCAAAAGTTGTCTAGTGACCATTAGAACGTAAACCTTAATCAAAACCTCATATCTTCAAACCTTTTTTACTTAACAAAGAAAATTAAGCAGTATAAAAAATACATTGCTTTTAACATGTCTCGTTATCCCTTAGTGTGAAGGGTGATAATGTTAGAAAATTTCGTCTCAAATGAGACTCTTTTACAGGATCTAAGCATTGATCATGGAGAAATAATGGGTTTAATATGCATAACATAAATAGATCAGAAGACATATCATATTTTTTCATTTGCGCCGTCATTTTGGACTAAGTCTTCCACTCTATTCTCTCCAAATACTGGCTTGATGAAATAGCCAAAAGTTGTTGTGTGAAAAGGTTAGGGAGAAGGTGATAACAATGACTGCGTAAAAACCTTTTTTTTTTTTACCGTGTGAATAAGCTGTTACTCGGTGTGTGTTAGTCGTGGGTTATTAGTGTGTTATGTGCTTAGTGTTTTACGGGAGAGAGGGGCATGCTGGATGAGGTGGCAAAACTGCCCTGAGGGGTAGTTTCCTACGACTAAACGCAATAAAACATGTTTCATTGTTATCTCTAAAATATCTCTATTTAGCAACATTAAATATATTAAATATATATATAAACGGAGAGCTAGAGGGGGGACTTACCCAATTAATAAAATGTCCATACAAATAGCCTTACTCATCAAAGTCTATTAAATGGACAACGGTCCACACCAGTCAGTACCATATATGTAAAAGGGGAATATATGTACAATATTTGTACAATTAAATGGACCAATAAAATCACATTGCATTGCCACGATAGGGAATGATCGTTTATGCATCATTGATATAAGCCCACATTACATGGACTTATACAATGAGCCAACAATCCCCCACTTGGGCTATAACAATGATCATAAAAACAAATAATACTACTAGTAGATTTTATATATATGAAAATAATTTTAAAAACATTTTATGATGGTCTAGAAAATTCAAAAACATCCCTTATTACCGATCCTGTCACATAAAGTTTCAAACTCAAAGATAATAGTGGTTATTATGCCATTTAGAGACACAACTCCCAAGATAGTCACAAGAGTTCTCCACTTTACGAACATAGATTTTATATGGTACTGTGGTGGACAAGTAACACCACAAAAGAAATGTAGTGTTACCCTCCTATCAGTCCCATTCTCCTAATGACCAGTGTCACCGACAAAACCGTCATAGGGGAATATCACTTCAAATGACAAATGTCATCGACAAACCGTCCTAGAAGGACATCCCCAAGATGACAAGACGTCATCGACAAACCATCCCAGGAGAATATAAAATATCTTGTATAGGATACTCGAGTACATAAATATTTGTGTGCTACAAGACATTATAATATGGCCACAATGATGTGCCCTGGCCAAATGCTTAAGGTTGCACCTCCCTCAAGACTTTATAACTTGTCTTAAACAAGCACATATGTGTCTCACAAGTTGATAAAAATTAAACAATAGACAGGTAACTAAGATATACATGCATAAATCAAAGTTTCATAACAATAAACAAACAAATGCTACAATGATACATAACAATGAAGTGGGCATCAGCTCCCACTGAACAAAAGTGTTCAAAAAATATCAATAGCTCCCACTGAGCAAAAGCATTAAAATAGAGAGCATAAGCTCCCACTAAACAAAGGCATCAAATGAAGAACAAAGACCCATGCGATTAGCGTACTTTTGCAATTCAGAAGGACTTAACCCTTTAGTAAGTGGGTCAGCTACCATGGCATTTGTTCCAATGTGCTCCACTGCAACTTCACTGTTCTTTACCCTCTCTGTAATTGTCAAAAATTTGATCTCTATGTGCTTGGCCCATTTGATATTTCTATTGTTGTTGATGAATGACACAGCAGTAGAATTATCACAATATAATTGAACGGGTCTTTCAATAAAATCAAGGGCAGTCAACAACTTTTTAAGATTTTTCAACCAAATGGCTTGAATAGCCGCACCATAACAAGCCACAAACTCTACATGCATGGTGGAGGATGTAATCAATGTCTGTTTAATATTTTTCCATGACACTGCTCCACCTGCCATAATGAAAACATAACCTGATGTGGATTTCAAATCATCCTTATCGCTTGCAAAATTTGCATCTGAATACCCAACAAGTTCTAAATCATCCACATGTCTATAAGTTAACATATAATTCATTGTTCCTTTCAAGTATCTCATAACCTTCTTGGCAGCAACCTAATGATCATGACCAGGGTTAGATTGAAATCTGCTAAGAACTCCAGTGGCAAAAGCAATATCAGGTCTGGTGTAAACCTGTGCATACATGAAGCTACCTACTGCACTGGCATATGGTATTTTCTTCATAGTTTCCTTATCAGTTTCACTTTGAGGGCATTGTAATTTATTCAGCTTGTCACTTCTAAGTATTGGTGCACTTTCAGGTTTACAATCTTGCATGTTAAACCTTGCTAATACTCGATCAATATATGCCCTTTGAGAAAGACCCAACAATCGACATGAACGATCTCTATGGATCTCAATCCCGAGAACAAAAAAAGCTTCACCAAGGTATTTCATATCAAACTAAGAAGACAATAATGTCTTAGTTTCTCAAAGTAACCTCATATCTTTGCATGCCAATAATATGTCATCGACATAAAGAATTAACAAAATTGAGGTACTCTCACTGAACTTGGTATATATGCAACGATCCATCAAGTTCTCAACAAAACCACACAAAGTGATAAAGCTATCAAATTTCAAGTACCATTGCCTCAAGGCTTGCTTAAGGCCATAAATAGATTTTTTTAGCTTACAAACAAACTTACTAGCATTATGTTTCACAAAACTCTCAGGTTGTTCCATATATACTTCTTTATCCAAGACTCCATTTAAAAAGGCAGTCTTAACATCTATCTGGTGCAGTTCCATATCAAAATGAGCCACTAGTGCCATAACAATCCTAAATGAGTCTTTAGAGAATACTTATGAAAAAGTCTCATCATAATCAACTCCATCTTTCTATGTGAATCCCTTAGCAACCAATCTGGCCTTGAATCTGTCTATCTTTCTAGTGGAATCTTTCTTTGTTTTAAACACCTATTTGCAACCAACAGGCTTGCATCCTTTAGGTCGCTCAATTAAATCCCAAACTTCATTATGCTTCATAGATTGCATTTTATCTTTCATAACATTTAATCAAAATTTTGATTGTGGACTTGAAACAACCTCAGAGTAGGTCACTAGATCCTGTACAATCCCAATGTCATAATCATTTTCACCAAGATATACCTCATAGTCAGGGTGGATAGCTGATCTCCTCTCTCTAGTAGATCTCCAAACTGGTGGAGCTACAGTATTTTAATCTTGAGCTTGCATTTTCACAACTGAAATTTCATTAGTATCATGTTCTTGCACATCTGAATGTACTAGAATTGGTTCAACAGGTTGCATGCTCAATGAAGTAAAAGGATCAGCTTCAACACCCACATAGGTAATGCCTCCGCTCTCTGAGGTTTGTGAACATTCAGTTTTCTCTGCAACATCAAGTTCTAAGAACTTAGCTGTTTACGAATCCACAATTCTAGGACCTCCACCAGGGTTATAGAATCGACAGCCCTTGGAGTGCTCTGGGTAGGACACAAAATAACATCTAGTGGTTTGTGGATCTAACTTTCCTATAGTCGGATTATACAGTTTCACCTCCTTGGGCATCCCCAAACTTTAATATGGTTTAAACTAGGTTTGCGTCCCTTAAATAACTCAAACGGAGTCAACCGAACTACTTTAGTAGGAACACGATTAAGAATATACATAAAAGTATTTAAGACTTCTGCCCATAGAAACTGGGGTAGATTACTCCCACTCATCATGCTTCTAACCATATCTATCAAAGTTCTATTTCGCCTCTCAACGACACCATTCTGTTCTGGGCTCCCTGGCATAGTGAATTGAGCAATTATGCCAGAATCTTGTAAATACTGAGTAAATGGTCCCTTATGCTATCCTGTGTCACCATGTCTCCCATAGTATTCTCCACCTCGATCAGATCTCACAATCTTTATACTCTTTCCCAACTGTTTCTCAACTTCAACCTTAAATTCCTTAAACTTTTCAAAGGACTCTGACTTTTCTTTGATCAAATACACATATCCATAACATGAGAAATCATCTATAAAGGTAATGAAATAAACATCACCTTGTAGTGTTGGTCTATATGGACCACTTATATCAGTGTGTACCACACCCAACAAATCAGAACAGTGAACTATAGTCTTCTTCTTTGTCTTAGTTAACTTACCTCTACAACAATCCACACAAGTTTCCAAATCTTCATTAAGAATGGGCAAAATTCTTACTTTTATCAACCTTTGTATTCTCTCTTTTGAAATGTGGCAGTCTTTTATCTTATAATATATATGATTGTTCTTTAGACATCACCCTCTTAGGAACATTACGTTTATCATTCATTGTAACATAGATATCATGTGGGGATAAACAAATTTTATATAAACCATGATTCAAAGTGCAACAACCAACAAGGTTCGAATCAAAACATACATTAATAATGGAGTTCTTAACTTCAAGAGAATACCCTAATTTGTCCAACAAAGAAACTGAAACTAGATTTCGTCTAAAAGACGGTACATAAAAGGTGTTATATAAAGTCATCCTAAAACTAGTCTCTAAAAGCAAGGTGACATTTCCAACAAACTCCACATCAACCTTCACGTTGTTCCCCACAAAAAGATACTTCTCATCGTGACTTGGCCTCTTCCGATTTACGAATCCCTGAATGGTAAATGTTACATGGTTAGTGGCACCTGTATCTAACCACCAAGAACTAGAGGGTGTTTCTACCATATGAGACTCACAAACATAAGCTAAAGAGCAATTACCTCCATCTGGGCGCTTTCCCTTGCTCTTCCTTAGCCTGGGACAATCAGGTTTCTTATGTCCTTTTGCCCTGCAATAAAAACATACGACCTCATTTGGCTTGACCCCAGCAGCCATTTGAGACCTCCTTGTCCCAACAACACTGCCCTGAGGGGCTACTTCATGGAAAGCTGGGCGAGCCCTTTTAGGGTCTCTATTACGTTGAGGCTTGAATCTCCTGTTTCTACTAGAACTAGCTCCCTGAGTATATAAGGCAACTTGACTTTTATTAACTCTTAATTGCTTCTCTTCAACCATCACTTGAGCTAACAGCTCATTGGTTGTCCATTACTCATGCCGTATATGATAAGTTGTCTTAAGAACAGTAAAGTTAGCAGGGAGGCTATTCAAAACCTTATGAATGATGATTGCATCAGAAAGGGGAACATCTGCCTTCTTGAGTTTGGCCTTATAGTCAATCACCTTCATGATATAATTCCTTACAGGCATGGACCCATCATACTTAAGATCAAATAACTCTTGTAAAAGCGCTCCAACTAAAGCATTAATGAACGGTGTATATTGTTTCTCCACTGCCTCAAGAAATTCCTTAGCAATGCCATCAGTGGGTAAATTCGCCTGAAGGTGATCCTCAATTGTCCTTTGCATTGTTAATATACAAAACTCATTCTTTCTAGCCCAGGTAGCACACTTATTCCTATACTCTTTTGTGCTAGCCTCAATAAGGTCCTTTGGCTTTTCAATAGTGAGGACTAAATGTAGATCAAAAATCTACAAAGCGAAGTGGAGATCAGCAAACCATTTCTTGAAGTTCGATCTAGTCAAGATTTCTATGGTTACTGTGCAGTTGTTGACTGTGAAAGTTGCTGTAATTCATAATACATAACATGAGCACATAGTGAGTAGATAAGAAGAGAGTTTCACAAGCATTATCATATAAACACCTACAGGCAATTGACATGACATGCCATTCAGAAACTTTCCACACAACAACTGTCATAAGGAAGAACCAATCATCACAATCCACCACTTGTGGGTGTATGGATTGTAAAGACTGACCCAAATCCAGGCATGCTAGTTGTGTAACATCCAATTCCTAAGACATAATCACCTTCTATGGGAGAATGAAACGTACTAGGATTGGACTTATCCACAGTACAAGAACGAAGTCTCATAACTCAATTAAATTACGTCACTATGGTGGTCACAATCTAATTGAATCACATGATCCCTGCGTACTTGGAGAAATCCCTCAAATGCACAAAACACAAACCCACCACCTAACCAAGGTATGCCACTATGGTGGTTACAACTCAATCAAACTATAAGTTCGGTTTATGCTGCAAGATACAACATATACTACTCACAATCCAAATGTGCAACTTAATTTTTTTTTAAAAAAAAAGACGGTCACTTGTCTCTAAATTTATACTTAATTAACATCTTAAGTGTCATATAATTATATGCTAAACTAAAACGGCCTAATATAACATTTAAATAAAAAAAATAACATTCAGAATGCCATAATTAATTTTTTAAACAATTAATCATCACATGCTAGCATACAAGTATGGCATATAAAATTAATTAAATAATAAATTAAATAATTTTGATTCAAATAATCATCAAACAGAGACAATTATTTAAAATAAATTACATCAAAATATTCAAATTAAAATTATAAAAATTTTGACGTAAAAAGGGGTCTCCGACGTGCCTTCATGCGCCTCCACACATCGCCGGAAGCAATTGTCGGCCGGTACGGCTGGTTTGGCCGAGTCAACTCGGCCAGTTCAGGCTAACTTGGCTTATTCGAGCCAATTAGGCCAATTCCGGCCGATATGGCCGGTTTGCCATTAGGTCGACTGATTCTTTGGCTGATCAAGGTGTCGTCGAAATCGTCCGCTCATGGCCGACATCCGACGCCACAAACGGTGGCATTTCGGTGCCTGCCAGTGGCTAGATTTGGATTAAACCAGATCCGGCCAAAATTGAGTAACCCGATTTGGCCAATTCGGCGTCCGTCCGACTAGTTCTCCGGCCGATCGAGACGTTGTTGAGATCATCGGCGGACGATCTATCTCTGGTCACTTGTTCGGAGGTGAATGGTGGCTGTTGGCGACCTGACCCAGTTTCAGGTCGAGTTGGGTCCCGTGTGACCCGGTCGAAAAGCCACCGTTTTACGATGGTTCTTGGCATCGGCGGAATCAGCACGCCATGTTGGTTCCAAATTTGACCTCATCCGATCCAAAGGACCACTGATTTAGCTCAGATCTGAGTTCAAAATTTTAGACTATAAAAAATATGAAAAACTCATTTTTAGATTGGTACCAAAATGTGATTTTGTTTTGATTTAGCTTGATTTGGCTCGATTTGGCTCACCAGATCAATGCTATAATTGCTCCGATACCAATTGTTAGAAAATTTCATCTCAAATGAGATTCTTTTACAAGATCTAAGCATTGATCATAAAGAAATAATGGGTTTAATATGCATAACATAAATAGATCAGAAGACATACCGTATTTTTCCATTTGCGCCGCCATTTTGGACTAAGTCTTCCACTCTATTCTCTCCAAATACTGGCTCGATGAGATAACCAAAAGTTGCTGCGTGAAAAGGTTAGGGAGAAGGCAATAAAAATGACTGCGTAAAAGTCCCTTTTTTTTACCTGTGTGAATAAACAGTTACTCAGTGTGTGTGAGTCGTGGGTTATTAGTGAGTTGTGTGCTTAGTGTTTTACGGGAGAGAAGGGCATGATGGATGAGGTGGCGAAACTGCCCTGAAGGGCAGTTTCCCACAACTAAACGCAATAAAATATGTTTCATTGTTATCTCCAAAATATCTCCCTTTAGCAACATTAAATATATTATATATATATATAAACGGAGAGCTAGAGAAGGGACTTAGCCAATTAATAAAATGTCCATACAAATAGCCTTACTCATCAAAGTCTATTAGATGGACAACGGCCCACACCAGCTAGTACCATATATGCAAAAAGGGAATATATGTACAATATTTGTACAATTAAATGGACCAATAAAATCACATTGCATTGCCACGATAAGGAATGATCGTTTATGCATCATTGATATAAGCCCACATTACATGGACTCATACAATGAGCCAACAGATAAAACAAACTTCTTACAAATTGAATGCACATTTTTCCCGTTATTTTGACAAGAGAATGAACAAGATACATGGTAATTAAGTAATTCCGAAGCTTTAGGAGCCGACCCAAATTTGGACTCACCAAAGTGCTCTTTCTCACATCTAAAAAATACCATGTATATTGTTCTTCTTTCCCAAGATGGATAGATCAATGGATGGATGTGGATGCTTTTCTCTGTTCCAAAGCTTCATAAATTAATTTTCCTATTGGCTTGAGTTTCGAGTTATCTTTTTGTCAAATTTGAATAAAAAATTCCTGATCCACTTTAGAGCAGTTAAAGGAATTCTATGTTTACTTTATCTCACCCTCGAAACAAGAAGAGTATAGAAATATACATTCAAATCAATTTGTTAAAAACAATGTAAATTCTTATACATAACCTAAATAAAATAAAAAACATGTTGCATCCTTATAAACCAATTTAAAACAAAAAATAGATTTTCTAACATGGTATCACATTCACAATATGTGGCCAAAATTTGTAAAGGGATGTATTATCCCAACTCCACGCCTATAGGTCACGTTGGCTATTAGGACGCATTAAGAACGATGTCGTTTGTTTCACAATTTAATTTGTTCAATAAATGACCTTAATGCTTCCTGAACGGTAGCAACAATTCACTTTAAAATAAAAAATTTCCCCTTCTTAAAAATCGATTTTAAGAAAGAAATAGGTTATGAAATATGATGTACGGCAAATCAAATGTTAGGTGCTATGTTAGTATAATTATACAAAGAAGATTGTTAATATATTTTTTACCAATGTAAGATTTGTTTCTTGTATTTTAACACACCCTGTCATTATGATATTTAAATTATTAAACTATCATGATATCACATTATGTGTGAACAATGTATAAACTCATATTAATAAAAGCTCATAGAAGTACTATAAAGGATCTAAACTTTGATAGATATTAAAAAGCTTATTATTTAATTCAAAAATCATGTTAACCATATTTATCTCTTTTTAGGGTAAAATGGACTGAAGAAACTTGGCAGGCTTTGGAACAATACGAACTTGTCAGAAGATTTGAAGATACAATTGAAAGAGAAAAGTTGTCTCTACTGCAGAACGAAACAAATCCAGAGAAAACCTTCCGGCAACATCGAAGCAGCACACTGTCAAGCCCAAAGGGAAGTGAAGAAGACAGATAGCCCCAACAAAGCTTCTCCCTTAGACTTGCCGTCTAATTCATCGTTCTCTTTCATCTTCTTACGCTTCCACAACACTCCAAACCGCCGACCCCTCCTTTTATAGCCTTTCGCAGCTCCGTCCAGTTTTCAGCAGGTCCTCGAGCGCTCCCGAGAAGCATCAACAATGGCAGAAAAGGGCCGAAGAGAGATGATGAGCAGCCTGGAGACCCTAATGGACATGGACAAAGGTGCTCGGAAGAATGCTCCGCCTCCTAAAGTAATGAAGACGCCGGGCCGTGGCCTCGAGTTCAGAAATCTCTCGTACAGCGTCGTGAAGAAGCAGAAGAAGGATGGGGTTTGGATCAAGAAAGAAGCGCATCTTCTGAATGACATCTCCGGCCAGGCAATGAAAGGTGAGGTCATGGCCATCATGGGTCCTAGCGGTGCTGGAAAATCCACGTTTCTCGATGCCCTTGCGGGTCGGATTGCTCAGGGGAGTCTTGAAGGATCTGTTAGGATCGATGGAAAGCCGGTAATCTTTCAACTTCTGGTATGCGTCCTGAACTTTCTTGATTAAGAATGGCGGTGACATGCCCAGTTGATGATGCAGGTTTCGACGAGCTACATGAAGATGGTTTCTTCGTACGTGATGCAAGACGACCAGCTCTTCCCCATGTTAACAGTGTTTGAGACGTTCATGTTCGCCGCCGAAGTCCGGCTTTCTCCTTCCATTTCCAAGGCTGAAAAGACAAAGAGAGTTTATGAACTCCTTGAACAACTCGGCCTGCAGGTATTCTCTCTCTTGCTTCTCTCTCTCTCTGTGTGATAAAGGCGAATTCATGGAGGTTGTGACGTTGCAGAGTACAGTACATACATATATCGGTGACGAGGGGAAAAGAGGGGTGTCCGGAGGGGAACGGCGGAGGGTGTCCATCGGAATCGACATAATCCATAAGCCATCGCTGCTGTTCCTCGACGAACCCACCTCGGGTCTCGATTCGACCAGTGCTTACAGCGTCGTGGAAAAGGTGAAGGAAATAGCTAGAGGTGGCAGCATCGTCCTCATGACTATCCATCAGCCTTCGTATCGAATTCAGCTGCTCCTGGACCGCATCACCGTCCTTGCAAGGTAAACGAGATAGGACAACTTTACTAGTACCTTAACAAAATCCATATAGTTCATCTTCACATTTTGGAATTTGGTAAACATTAGCTACCTTTCGAAGTGTAAAAGTAGACCCCAGAGATCAAAAACCATAAATGCCAATATGGATCTTACAACAAATATATATACAACAATTATCAAGGAAATTGTCCCCAGCCTGATAATTATTTTATAATTCCAATTGAGTTATCAAGTAAGTGACTTGTTTTTCTTGTACATAATAAAATAAAATAAAAAATTACAAAAAACTAGTTGAAGATACACGTATTGTATGTTTACAAAATACTAACGAATTTTATAAACAATAACTATTGAGAACGTTATTACTAATACTAAATTAGATTTCAAAGCAAAAGGCTTTAAGGATTGATGACATGTAATTACAGGGGAAGACTGATCTATTTGGGAACCCCAATTGCCCTTTCCGATCACTTGTCTGGATTTGGAAGGCCGCTGCCGGACGGAGAGAACAGCCTTGAGTATCTTCTCGATGTTATCAAAGAGTATGATGAATCGACAGTAGGGCTAGACCCACTGGTGCTGTACCAACGGGAAGGCATCAAACCGGATCCGGTCGCCAGAACTCCGATTCCAAAGACACCGAAAAGACTGAAAACCCCGAAAAATCCTCAGACACCTGCATCAAGGAACGCGTTCAGCCTCCGAAGTGACGCATTCTCCCGGAATATGAGATCTCGCGGGGACTCCAGCCGGGATTATGGTGGTGACGATGGTGATGAGGACGATGATGATGATGATGAGACTTATGACAATTCTCTTGAGAGGAAAAGTGTACAGACGCCGATGCACATGCATAGTCGCGTCTATCAACCTCGCTTGGCCTCTCAGTTCTACAAAGACTTCCCGGTCTGGCTCTACAACGGCGTCAAGGGAACTCCACGGCGTCCACCGTCATGGACTCCGGCAAGAACACCGGGACGGACACCTGGAATGCTCACTCCAGGTGGACCGATAAGCGTGGTCTCGGGCCAATATCCAACGCCTCAACACAATCCTACCGCAGCTCCGGTGGCCTTGAGCCCGAGCATGAACTCTCACGGGCAAAGCTCTTACGTACAAAGCTCTTACGTCCAAAGCTCTTACATGCAAAGCTCTTACGAAGAATTCGAGGTGGAAGAAGCCATCCTAGATGAGCCTCTGCATGGCCCCAAATACGCAAACCCGTGGATCCGCGAGGTTATGGTCCTCTCATGGCGGACAGCAATCAACGTGATTCGCACTCCGGAACTCTTCCTCTCCCGCGAGATTGTGCTGGCAGTAATGGCGCTGATTCTGTCTTCCCTATTCAAGCGCCTCGGCGGCGATAGCTTCAAAGACATTAACCGCCTTCTCAACTTCTACATCTTCGCTGTTTGCCTGGTCTTCTTCTCTTCCAACGATGCCGTCCCGACGTTCATCCAGGAGCGGTTCATCTTCATAAGAGAAACTTCCCACAATGCTTACCGAGCTTCTTCTTACGTCATCTCCTCTCTCATTGTCTACCTGCCATTCTTCGCCGTCCAAGGCCTCACGTTCGCCGCCATCACCAAGCTCATCCTCAAACCCCACGGTGGCATCTTGAACTTCTGGCTCATCCTGTACGCCTCGCTGATCACCACAAACGCTTATGTGATGCTCGTCAGCGCACTTGTCCCCAGCTACATCACCGGCTACGCCGTCGTTATTGCCACCACGGCTCTGTTCTTCCTGACCTGTGGCTTCTTCCTCCGGCGAACCCAGATACCAATATACTGGAGGTGGCTCCATTACCTCTCTGCAATCAAGTATCCATTCGAGGGGCTGCTGACAAATGAATTCCGGGGTGACAGGTGCTACAACGGGAGTTTCGAAGATCTTACTCCGGGTCCTCTGGGGAACGTGAGTTTGAGCCATCTGCATAGTGAAGAACTTGCCAAACTGGGTCCAAATTGCCGGTTGATCGGACAGGACGTCTTGTTCATGATGGACATAAAGGAAAGCAACCGGGTTTGGTATGACATCGGAATCTTGCTGGCCTGGGGAGTACTGTATCGCCTCTTCTTCTACTTGGTTCTAAGATTTTACTCCAAGAATGAGAGGAAATGAAGCCTCCTCTCTTCCGCTTCCTCTCTATACGTAGCTTATATCTCATGGGATTATACCATCTTTCCAACTTTTTCTCTTGAACATGAATAATAAGGCTCCTACTTTTTCACTAGGAATGAATAATAGAGCAACCGTAGGGTTCTTAATAAAGAAAAAACAATATCAAAAGGCAGAAGATAGTTTTTTTTTTTAATTAAATAAGGACAATTCCCTTATTATTTATATTGGTAACACAAGTGAACTAAAATGTCAAATCTGTTAGAAAACAATGTTATGACCCTCCACTCTTATATCTTTCTTAATCCCCATTGCTCCCCAAGTGGTTACCCTTTCAAAGAAGATTCGAAACTCCTAAACTAGTACCATATAATGCAGGAAACTAAATACGGCTAAGGAATAGAAACAAAGGCACCTTTTTATCTGCTGTGGGGTGATTTTTTAAAAAACAAAATTGTAAGTTTTTGGCAGTTGTACAAGCAAGTTAATTTTACTGCGCCCGTTGCCAATACATACATGTAGAGGTTATTTTGGCAGAACTTGTACTGATATGGCTGCTAGACAACTATAAAAAGATAATGAATTTCAATGCAAGTTTAGACACTTATGCCTAGTACCAAAAGTTTCATCAGATCCTCTAAAAACAAAACATTGGAAACATCTCTATAGTCACCCCAAAATTGTGATAAAAACAAAGAGGGAATCACGCTTTTTATCTACAGCAAACATGAGCAAACTTGTTACTGCTACAATAGAGGCAACACAAGTCTTGAAAGTTAATTAACATGAAAGATCTATCTTCAGAGACATTTATTCTATGTCGAACAAAGTAGCTACAATCAGCAAAGAGGACAAGAGGAGCAAGAAGAAACAGAGGAATTCAGGCTTTCCCCAAGATTAAGCTCTCATCTAGCCTGCATGCTGCGCAATCTTCCTTTCAAGTGCACTTTTGTCTGCTCCAAGGACCTTGTCCACCTCCCTGCCGTTTTTCACAAAGAAAAAGGTCGGAACGCTGGTAACATTCCGTTCTGCAGCGGCATCCCCGACCTCGTCTATGTCAATTTTCAGAAAGACGACTTTTGGGTATTTCCCAGCTAAGCTTGTGAAAACAGGGGCGATGGCACGACAGGGACCACACCACGTTGCAGTGAAGTACAGGACTGCCAGGCGAGACGTCCTTGAAGCAGCATTCAACTTTGTTTTCAGTTCACTGGCAGAGTGAATACCAATAACTTCCCCTGTCATAAACCAAAGCCATGATACGATAATCTTAGAGCAAATTAGTCCAAAACCAAAAGGGGAGAAAACGTGTTCCAAAAAATAATTACTGCTCCTGATGTTTTTGAGGTACTAGCTACTCGAGGCAGCTTGGGACACCTCTCCAACTATCTGTTAATTAAGACGCACGTGAACAAAAGGAAACTCTTCTAACTATTCTTCCAGCCTCAAATAAAGTCCCCAAAGACAAACTTAAACTTTTCTTCCATTTTTTGGGTGGGGAGGTGGGGGGAGGGAGGATGGAAGAGGAGAAAAAGAAGGGGGAGGGGGGGGGGGAACTAAATTAAGGGGTTTTGTGCAAGGGAAAAAGGTTTGAATTTGGCCATTTTTGAAGACTCATACACTATAAGAGGCGCCAGAATATCTGATGCAAGATTTTGGGAGGGCGATCTTTATGTTATGGAAATCTGGGAGCTGAGAGTAGTCAAGACTACCAAGGAGTCCTGTTTCTAACTCAAGCTTAGTTTTGTGAGGATGAAAAGTATGAATATAGGACAAGATTCTGGCGAAATAATTTTTTCTAGGAACATGGTCGTTAATGTCAGGAACATCTCATAACAACGGGAGGGTTAAATGGTGAGGAAGCAAGGATATTTAATCCAGCATAAATTTCAAGACACATTTATTACAAATGGATAAGGGAATCAGTTGGCCATACCATCCTTTAAAGCAGATAATGTCTCCTGTATGAAGATTCAAAATCAAGATTATCAGTCTCTAAAATAGAAAAGATTCAGCAAGCATAGGAACAAACAGCAAAGTTGTCTTTTGACAATAAGCGAGGATATTTAAATTACAATGCTATTCAATCCTCTCATGCCAATCATATCTAACTTCAAAAAATTCAAGCAGCAAATATATGTAATATCTTTTATTGCAGGAAGGAGGAACTAGAAATGAAAAATAAATAAATAAAAAGATATCAACTCTACTTACCATTTCAGCTTGCCGCTTCCTCTCACGTTCAGCCTTTTTTAGCTCCCTATCCTTTCGCAGGCGTTCATATTTTCTTCGGTGCTCTTCAAGTCGGTGGGCATTGGGCTCAACCTACCAACCAAACCAGTTATCAAGCACAATTTTTTATAACCTCTCCTGTCAAAAGAATAAATTTTACCTTTTTAAGCACCAAACCAATCTCCTCATCATAGTCCAATTTTGATGCCAAATGCAGATCCCTTGCTGCTTCGTCCCACTGGCCCAGCAAGGCCCTTGCCATTCCACGGGCCTTATACCCTTTTGCTGAGTCACAGTTGATCTAGAACAAAAAATTATAGGCTTATATTTCTGAAGAACATAAAATATACATCAAAATTCTTGTTTCAGACACTAAATTACAAACTCGGATGCATAATCATTACTAAGTCTGTATGAAATTTCTTAAGCTGTCTGCAGAGGCACAGGTATAAGAATGACCACGAACCAACCTGTAAAGCTGCATCAGCATCACGGATCGCAGCATTTGGTTTGTTCAGTTTGACAAAGACACTAGCTGAAAGCATGCAAAGTTAGGCTCCCGTGACTAAAGCAATATTGAGATAAGGCTCAAGGAGGTTACAACATTGAACAGAACAAATGTAATTTGCAAAATATTACCTCTAGTTGAATATAATATTGCTGAATTTGGGTTCAGCATTATGGCTTCTGTTAGATGATCTATAGCTTCATCCAGCTTACCTGGAATAAACAATCTAATTAACAGACAGAATCATGGCCTTAAAACCTAAGCAAAGATATCCATTGAATAGGATAATCATATTCCATGCCTTCTGAGATAGCATCCACAGCTTTTGATTTTTCTATTTGTGCAGCTTCCTGTTTCTCTTCCGTAACTTCAACTGACGGGTTTCCCATCTGACATTAATTAGTACGGAAACCAAGTGGTTTGAGAATTTTGTTGACAGCAAAACAAGATAAAGGAAATTATGAGAAGAAAGCATCCGCATTAAGTTATAGCACCCACCTTTTGTGGAGGATCATTATCAGGCTCCACAACACCAGTAACATCCAACTCAACATCAGACTCAACAATTTCATCATCATCCTCGGATGCTGTAGATGGATTTTTGACATCAAAATGTCCCCTGGACTCCGACATGTTGTCACCACTTTTTGCCTGCATATTTTCTGCCAATCAGACAAAGCATAACCATAGTAGCAGGCAAAATGATCAAAAGAAAATTTGAGCAGAAAAAATGAAGGTTATGGGCCAGTTTATTTGTCTTTTTGGAAAATAATTTCGAAAACCCATAACTCAAGAACATGAACGTACTGATTTACGGTTATGTTTTGCAAACTGAAAACAAAAAATCATTCATTCATGAAGCTTCTGTAAGTTACAGTACTTCAAATGTTTCTTGGTAGCACAGCTTTACATTGTTTTCTGCCCTTCTGAATTTAAATTTAAGGAAAAAAAAAATTGGCCCTTTTTCTTCAGATGTGCAATGAGCCTTTAAGAAATATATATCATCGACCTTGCATGATCTTTGGGAGGTTGGAGGATGAGGTAAGCAGAGTAGAGAGAACGGGAGGTGGGGTTGGAAGAAACACGGAGAAGACAGAAGCGGGAATGTTTATTCCATTCCTTTGTTTGTATGTTCTCTTTAGCAATATGAGGCAAAGGGAAGTGGATCTCCCTCCCCTTATTTGGTATCAGGGAGTAAATGTAAACAGATGCTTTGGGTTTTACTTCTGTCAACAATCATCATAAGTCGAAATGGAAAAGACATAAAATGGATATCCTCTTCCTCTAAATCGGTCTAATTCTACAAATTCCTCCAAACTTGAGAGCCTAATCAACCAGCTTATCCGTTGAAAGCACAAAACAGAATCGTTAAGACAGAGAAGAATCAACAAATGGTAAAAACGGAGCAATTCCTCGTCCACTTACAAAAAATGGAACTCCAAAACAAAATAAGTCCGCTGACCATACAAATCCTAATCACAGCGAGATCTTCATACACTAAAGCAAACAAAATCCCTTCACAAACAACCTCAAAGTATTACAATAGAAAGAAGTACGATCCTCTGATGCTGATCATGTACGACCTTAAGACTGACATACTACACAAATATCATTCAGAAATTGATATTCAGCATAAAAGAGAAATGAGGCTCACCGTTTTGGGTTGTAACGGAATCCGAGCTCCCAAGCTTCGATCACAGAAATACCCACAGGTGACTCAAAGTAACACTCGATAGTAGAAATAACTTAGAGATTAATGCATATTGACACTACCTTAGAAGATAGGACTTGAAAAAGCCAAGCGAAGGGTCGTGGAGAAGCGATGGGTTTGACTTGCACTGAGTGATGAATTGCTTCAGCTCTGCTCTCTTATCCGCATCCATTCGGTGCTTCGGCGCCGCACTCTCTGTCTCTCTCTCTAGAAACTCTTTTCCCAGTCGGTGGTTTATGAAACCGGGGAGGGAGCTTTACCGTCGCGGTTTGTCTAGAACGATCTAGAACGATCTAGAACGAATAAGTTCGCGGGCTTCCATGTCTGGGAATCGAATTCCTTTTGCCGAAAGGCCACCCGTTCGACGTGGAGAACAAAGCAAAAGGCCTTCGGCTCCAATGGCAACCGATCACCGGGAAGGAAGGGCTGGAATTGGATCCTAAGCCCAACCCAATAATAACTATATCTTAGCGCCACTCTTATACTTGACAATATCAAGCTTCAATTTACTAGAAATTTTCACATAAGAAACATAATAAAAAGAAAATAACTTTTTCTTCTTTTTTTTTTTTTTAAGTTAGGCAAAAAGGTATGTAAAATGGATGTCAGAACCTGAAACCACTTATACAAATAAAGAATAATTCTACCATACTACTAACGAATTGACAAGATAAGAAAAGAAAATATAAATACAACAGCTTTTATCGCCTTCAAACATAACCAATTTATCTAAAAGTTCGCATCAAATTACACAAGAGCAGTATTAGGATCATGTCATAGTATTACCAACCTTTCTGAACAACCAAACACATTACTCTTACAATTTAAGTAACACAACTTAGAAAGCAAATTGATAGGATTCAGGTCTATCTTCTTACACATAGTGGATAAAATCAAGCACAGAAGGCAAGAGAACTGCTCAAGATGAAGCTCACATCTAGCCTGCATAGTCTGCAATCTTCTTCTCAAGTGCATCTTTGTCTCCCCCAACGATTTTGTCCACCTCCTCGCCATTTTTAAAGAAGAAAAGGGTCGGAATGGTAGTGATACTCCTATCTGCAGCCAAATCCCTGGCATTATCAATGTCAGCTTTCAGAAAAACGACTTCCCGGCGCTTCTCAGCTTCACTTGTGTAATAAGGAGAAATCGTACGGCAGGGACCAGACCATGTTGCCGTGAAGTACAAGATCAACAGCCGGGAGGTCTTTTTAGCAGCATCCAATTTCTTATTCAGTTCATCAGTAGTTTCAATTTTAATAACTTCCCCTGCCATGAACCAAAGTCATGATAAGATCATATTAGAGCAACTTGGTATTAGAAAACACAATAACCTACCCCATACTTTCAAAAACCAATGACTGAAACGGGATAAGAATTGAAAGATAATCACTAAGGCAACTCAGGACATCTATGCAATCATATGATAATTAAGATGGTTATAAACAAAAGAAACTCTTTTAACTATTCTTCTACCCTCGGATGAAATTCCCACGGAGATACTGAAGTTTTAGTATTAGATTCCAGGGAAATGATTTCTTCTAGAAAAATGCTGGTTATTTAGGACGTTCTTATGCCAATGAAAGGATAAATAGTGAGGAAGCAAGGACATTTAAGCCTGCATCAATTGGAAAAGGGAATCAATAGCCACACCATCCTTTAATTCCACCTGCATGAAGATTGAAAATAAAGGATGTCAGTCTCTGAAATATGGAGAGATTCAGCGAGTATAGAAATGAACACCAAAGTGACCTTCAAATTACTCAACACGTCTGACCCACAATTTAACAAATCACCACCCTAACTATCTTCCATAACACTCAGCTGCCCCAGAAAGTGAGCAAGGAAAACAATTCAGAGATCAAAGACTATAGAGTTAATCCAGGTTTGCTTTGACCTCATTCATAATTGGGTAGATTGCTGAAATAAGCATCTGAAGATGAAAACACCAATCTAGCAATGTCACATATACCTAAGTTTTATCCTCAAATCACATTGCTATCAATCTTCCCCACGCCAATTGTCTCTAACTTAAGGATAATCTCAAGCTTCAAATCAAAATAATACATTTATCACACGCAAGAAGGAAACAGAAATGAAAAGGAGTAAAGAGATATCAACTCCACTTACCATTGCAGCTTTACGTTGCCTCTCACGTTCAGCTTTTTTAGTTTCATCCTCCTCAATTGCTGGAGATGGCTTTTCGGCATCAACGTGTTCCTTAGTATCTGACATTTTGTCACCACCTACTTCCTGCATACTTTCGGCTAATCAGACACAACATAACCACAGTAGCAAACAAAATGATGAAAACAAAATTCAATGGGAATAAACGAAGGTTATGGGCCTGTTCATTTTTAGATGGAAAATAACTTTGAAAAGCCATATCAAGAGAACGCAAACACATTGATTTACGGTAATCTTTTCCTTAAATGTAAAAAAAAGACAGAAATTTAAAAAATCATTTCTTCTATGAAAACAGGACGTCTTTAAGAAAATTCTCAAAGTTACAGTACATTAAAAGTTTCTTGGTAGCATTGTTTTCTGTCCTTCTGAATTTACAAATAAGAACCTGCAATTTAAAAAAGAAACTACAGTTCTTTAGTCATGCGATGGGCCTTCCATGAGACGAATACTACCATCCTTACACTATTTGGGAGGCAGAGGATGACAGCAGAGAGAGAAGAACAAGGAGATGAGAGAAGGGGGATAGTTACTTCATTCATTCATTTGCATTTACTCTGAAACAGTAGGACGAAAAAACGAGTAGATATCCTTCTCCTTTACTTGGCTGTAAAGTGAAGGGGTATCATGAATTAATAAGTATATGGAGAGAGTTGCCAGGATTACTTCAGTTAACATTCATCTAAATCGGGGAAAAAAAAAAGATTAATTCTAGAAAAATGAGGAAAGGGGATTTCAGGGTTGCAGGACTCCCTTCAAATTCCTCAAATCCTCGCCTCGTCTAGATCCCTCTCTTTCTTCTTTCCTTTCCTCCTCCTTTAACCAAAAATATAAAAGAAGAACACTTTCACATACAGCATTGTCAAGACTGACAAAAATACACAGATCGTGAAGAAATCACAAAACATGTCGCATTGGGAGTAAAAACAGAGCGATCGCCTCGTCCACTAACACTATTTGGTACTCCAAACACAACAAGATTGCTGAGCATGCAAATCCCATTCACAGCGAGGTGTTGCTACACTAAAGTAAACAGGATTCCTCCATAAACAACCTCAAAGCGTTTCACGATAGACCATACAAAATTCGTTCACAAGTCGATGATAGTCTACAAGAAGCAAGTTGAGTTCTAACGTCTCTAGATGAAGAAATGAAGCTCACCTTTTTGGGTTGCGCCGGAATTCTAGCTCCCAAGCTTCAACCAGACAGATTCACACAGGTGAGTAGTCGACAGACAAATCAACAAAGAAAAATGGTGCGCATTCACAATACCTTTCGAGATAGGACTTGAAGAACCCAAGGGCAGTGCTGTGGAGAAGCGCTGGGTTTGACTTGCACTGACTTATGAATTGCTTCAGCACTTCTATTTTGTCCTCATCCATTTTTTTACTCCGCTTCCTCGTTCTCTGGGAACCTGTCCGGGCCGGGGGTTCATGATGCGGTTGAGGGAGCTGGATCGTCTCCTTTACTCAAGTAACCAGGCCCGGAAAAGTATTATGCTTTCCCTGCTTTTGAAAAAGCCAGCGGGCCTCCATGTCTGAGAATCGAATTCCCTGCCGGAAAGACACGGATGCAACGTGGAGAACACACAAAGAGGGCCTTCGAACCCACCGTGGCAGAGAATGTAGGTTTGGAAATGGACGATAAGCCCGATCCAATTGATCTCAGAAAGCCATGGGTCATCAGAAAAGGCCGTGGAGAATACCATGGTTTGAACCTCTCAACTAGATAGATTGTAATTGGTGATCCATGATTCCAATAAATGTTAAGAGTAGAAAAAAATCCTTGAATTTCAAATTAGAGCCTACTAGACTGGGATTGTTCTAGAGTTTGTTGTGTTTGATGTGTTGATGGAATTGGAATTCATAAATTATTCTAACCGTATAATTTTGTTCTGAAAAGAATAAAAATTGACATGGATTTGAAAATTTGATTCTCTAAAGTATTTTATTTAATTTCTAATTCAATTTTTTTAAAAAAAAAAAAAACCAAATAGAGAACATTGATATCTCTTCATGTTATTATATTTTTAACTATTGTAAAACCCATGCATCGTGATCCATATATACCTCAGGATTTATCTCTATTAACATATATTAGAGATTTTTTTATAAGCTTAGTGAAAGTATTACTTGGAAGATAGCAAAATTGTTAAATTGTTAAAAGATAATAGAAGATTGCTTATTGATCACACAAAAGTTCTAAGCATTTCACATATATCACTATCTCAAAACACATTGATCATTGTAATAATTCACTAATAATACAACATGTTAAGGTTGTATAGTTTCAAACTCATGAGTTGCTTAATAAAAACTCTCATATGTAATTATTGTTTTCGCTATTTTTCAAATTTTAACTCCACGTTTAATTATCCTAAATAGGACTAAAAGAATAGGATCAACATCCAAAGATAGAAACTCCAAATCAAAGAAATGTCAAGCAAGAAACTATCATGCCTCTTCTTTGAAAGTACCAGAAGAAGGGTTCAACAAAACTTATTCATATGCCCCTCCTGGTTGGCAAAGTGATGTAATGTCTGAGAATCCTTTCTTGGTGGGGTTTAGAAAGACCACATAAGGTGTACTTTCAGCGTACGCCAAATTAAGTGAATATAATTAAACTTAAAGAACATGGCACGGTGAGATTTAGTACCTAATCAAATAGCAAGCAAATGGGTTTGCAGCTTCCGGTTTTCATTAAAATAACATGCCAGATTGTTTGGTAGTCAAATGTAAAATAATTGGTACACGAGACCATTTCTAAGTACTCCAACGCTCTGCACATGTACCTGCTAAAAATTTATTCCATTGAACAGTCAAACGATACCGATGGTGCAGATGGAATCATATGATATATCTTCACTTTAACTAATAATTATACAACATAATGAACGTGATAATGAGTCAGAAGTTGATCGTGAATATCTTCGGGATAAAACCACTTCTCTCATAATTTTAGCAAATTAGAACACAAAACTAGAATAATACAACTGATAAATTCATCTAAAACTTGAGGTGAGAAAAGAATTGAACTCAAAACCAAAAACAAAATTCCTTGTCAATGAGGACCTCTCCTAGAATCTCTGAAGCAGTGTGCAGCTCTTCTTTCTCCCTCAGTTTTCATGCTCATTGATTGCTGTGAGAGGAGAGCTGCATTCTGTAGATTTCTGGTTGACATTGTATGGAGACGTTTGCATCACCCTGGATGTGCACAGAAACAAATGTTAGAACTCAGATGCTCCAATTCTCAAGACAATGTAGAATGAATGTAGAATGTAGAATGTAGAATGTAGAATGTAGAATGAAGCATATGATCACCGAACAACCTCTGCATCATTGAGCACCAATGTCTCAGAAGAATATGATCATCAAATGGAGAATTGCAACATAGGAGGATAAGGAACCCAAAAGGCAAAACATTGTCTTTTGAAAGGATCATGGACACGGTCAATCGCAGTTTACTACTGATCATAATGTCCCCATACGTTTGTAGAAATTAAGGACACCCAAAAAGTAATGAGCTGAATTTTCAGTCTGCCTCCGCTAGCAAATGAAAATGGTAATATAGTTCGTAAACGTTGAAGACCAACACATATGCATGACGGGAAACTAATAGTAGCAAGGTAAGTTTGTCACGGTGAAATAAATCTCACAGTACACCAATGAAAAGGTAAATTTAACATGAAACGGGAAAAGTAATAAATTTTACCTTTCCTTGCGCTTCTCCAAGAATCGAGCTAAGGATGCTTTTCGTGCTTGAGGCAAAGCCACTGTAAATACAAAACAAAGATTTCATTAAACTTACACAAAGCACGGTATCAACTATACAGTTTGTTATTTCAATATGTCAAAGATGCCAAGGCATATGATGTGCATAAAACATCAAAAGTCATACCAGTTGGGATTGTGGTTGTTGAAGTAGATTCTGTCAGATTGACTACTTTGGGAGGCTCTGAATGGTTAGTAGTAAACGATGAAGCTCCATTTGCTCCAGTTGGTTTGAATGTTGCTAGTTCAGTGGTGCCAGTTACTCCTACTCCAGACTGAGAACAAGCTTGCGATGTAAGAGGAGTATTTGAGAGGCCTGGGAACAGTGTTTTCTTAAATAAACCATCAGATGGGGAAGGCTCTTGAGCTGTCGGAAGTTGATTAGTTTGTGTTCGAGAGGAACCATTTCCAGCCAGTAACATAATAGCCTGTGCCTGAGTAAATAAGGGTAAGATACGAAGACGTTTAGAAAGAAAATTACACATTTAGTTTGTCAAAGAGACCAGAGAATGTGTAGAAAGATAGGTACCTTCTCAGGAGTAACATCATTATAAACACTCACTGAACCACCATAAAAGATGGTGAGCTGAGCAGGTGCCCCAGAGAAATTGGACGCCATTCTACAAAAGATCGATTTAAATTGAGATCCCACATGTCCTCAAAATGATAGCATTGATTCAATATATTAGTAGTCTCCTCATTATACTTGAGAAAATGATTATACCTAAGATCAGTGGTGCCAACAACGGAACCTGTGGCTGGAAGATATGAAACAGGACCTACAACTCTAAGAGGTTGTGGTTTAATGGTAGAACTGGTCACGTTCTGGCCAGTAGGGGCAAGATGAGACTGGAGAACAGCAGCACCCAAACCAACCGTGCTCCTTTGATTTTGTTGATTGGAGACCGGGAATATTTTCTCTTGGAGTCGATTAACCAAGTGTGGATCATGGTGTTGCTGAGGATAGACTGTCATGGAATAGCGGTTCCCCACTTGCTTATCGATAATCATGCCCTTCTACAATAATACAGGATTAGATTGACAAAAAATCAGTTCATACAGACCCAACCAACCTAAAGCCTTTATTGCATCAGAATAACCATTCAAGCCACAACTAGCATCGTCAACATCCAGCAATCACGAATGCAAGAATACAAAATCAAGGTATAGGTATATAAACTTTCATTTTTCTATCTCAAGATTAACTTGACTCAGTATAAAAACAGAGACAACTTGAGAAAACAATTCTTTATCTGAGAAAGGGATTTTGTTTCAAAACGAAAGAAGAAGAAAGAGATCAAAAGATAATACCTGGATCACCTCAGAATATGGATTCTGACTAGAGTCAAGAATATTAGCAGTTGAGATAGTCATAAATCCTGATGATGCTACCGGATCATCAACAGTATTTCTGGGCCTATCTTCCTGAGCATCCCTGAAAGACAGGAATTGGGGAAAGGCAGAAGCCTTGTTTGAGAATGACCACTGCATCCCGGAACCTCTCAGCACTGCTGGAAAAATCAGAGCGAAAGGAAAGCGATGCCCAACTAAGTCTTTGAATGATTAGAAACCAAACTCAAGTAGAGGTAGGTATAAATATGCAATAAACCCCAGGCCTCCATTATTTTATCATATTGAAAATAAAGTCCTTGAATGCCTCAAAGTTTAAAAGCAGCAACTTGATAACTTTATGTACTAGGAGAACATAAAATTCGTAGCATCTCCTAAACTACTAACCAATAACAATCATGATTCTCTCGCACGATTAGTACAAGTAACAGGGGTCGAATATTCTCAACGTGTTCTTGTAATAAAGTCGTCAAAGTAAGATTAAGATATCATTTGCACAAGAAACCTTTAGCAAGAAAAGTTCACAACAAACAAAAATGATACAGCACATTGTCAACTCACTTTATAATACTATGCAGCCAAAGCGCAAGAGAACAAACTAAAACCTGAAAGCACTACGCTCCACTCTAATAAGCTGAAGATCGTCCTAATCACTTTAACAATTAACCAGAAGAACCTTGAGCTTCACGCTTTGTAATGAGGACCATAGACTGCTCGCCGTGCTCTTCTCTTATAGTTAATAACAGGCGTTTCTTTAGGGAATAAAATATTTTAAATGCAGGTTGCACCTGTCCAGGCATTACTTTTCAGAAGAGCAAGTTCAAGAACTATAAAACAAAGAATCACTACCTCCTTGTGAACTTAAGTATTATTTAAGCTGCATTTCACAATAGAAAATATCACAATAATTTCATTGAAGCATATAATATTACATTTTCTCTCAAAGAAAAAATTATTTACTATAAACGTTGTCGGCACTCGGTGGCAATTCCTGTTTGAGATAATAAACTATGCACTTTTTTATAGGCAACGCAACGTGATCCATTAATTTAGTTCCTCGAATAAGCACCTCATGCACTTGTGACCAAATACACATGGTTCCATCTCCAATGCAACGAGCAAAAGCAGGAAAAGATAATATTCAATACAAAACACAAGAAAATTAAAATAATACCCAGTTTTCTTTACATTACACAAAGAAAAAGATGTTTCTACATCCAACCAACTCCCCAACCACAAGCTTTTCTCGTCAGCTGACCCACAGTTAAAACCCCACCAATAACTGTTTACTTTTTATGGCTCATTGAAGAAACGTTCAAGGGAAAAGATTGAAGTCCTTCGACAACAAGAAAAGGCACCAACAAAAACCCAGGTCCCTCCCTTGAAGCACTTCCACCTTGAGTCCTTTTTCTTACCATTTATGATCCTTACCAAACCAACGCCCACCCATTAACAATTTGAATACGCCATGATTTTTCCCATCAAAACCATGGCGTATGCATGTTACTTCACTCTCGAACTCTACACCCAAAAGGAAAACAATAGCTTTGAAACTTTTGTTTCTTTCCAAGCTCTCCAAGAAAGAAACAAAAGAAAGAAAGAAAGAAAGAAAAGAAAGAAAGAAAGAAAGAAAGCTGAAAACAGCTAGAACAAGAACCGAAATGAGCAAACTTTAAAAGCAAGCAGGTAAAGAAACGTGACAGCCATACCCGGCTTGCTAGAATCATCACTGGCCTTCTCTTTCACAGAGTTTGAAACATATTTGGAGCTCAAACCCAGAAAGTCTCTCTCCATATCTATTAAAAAGCTTCACCGCCCAATATTTTATCAAGAAGCAGCGCCCAAAGACAGCAAGAAAAAGGAGAAAAAG
The DNA here is from genome assembly GCA_028551475.1 of Casuarina equisetifolia. Taxonomy (NCBI): domain Eukaryota; kingdom Viridiplantae; phylum Streptophyta; class Magnoliopsida; order Fagales; family Casuarinaceae; genus Casuarina; species Casuarina equisetifolia. The sequence continues at coordinate 31,565,243 of CM052356.1, read as the reverse complement.
CGCAAAACTTCTTAACCATGTGAGAAAAATGCTTGCTTTGTCCCTCAGATAGAGAGTGGTCCTCCAGA